>ML777931.1:137804-166020 GCA_009831015.1 Picea engelmannii | reverse complement strand
GATATACTTAACCAACTCAGCAAAATTTGACACAAATCTTCTCAAAAAATTGATTTTTCCCAGAAAATATTGAACCTCTTTTTTGGATCTAGGAAGTGACAATGTTTGTATAACTTCAACCCTGCTGGAATCAATCCTTAACCCTTTAGCTGACACAATATGCCCCAATAATTTTCCTTCTTTCATGGCAAACAATGATTTTTTCGGATTCAAAGAGAGGCCAAATTTTCTGCATTTCAAGAAAACCTTTCTCAAGTGATCATAGTGTTCTTTATCAGACTGAGAGTACATTGTTATTTCATCTAAATAGATAATGAAAAACGTATCCTTATCTCCAATTAATGCTATGTCCATATCTCGCTGAAAAGTTGCCCCTGCGTTCATTAAACCAAAGGGCATCTTGGCATACATAAATGTACCCCAAGGAGTGGTAAAAGTCGTCTTCTCTCTATCTTCTGGAAAAATAGAGACTTGATTGTACCCAGAAAAACCATCAACCATGGACATCATGGCTACTCCTATCACCTTCTACAGTATATGCTCCATCTTGGGCAAAGGGTAGTTATCCTTTTTTGAGCTTCTATTCAGATTTCGGAAATCAACACAAAGTCTGATTTCTCCATTCTTTTTTCTTACTGGGACCAAATTGGCCACCCATTCAGAATACCTCAAAGGAATGATAATTTTTGTATCTAAAAACTTTTTAACCTCTTTCTCCATGACAAGCAGTAACATAGGATTGATTTTCCTCAATTTTTTCCTGAAGGGTTTGGTGTTTTCTTTTAATGGAATATTGTGCTCTATAATGCTTATGTCATAAGTTTTGAGATCTTCATAAGTCCAAGCGAATACATCAGCAAATTATTTCGACAACTTAGTATATTTTTCCCTCTACTCTTCTGAAAGGTTGCTTGATAATTTGACATATTTTGGATTTTTTTCAGTGCCCACATTGCACTCTGTTATATCAGCATCATCGGTGGATACCTTCCCTTTCACTGCCAATCATTCCCATTAAATAATATTTCCAAAGGAACCGGTCCATTTGGAATATGATTGCTAGGCAGCTGCACAATATGATGATTAGCAATTTTATTGAGGAAAACATCAGCATGAGGAGTAATTTCTGAATCATGATCCTAATCAATGTGTAATGCAGAAAACTCATCAACAGTCTTGAGGAAATTTTTAAGCTCTAAATCATCTTCGAACATCTTCCAATATTTTACATTGTCCAGTATAGAAGACATGTATTTGACTTCTACATCATACTTGATCTTGGGTGGTATAGGAATTTTGAAGTTGCTTGCTGATATAGCCAAAGAATCAGCCATGGTATTCTCTTCTCTAGGAATAAATGATATGTTAAAAGAAGATAAAAAGTTGTCCACCAAGTCCCATACTTCATTTCTATAAGATCTAAGCCTAGGGAGATTTGTTTGATAACGATTTTTAATCTGATGGACTATTAATTCAGCATCCCCAAATACTGATAGTTCTTCTATCCCCATGTCTTTAGTAAGCCTCAACCCCAAGACAAGAGCCTCATACTCTGTCACATTATTAGTAGTCTCAAATTCTAGTTTATATGACAAAGATATAGTTTCTTGAGTTGGTGAGACAAAGACCACCCCAGCACCAACACCTTCCTTGGAAGAGGCTACATCAAAGAACATATTCCAGACAAAAGTGGTTAGAAGAGGCTCCTCAGAAAAAGTAATGGACTATTTTCTAATTTCTAAAGGGGATTCAGGAGTGTCAGTGAGCTGCAAAATGCTAGATCCCAAATCTGTATCGAAAGCAAAAACAGGGTGATTTGTGGGATTTGCTTCATCACTAATTATGTAAGACAATTGAGCTTCCTTGTAAATTCTTCAATGCTCTCCCCCAAAAATGGGAATAGTAGCATAAGAGAGATCCATCTGCAAGGTTCCCTCAAGTATTTTTATCCAGGATCTTGACAAGAGCATGCCAAACTTGGGGGGAACATCAATAACTACGATATCCATAAGTATAATTTTCATGGGAAACTAAAATAAATTGACCACCATATCCTTAATGACTCCAAGACACTTCACTTTTCTGGAGTCAAAAGAATATAAGTCATGGTAAGTCTTTGTGATTTCTAACCCAAGTTCATCCATAACAGACTTTGGCATAAGATTGTGGGATGCCCCTGAATCCATGAGACAATTGTGTAGCACCTTATCATGTATATTTAGTGAGGTATAGAAAGGTGGGGATGAATCATCTTTGTCTTCTATCAAAGGACCTAAAATCACTGCTAGTTTTTCATCTTGCGGATTTATTAAATCAGTGGCATTTAGAGATGATTCAGGTTGTAGCATTTTGGATAAATATTTTTTAAATTCCTCATTTTTTATCAATTCCAAAAAAGGTATAGGGATCTTTATTTTTTGGATCTCATTCTCAAAACTGAAGGAATAAGAAGGCTTCAAGATTTCTTTGGTTTCAGGAAAAGGATTTCTGATCAGAACTTGTGGGCTTTGAGAGTCTTTTTCCTTACTGCTCACTGTCACAGCCTTGGCATAATCTTCTTTTTGAGAAGGATGATTAGGGGCATCAGTTTTTTCTTCATTCTTCTTAGATATCATATTATATCTACTAGCATTTTATTTTCTTTATCTCCCTTACTTAACTCATTTATTTTAATATCCATTAAAGATTTCTCATAAGAGGATTGAGTCAAGTGTGGGGATGGGGATGTGTCACTAGACAATAGAGGAATCAGAAATTGAAGTTTCAGCTCTGTTTTTTCTCCTATCCCTATTAGATTTCCCCCTAATCTTATATGATTCCACTATATTAGATTCTACCTCCAAGGCAACATCTTGCATATGAACTGAGGGTGATCTTCTTTCTCTAAACAGGAGGAAGAAATCGGGGTCAAATGCACTAGCATAAGTGATTTTTGCAGAGGTTTCAGTGGGTTTTATCTCATCAGGGATCTTGTTGTACATTTTGTTAAATCTTTTAGAAAAGTCAGAGACAAAATCTCCTTCTTTCCTTTTTAGGGACCCGAATTCGGTGATGTAGTACAAAAAATCCTTTTTGTCCCCCCAATGCCTCAAGAAGGTTTCATCCAATGCTTCAATACCAGTAATGGATCTAGGGGCCAGATCCCTAAACCACTTCCTAGCCTCACCAAAAAGGCTTTGGAAGAAAACCCTCATCCACACATCCTAATTTTCAATATTTTGGTTATCTACATAGTTGTAGAAAGCAACAAGATGTTCCTCAGCTGTTATATCTTCTTCTCCCATAAATTTGTGCATGTATTTCAAGTGGTCTCCAGGAGGGAGAGAATTCAATGGCTGAGGTAAGACTAGAGGAGCATATCTTGTAGCCACTATGGCATCCATCCTATTTGTAGGGGGGTTAACAACTTCCATTTTATTTTGAACTCTTGGTGAACAAGGAGGAGAAGGAGACTTGACTGTGTGCAAATTAGGAGAAGAATGAAAGTATGAAGGAGTGGTTTTAGTTTTCACAGCAGAGGGTTGAGTCTTGGAAGAAGATGGTAGGGTCTGAAAAGGGGATGAATTTTTAACTTCTTTGGCAGTAAAATTTTTAATAGAAAGAGGTGTAGCAAATCCTAAAGTAGGGAAATATTCAAAACTATCGAGACTAAACACTTTTCAATGCCAGGGGAAGAGAAAATGTCAATGTTTTCTTCTTTCAATTCAGTTTCAAAGGAAGATTATTCAACATGAAACTCTTCAAATTCAAGTTTCTTAGATACTTCAGCAGAAGGTAAAGAGAGCTTACTTTATAACACAGCTAGAGTATCAAAAGTGGAATCAGGCAATTGACCAGAAGCACGTGTAGCAGCAGAAACGATTTTCAAAGAAGATTTTCCCTTATTAAGTATTTTCTTTGGGTCAGCCTCAGTTGGAACCAAAGGTAGCTATGGATTTGATCTCATGTGTCTGCCTTTAGGTGCCAGAGATGAAACAATGGAGTTGTCAGGTGCAAGCTACAATCTTCAAGATATTGAGTTCTAATGCACCTTTAGGAATGTATATTGTGTCGTTTAATCCCAGGGAAAAGCATTCAAATAATTCCCCGACAACGACGCCAAGAATGTTAGAACTAGGAATCACCTTCAAATTGCATGGAAGGCAAGCCCAGTACCCATCAAGTTATATGTGAATGTAAGAGTGTTTAAAAGGTCAAATGGGAAAAGACTCAAAATGATAATGTTCTAACTCAGAAAATGGGGCTAGCATGCACCAACAATCAAGGTTTTGGCTAAATTCAATCAGTAATTTGGGAGTAAGTATGAATAGAGGGAAGACTTGAATAAGAGGAATGTAGGGGCTACTGTAAGCATCAGGTCTACAAAATCTAATGAAGAAATTTTCTTAACACAAGATCTTCTTGAACTCAGAAACTAAGGAAGCTAAATAAACATCATGATAATATAATGATCAAACATCCACCATAACATCACCACAATCATTAATGTGAATCATTCAAAGCATGAACATTTAGCATCATAAGCAAATAAGCTGAAAGAGAAGTTGATTTCTATTAGCCAAAATGTCTTAAGTCCAGTACATAGCTAGATCACAGTCACTTCATCAAAATATTACAGTCTAAGGGAGCCTTGCTCAACCATCCGAGCCAACTAAAACATTTGATCTATCTATTTATAACAAAAGGGAGGAAACAGTTGGAGGTATGAGCTAGACTCCTTCCCTTGAAAATCACTAAAAAATTATTTGATCTAACATCTTAGTTAACAACCTATGCTATAAAATAGGAAAATGTTGTTGACTAATCCAACCAATCTTCAAGATGACTTGATTCCTTCTTGTTGCGTAGCTCCTTGTTTGCCATGTGTCTTTCAAGAGCATATGGTTTTCCTCATGATTCTAGCTGCTATTTCAACAATCTTCTCCATCATCAGCTATCCAAAAATTTGTTAGCTTAGCCCTCCTGAATCCCTAGTGTCTGTTGGTATCTTTTTTAGGTAGCAGTCTGAGTAGTGTACTTCACAATTGGACAAGTAGAAAAGGTAGTGCATTTAGGTAGCGCCATTGTGCTATGTATGTGTGAAAAAAATTTCTCTCTGTGAAATATTAGGTAGCGCCATTGTGTTGCGTCTGTGTGAAGACTCTATTCTTTGTGAAATATTAGGTAGTGCCTATAAGTAGCGTTTTGGCACTGGGGCAGACCCGGGGTTCAACACTTCAACAACACACCAACAAAAACCTAACTACCGGCCCTTTCGGCAACACCTGTGAAGAAGATGAAGTCTCACCTGAGGTAGAGGCAGGGGTGGTTGCAGGACTCAGGTGTCTGCAACCTTAGCTAGGACACAGATTTGTTATTCTAGCACTTAGAAAACACTTTAGCATAGATCATTAATTAGTATTTAACCATCATGGCACTCCGCAGATGGATTAGAGCATCGCAACATTCACTTAGATCTAGGTTAAGTTAGAACTTAGAAACAACAAAATAGGTCTAGCACTCAACACTTTCATATATGTCAGATCTACATCCATACATATAAGAATCACAAAGCAAAGTCGATATATCTACGTATATCATAGAAAATCACATAGCATAATCATATCAAAGCACGACACATGGAAAGAGACAAACACATTAGATTGAGGCACCAAGCATGACACACAGGTTTACCATGGTTCACCCCCACCCTGGGGCTACGTCCACAAAATATTCTTCTTCTTTATTAGCTTTGGTCAATCTAATTACAACACATAGCTTAAACTTGTACACTGTATAGGACAGGAGATCTGCCTGCACCTCGCCAGATCCTCCTTCCCCAAGTAGATCTAGCACAGAACCTTCTTACAATCCGTGCACTCAGCACTTATAGCACTTGCACTCATCTCTACAAGTCAGTCACACAATATACACACAGCCTTTACTAGCACCTAGCTTATTCACCCCTCTTACATTGCCTAGCTACTTATTTATACCTTACAAAATAGTCCTAAACATGGGTAAACCCATGGGTTGATATCCCATACCCATTACATTAACCCAAAACCCTAAAAGAGGCCCAAAGTGGATCGAGATCCCATGATCTTTGCTTCTCCTGGCGCTCCATCTTTGACATGGTGTCGAAGTCCAAAAACAGTCAAATATGGACAAGTGTTCCTCGAATATTGGTCAAGGGCCAACATAGCGCCACTATGCTACGTTTGTGTGAAGACTTTGTTCTCTGCCAGATATTAGGTAGCGCCACTTATGCTATGTTTGTGTGCAAGTTTAGGTATCACTGTCAAAAAACGTAGCGCCTCCAACCTTGAACATGTGTAGGGAAAGTAGTGGGCTTGCATAATGTCAAACCCATTATACTTAGGTGACTTGGCAGTATTGTAGGTAGTGCATTTTACCATTGAGGGAGTTATCACTTCACAAAATCCCAAAAATATGATAGTTAAATGCTTATAATCCTGTATAGATGGTAGAGGAAATATTTGAAAGACAGTTTACCCTCTCAAAAAGGAAACATCCTCAAAAATGGGGCTCACTTTTCATCATTTATTTTGTTACCTTGACACTTAATCTCACACTCTTTCTGGTAGAAGGAGGATCTTCATTTGGCACAACAGGATTCTTCTTCTTAGAAATGACTAGATTTCTCAATGGGGTTGTGCTCTCCTTGGATATTGATGTCTCTTTCTCAATGGCAGCTTCAACCAATACCTGCAAGTTTCTTTCAGCTACTTCATCTTGAAAATGTTGCAACTATGCCTTGAGTTTCATGTTTTGATATTGAAAACCTCTATTCTACCTATAAAGGTTTTGAGGCTGCCTGTGAAGGGGCTAGGCCTTTATTGCTGAAATCCTTGCCAAGCCAAGGGTATGATTGTACCCATCCATGAGCTCTTTCATTTTTACCCTGTCAAACATGACCTCTATTTTCAACTGAGCCACCTCTTTTTTTGCATCCCTAATTAACCTGATAAGTCTTTTGAAGGTTTGACTATCAAGAGGAGCAGTGACATACATAGTCTCGATAGGTGTTTTATCAGTCTCCTCTTCCACATGCATGGGAAGTGTCTTGTCTACCTCATTATATTTCTTGGTGGATTTTCTTTTACCCTCCTTCCTCTATACAGGGGTTTCTTATTTTCTTTCCACAGGCTTTCCAATGCCTTTACTCTTCTTTTTTTGTACATGGATTTATGGTATGGACTGTTCCTCAATAACTTCTCTAGGAATTGATGACCTTGTGAAAGGTCTTTTACCCTTGATTTGGACTGCTTGAGGAGAAGAGGGGAAGAGTAGATTCTTCCCTTTCTTGGATGTAGATTTGGTAGAAGAAGGAACCTCTTCAAACCCTGGTGGAGGAGGTGGTGAAAACTCTCTTTGTGGGGAAGGACAAGCTTCCTCCTCAGCTCCTGTGACCTACTTGTTGACCTTTGAAACTTGAAAAGGGGCTCTACCCTTTCTCATCCTATTGGTCTTTTCTTTAATATCACTGGTGTAGTGGGTGATAAATTACTTGCATTATGTGATTGAGGAGTTGATGCTAGATCCAACTTGAAATTAGAAGTAACAACAAAATTCTCCCATGAAATCCCTTTCTTACCCAATTCCTCAAAGACTATCATTTTGATCAATCCAGAATGGAAAAGGCTAGAATCCACATCCTTAGCTTTGGATTGAATCTTGTCTGACATCTTAACTATGCTCCTTAACAAGTAATAAGGAATATTCATCTCAACCTTACCAGTAAAATGTCGTAAAATCCTTATATGGTACTGGTACAATGTGTTAAATCTCCCTTCACATGTAAAATATCTCTGGATGATCTTC
The DNA here is from genome assembly GCA_009831015.1 of Picea engelmannii. Lineage (NCBI taxonomy): Eukaryota > Viridiplantae > Streptophyta > Pinopsida > Pinales > Pinaceae > Picea > Picea engelmannii. The sequence goes on along the minus strand of ML777931.1, from coordinate 158,196 downwards.
AATATTCTGTCAAACTATTCAATCAATTGAATCCTTGGCATACGTTTAGAAAAATCATTGGATTTATGTTCAGGTTTAAAGAGATCTTTAGCATAGGATGAACTCAAAGCCATGGCTTTGAACCATTTTTCACCTATAATGGAGATTCTTGTTGCATCTGGGATAGAGGCTTCAGTCACCTCAAATTCCAAATCCCCAACCTTGGTTCTCCTACCATCAAAATGTAATGCAAACTATCTTGTTACCTCTGGATGGCCCCTCTACATATTCTGGCAGAAAGAGAGGCATCCCACTCTTTGAAAAACCTCTCTTACTATGGGATCTGTATCAAAAAGATGCATGTCCATATGTTGTGTCCTGACCACCTTGCCACATTTGTGTGTCTTCCTCAATTGAGGAGTCTCCATGGATTAGAATGAGAGCTTTTAAAGGCTTATGGGATAGTAATAACCTGGAAGACTTAAAATCAAGCTTCAAATGTACAAGGCTAACCTTTTAAAATAGACTGGTGCTAGTAAGCCAAGCTTGACTATGGGAATTACACCCTTAGATTTGTATAGGTATTTGAGAGTGTAGACAGTGAGGGGGTAATATGTAATTGGCCCTTTGTAACTGAGTAAAAACACTTTACTCCAAAATTAAAGAAAGCAGGGGAGGCACAGAGGGGTTAAGCAGTGCCTCTGGGTAGCATGACGCATATGCAGAAGATAGACCATGTATATGATTGCAACCTTAGTAGCTATGGCAAGCATATTTAGACAGACTTGAATACAAGAAAATTAAGTTTAGAGGTTTGAAAAGGGAGGAGACAAGGATGTGATGTGAAGATGATTCCCTTACAACTGTGCAATCTCGATAAACCAAACTCTGAGCGCCAATTTTTTGTGAAAACTAATATGCAGAGGAGGCAACACGGAATACCTATAGAGTAGACACATGTTTGAAGCTTCAGCGAAATCTTAGGGTGAAGTTGCGAACATTTCGACCCTCAAATCTACCTCTTCATCAAATTTGGTCGCATCGTTGTCACCTGGTCATAACTATGAGTTTGAGCAACGCAGCATTCATGAATTTTCAAATCATAAACTGTTATTAGGGCTCGTAAATGCAATATCTTAGAGGTATCTTTAACCAACTCTTGGCATTGAAAACAAGGAGCATGACATCAGTCGTGGTAATCATAACTTGTGGTGGAAATCATGATGAACGGATAAGGCACTATGAAACCGCCTGATGAGTGGGCAACACTCCAGTTTTAAAAAATTATGGATAGGTAAGAAAGGAAAACAAGGCATTCCCACGAAGTCATGAGTGAGGAGAATGGTGTGTCACATCATTCTAATCATTGGAAGGGAGGGATCGATCCTAATGACAAATCATGAAGGGGTCCAAAACTTAAGTCATGAACTAAAAAGGGTTTAAGTCCAAAAATCAATTTGAGGATCAAACTAGAGCTATGACTCAAAACTTTAATCATCTAAGGGGTCCTACCAAACATAAAATTTAAAGGGATGAAGCCTAAAAAATTTAAAATCTAAGGCTTAAAAAGGGATAAAAACAAACTAAAAGACCCAAGGCAATTTAGTGTGATAACACTATCTTCAACATGTGTCCCAATGGTTATGGAAGGGTTTTCATCTTCAAGATTTATGGTATCTGAAAAAGTAACATGAGCAGGAGGTTGCAATGCTTTGAGGACAAATTTTCTAAAAGGATCAATTTTCATCAATTCTACCAAAGGTATGGGGATTTTGATTTTATTAATTTCATTTTCCAAGCTGAAAGAAGAAACATGCTTCTCAGTTTCCTTCACCTCTGTAGTGATAAAATTGATAGGTTTCTTTTGTTTCTAATCAATTTTAATTCCTGAACCTTCTTTAATGACCCCTGATTTAACTAGAGCATTAGTGTTTTTGGTTTGAATAGGTATATCCACCTTTGATGCATTTGATCTAGACCTAAGATCATACTTTTTCCTTTTAGGTTCTTTCTGGGTAATTTCTTCAGCATCTTCTTTGTCAAACTGATTCAATATAAGAGCATCCTCATAATATTGTTGTTTCAAATGACTGGGAGGTAATTATGTATCATTTAAATGAATTGTGGAATCTTCCTTAGTGTCATCAATTTCTTCAACTTCTTCTACTGCATTATTTTGAAAAGGAGGAAAAAAAAAATGATCTTCTTGATTTCTCCTCTCTTTGGGAAAACTTTGAGGAACATTGTTAGGCCTTCTGATCTGGTTGGGATTTCTATAACCTCCTTCCTATGTAGGCCTGATAGGTTATTTTTTTCCATATTCATCCTGGTCATTTCAGATGCCAAGATTTTAAACATTTTTTCCATTTCATCCATCTTGGAGTTAGATGTTGTATGAGAAGAAGAAGGAAGTTCTTCTCTCTATTTTTTCTTGTCTCTGTCACCCCTTGACTTCAATTTCTCTACTTCCAGTATATTATATTCTACTTCAATGCCTACTTCATGCATCAAACTCAGAGTAGCATACCTTCTTTCTCTCAACAACAAAGAAAACTCAGCATCAAAGGCATTGGCAAAAGTAATTTTGGCTGATGTTTATGTGGGTTTGATTTCATTTGGAATTTCACTATACATTTTATTAAATATTTTGCTAAAATTAGATATATATTCTCCTTGTTTTCTTTCAAAGCACCAAACTCAGTGATATAATACAAGTACTCTTTCTTATCTCCCCGGTGTCTAAAAAAGGTATCATCTAGTGCATCAATATCAACAATTCAATTAGGAGGTAGGATTCTAAACCATTTCCTTGCTTCTCCATCTAAACTCTGCACAAAAAGTCTGATCCAAACATCTGCATGCTCCACATTAAAATTATCTGCAAAACTGTAGAAATAGTTTAAGTGTTCTTTAGCAGTGACTTCCCCCTCTCCATTAAATATTGGAAAATGATTCATATAATCATTATGTGGGAAGGCATACATGACTTGTGGTAAATTTAATGGTGCATATCTACCTGCAACAATTGCATACATCCTATTCACAGACATATTTATCACAATGGGTGCTTGAACTGTAGGAATAGGCAGAATTGGTGATGTAGAAAGAGAAACAGCTCCTTGGGTGGAACAATTTAGTTGGGCTGATATGAGTTTTTGATATTCAAATAATGAAATCAGAGGTTTCTTTTTTGAACCAGAGTAGGTTGAAGGTTCCATAAACAAAGGATTTTCAAAGGAATAATAATGTGGTTTAACCTCTTTAGAAGAAATGGATTGGGGTGATGATGATAAAAGTGTATCTGGTTCACTTTTAGTATCTTTGGGAAAATATCTCAAAGCTTTAGCTATGGATAAGGTATTTGTTTGTTCTTATTCAATGAGCTCAACAAATAATTTCCATTGGTCTAAATTCAATTATGAGATAGTTGAAGGAAAGGATATAGTTGCAAGTTCAACAATAGGCTTTGTTTCAATCTCAGGAACAATTTCTTCAATTGGAGGGATATTGATAGTTTTAAAAGACTGTGTTGGACATATTGTCAATGATGTCAACAAACCTGATGCACATGAAGCTAAGAAGGGAAACCACAGTGCAGAAACGTGATCGTGATCGAAATCCCCAAAGGACAAACCAGGACCGTTGGATACACAAGCGTCAGATCAAGGGCAGGGATTGATTGTGGAGCACGAAGGGATAATTAAACTACACAATATTTCCAATCCCACAATTATTCTAGATTTATAGATCTCATCGAATCAAAGATCGAGGACTATGGTTGATTCACCAAACAATCATATTAAGTTGTGATCGTTGGATGCAGAAACGCCATATCAAGGGAAGGGATTGATTGCAGAGCGTGAAGGGAGAATTAAACTGCACGTTATTTCCAATCCTGCAATTAGTCTAGACTATCATATCTCATCAATTCAAACATCGACGACTATGTTTGACCCACCAACAATCACACAACTTCAATTGCAGAGTTTGTACGATGAAATAAACCACACGCAAGTTACGGTTCCACAATCCACATTGATCGTTGGATCAAGTTAAGTGGAAGGATAGGATAAGAAAAGACTAAGACCATCTGATATGAAGTATCGAAGTAAATGAGGATCTTCCAATCTATTCAGAGTGTACCAAGGTAGCATTGGTCAACTTCGACGCTGACCACTTTGGCAGAAAAGGGTTGAGAACAAGTAAGATCACCCAAAGGCCGAAGGTCATAAGTAAATGTGGACAGTTCGATATGAAGAAAACTTTGGGAGATATCAGGACAGTCAGATCATGTTTAGTGGAAGGACAGAGTAAGCCACAAATGTCCTGAAATAGACATAAGTCATTTGATCTAAGGAAACACTTCGGGGGATATCCTAACCGTCAGATCGGGGAAATTTAAAGGATAGGATAAGTAAGGCCAAAGGCCTGAGATCCCAAATAGTCAAATTCCCAACATTCGTTGGATCTTGTTAAGACTTTTTTATTTAAATAGTTATCATTGGATGAAGTCAAGTTACTCGAGGGTTACAGTTTGAGAGAATTGTGAAGTGGAGAAATCTAATTATCCAAAGTCCCGAAGGCCGAAGTCCCGAAGTGGACAAGATTCATCCAATCAGAGGAACACTTTGGAAAGTATCCTAACCTCTAGATCAAGGAGAAGAACATGTGCCACATGAAGAGATCTACGTCAGCAAAGACATGTGGCATAATGAGATGATGACAAGTGTCAAGGTCTCATAGGTGCTTTAGACATATGGAAGACACAAATCTAAGTGTCATGTGGCAGCCACTCAGTCACTACCATGTCAACAAGTGACGTCAGCAAATTACGTCACTCTGGGAGTTTTCACTTCGAGAGTTTCACCACCAGCAAACACCCAAAGTTCTGAAGAAAAAAGTCCTGAAGTAGACATGAGTCATCCAATCTGAGGAAGACTTCAGTAGCATTCTCGACCATTGATCTAGTACAGTGGAAGGATAGCATAAGTGGAAGTCTCAACCGAGAGAAAAATTTCTCCAATGCTTTATGACTTATTCAGCAGGTGATCACTCCAGAGGAAATTGGAGCAACGATTATCTGAACCTCTGAATCCTTGAACTCCCAAAATAAACATGAACAGTTCACTCACCTATAGATTAAGTCATGATCATCGATTTGCTAGAAACCTTTGGACATGCCAGGATCGTCTGACTAACAAAAGAACGAATGTTGACCATCCGATCTGTTCCGGTGGAATCTGATTCAGGATATTTGAAAGGTTGCAAAGGCATGACATCCCAAAGGATTAAGTACTGAAGAACGCAGTTACATCACTGGACATATGGGGGCTAAAAGGAAAAGGGAGAAAGAAGAGACAGTGCTTAAATTAAGAAGCTTGTGGTTCTGTGTCTGTGGTCACATGTAAATGGTTTGAAGGAAGCGCCTCTATAGAATTGATTTCTACAATATTTGCAAAGACATGAAACTAAGTTAAATGAAATTGATCATGTGATCAAATAAAGAAAATCATTTTCATTAAATTGAAAAGGAGTTTCGATAATATTGAATAAATAAAACAAATGAGATTATTGTTAATGAATAGGTGTGATGGTCCCAACAAAGGGACACAATGTTTCATAGTTCACACCATTTGGAAGAGTATATAAACGAGAAAGAGTGGTGAGAAGAAAGTGTCTTTGTAGTCCAAATTAGAAGATATATTGAAAATCAGATGACAGAAGCAGAGAGAGGAGCACTCAAGACATCTAACCAAAATTTTTCCAGATTCATCAATTAAGGGTGGTTGGGTGGTGCAAGGGTAGGTTGGATCCTGCAAGGGAGTAAGTTCTTCCTTGTCAATTGTAGCTGACTAAATATGAGGTTGTAACCTGCTACCAGTCAGATCTGGTGAATAAGGGGTGTGGGTGCATCCTGATTAATGGGTGTTGATCTAAAGAAGAAGAACATCTTCCTTCTATTTTTGGTTTTCCCAATTGGGTTCCACCATAAAATACTGTGTCCAAATTTTGTTTGCATTAACAAAAGAAAAATTGATCAAATTATTGTGTCACTAATTCACTCCCCCCCTATCAGTGACAGGATCTGATCCTTCAATTGGTATCAGAGCTGGTCTCTTCACTAAAGGTTTAAATCACTTGAAGAGAAATATACATCGGAATGGATCAACAGTTGAAGATGTCATTAAAATTCCCCCTATTTGATGGTGAAGACTATGTTTTCTGGAGTGTTAGAATGAAAATATATCTGATTTCCATTGGAATAGAAGTATGGACATTAGTTGAAAAAGGATATGATTTTCCAAAAGTCACTCCCACAGAAGCAGAAGACAAGAAGAAATTTTGGGAACATGCAAAGGCTTTAAACACACTACAATATGAATTGGGTAAGAAGATCCTTGCTAAATTACTAAATTGTAAAACTACAAAACAACTCTGGGATAAATTGGAAACTATATATGCAGAAGATTCCAAGGTAAAGAGGGCCAACCTTCAGACTCTCAAAGTACAATGTGAAGGTCTAAAAATGAAGGATGAAGAAAATATCTCAGAGTACTTAGAAAGATTTGATAATATTGTTGATGCAATCAGAGGTTTGGGAGTAGAAGTGTCAGAAAATGAGTTAGTTGAAAAGATACTAAGAACATTTCATGTGTTGTATAATCCTAAAGTGTCCACTCTTGAAGATCGAGAAAATCTAGATCAACTCACCATGGATGAATTGTATGGAATCCTCACAGCCTATGAGTTAATATTAGGTCATGAGAGCCTCCCAAAAGGAGAGGCAGCTTTCAAGGTGCTCAAGAAAACAAAAAACAGAAGCAAAAACCTCAACCCAACCATCATGAAGAATCTGATGTAGAAGAAGGCAATTTTATTTTAAAACTTCAGAAAGGATCAGGGAGGTACAAAGGCAAGCTACCTTTCAAGTGTTTTAATTGTGGCAAGGTTTCCCACTTTGCATCCAAGTGTCCCTATCCCAAGGAGGACCTTGAAGATGAATTAGACACAAATAAACAATACAAAAAGAAGGGAAAACCCAACTACAAGAAAAAGTATTACAAAGGGAAAAATATTTTTTACTCAAAAGAAGAAAACAACAGTTCATCAGAATCTAGTGTCAGTGATCATGATGAAGTCCTTTTTCTAGGTATTGAAGAGTCTAATGAGATAGCATAAATTGAGCATGAGTAAGAGTCAGAAAATGAAGCAGAGGTTAATATGTAAGAAGAAATTCCCAGTGCCTTGGATGAATTAAGAAGATACAAAAACATATATAGACAGCTGAAAATGTTTGTAGTTGAAAAAAAGGAAAAACATGAACAAAAAGAAAAGGAGATGGAGAAACTCATCAACAACTTGAAAAACCAAATCCTAGAAGAAAATAGAATGGAAGAAATTCTGAAAAAGTCTCTTAAAGAGAAACAAATAACCTGTGAAAGAATGGAGGAAGAATTAATTCACCTAAGAAAAGAACTCGATGCAAAACTTATTCAAACAAGATATGAAAATAGCTCTAAAATCTTAGATAAGATTATTACCAGACAAAGGGATTCAAGTAACAAAAATTGAGTAGGTTATTCTCAAGAAGAAAACCAAGTTAACTCAAAATCTTATGTAGTTTCTCTCCTCAGTACATTCAAGAAGAAAGATGAAGAAAAAACAAGTAATGATCAGAACTCCAGAGGATTACTTCCACCCATCAAGAAGGAATATAAGACAACACCAAAGAAGGTTTATCAAAATAATTATCCTCACATTTTCTTTGATTATTTCTTTGCATGATCTAATTTCAGACACAAAGATATGAATTCTAGAGCATATGGAAGGAAAAATTTGAGGGTTAAGAAATATAACCAAACAGTAGATCAAGTTAAAATCATAAATTATAACTCATTTGCACCCCTACAAGAAGGGAACTTAGGATGCTTCAGATGTCATAATTATGGAAATAAAGCAAGTAATTGCAGGTTAATGGAAGTCTCATAAAAACCAAAATTCATTAGAGATCAAAAGAAGCTTTGGAAAGAAAAATAATCAAAAGAGGAATGTATTATTGCCTTGAAAACCCAAGATAAAGAAGATATTTGGTATGTTGACAGTGTTTTCTCAAAACATGTGACATGAAACAAGGACAAGTTTTTGAACTTGAAGAAACAAAAGGGTAAAGTTACATTTGGTGACAATGCTTAAGGTAACATACTTGGGAAAGTCACTATGAGTTTGGGAAAAGACAAAGCCAAGGATGTGTTGCTTGTTGAAAAACTGAGACCTGGCCTATTAAGTGTCACCCAAACCTGTGATCAAGGGAACATTTAAATATTTGATTCCCAGAAATGTGATATTATAAGAGAGGACTTGGGAAAATTGGTTGGTACTGCTCCTAGAACCCTCGAGAATGTATATATACTAAATACAAAATTGAATGAGGAGTGTCATATAAATTTAGTATATTAAATTTGGCTATGGCATAGAAGGTTGGGGAACATTAACTTTGACAATTTAGTAATAATCAACAATATTGGGGTAGTAAGAAACTTTCCAAAGATCACAAAGCCCTCAAATCCTATGTGTAGACATTGTCAACTAGGAAAGCAAACTAGAATAAGGTTCAAAACAAAAGAATACTCAACCTCAAAACCTTTAGATCTTGTTCACACTGACCTCTATGGACCTAAAAGGACCAAGAGTTTGCAAGGAGAGTCATACTCTATGCTGTTCATTGATGATTTTACTAGAATGGCTTGGGTATGTTTTCTCAAGGAAAAATCAGAAACACTTAACAAATTTAAATCTTTTAAGACCCTTGTTGAAAATGAAATAGAGACAAAAATCAAATTCCTTAGATCAGACAATGGTGGTGAGTTCACCTCAAAAGAGTTTTACCTCTTCTGTGAAACTTGTTAGTGATCAAAAATGATTTGCTAATTATTTTGATATCACATGATAAATTATTATATGGTAGAATATTTATTTATAAATCTTAAAAGCTTTGAGACAAGCATTTAAATATATTATTCAAATGAATAAATCAATTCCTATCTCGAAAAAAACCAAAAATAAATTTTAGATTTCGGCAGCTAAATGGATTTTTCACAGTGTAATGAGTTGACGAAGGCTTTCCTTTTTGGTGGCTAAATCATATTTTCAAGGGCAAATGAGCCGCCGAAAGTGCAGAAGAGTCTGTTTTTACAGTACTAATCCATCATTTTCAAATGCTTATTCTGAGCGACTGGAGAATCATTTTGTTAAACGGGCAGAGGATTTTGTTACTAACATGTCAAAGAACAATAACCTCTCTCAATTTTCCTACAAGTGTCATATATTGGGAGAATCAAATTCATCTCTAAGCCCTAATTTTTGGATCTCAAAATTTCCCTGTTTGAAACATGTTTTTGAAATGCAGATCCTGGGTAAATGAAACTGAATATAAAAGAAATGAGAGAGGTTTTTTATCAAAACAAAACAATATACAAAAGCTTCTTCCAGTTTCTACACAACTATTTTTATTTTATAGATATAGGTCAATCTTTGAGAAGCATATTTCCATAAATGTTTGTCTTTTCCAGCCACCTCACAAATTTGAATTTGAGATAGGAAAAGAGGTTATCAGATCCATCTTTTGAGGATCTTGAAAGTGATTTGTAAATATTATTTAAATCCCACAGAGACACAATGCCAAAGGGTGGAGGAACATTTTGAGGACTGTGACTATGGTTTTATTCTCGAAGACTTGTATATTTCATCTTTTAGAGATGTCCATTAATATATCTTGACATCGAGCTTCTTTCACTGTGTTACTTAGTTTTCCATTTCCTTTATTTCCAAGTTTATGTATATTCAATGATAGAAGGTTGTCATCCCATCTCTTCGTTGGTATACTAAACTTATATACTTTGCTTCTGATGTTTGTCTTAATGCCAGATAGTTGTTATCCTATTGGTGCATTCATAAACTAAAGTTGCAAGTATTTACCTGTTGGGTCTGGCCATACATTATATGCAATCTTATATATGTTTCTATTGGCATGAAGAGTATTTTACCTATCATTATTGGCCATTCACATATACTATTGTATAGGTATTTATGCTAGCATAATAGGTCTTCTCCATATTTCCACACATTAAAGTAAACTTTCTGAGTTACATAGTTGAAAGCCTTGGTATTTCAAGTGATTGATGTATTTCTAAATGGATATGAATTTATAATGTCATCCGATCTGATCCTCTTTTCCTCCACATTATTGATCTTTTAAAAGTTACCAAGATTACACCCTTCTATAGTCAGGGAGTGATTTCTTGGAGTGATAACAAAATGGCGTCGTTGTTGGGGAACGAAAGTGAAAGAAGAGTTTCCCTGGGAGAACAACATAGATCTGTTTCTTGATGACAGACAAGAGACAGACATAAACTTGACTATAATCATCTGCCTGGCGACTCCACATTAAAGACTCCACTAGGGATAATCCGAATGATATAAGATGAAGAGGATGAATTCTAAATCAAGGTATCAATTCATCAATCTACTTCATGAATTGTTATTATTCTTTATTAAATCCTTCATGTTTTTCCCTTCACATATTAAAAGAATTATCCTCTGTTTTGTGTATTCTGACGATTATCAAGCCTCTTTTATAAATCCATCTTCAGAAGAATTTTTGTAGCCTACTTGCATTGTAAATGTTGATTCGGTCTGTTTGCTTCAGCCCGTTGATAAAGATGACCATTGTATTCAGATTTCTTTAGAATCTGATCAACCGTGTGAGCTTGAGGAGATTAAAACTGATTTAAACCCTATCCAAAACACAACATCCTTTTCCATAACCTATAAACCTTTTCATCAAATTACTATCGCTCATGATCAACCCACATCCTTTCAAATCAAAATCAGGATGAAGATGTTTAAGCCTTTAAAATTTCTTTCTCTTCTTCATCCTTATCCTCTTGACTGTTATGAATATCTACCCTCCTAGTTTTCTAGAGAGAATCAAGCTTCAGCTGAAAGACATTTGGAATCCTTTGAGGATTTTATTGATCATTTTCAGATTGTTCATGAAGATGTGATCATGATATTTTTCTCTAAATCTTTGATCAGAGATGTTGTTGTTTAGTTTAAGGGTCTGAGAGCTGACTCTATTGGCTCTTGGATAGAATTCAATGATGTTTTTATGAAACATTGGGGCGAACATAAATCACTAGATTCTTACCTTGTTGATTTCTATGCTATGAAAAGAGAACATAATGAAACTTTGTCTACTTTCAATCGAAGATTTTGCATCATATACCATGGTATGCCTTTGGAGATCAGGCCTATAGAGACAGCTACCATGATATATTATGTGATGGGAATGCGGTCAAAACTTTCCCTTATTCTACTAGAAAGGAAATCTTCGTCATTAAACATTTTGTTTGAAGATGATTTAGAGGTGGAGGAAAACATTTATACTTCAAGGAGAATCCTAGAGCAAGTTGATTTTGAAAACCATCATCTAACTAAGCTAGCAAAATGTCAAAACATTTCATTTTTTTGAACAGGAAGGTAATGATTATGTGGCAGATTTAGAACAATAGCAGGAAACTGAAATTGTTTTAAATTGTGAATCAGATTCTTCAACATTGGTAGAGCATTCCAGAGACAGGTATGAGTCTAAAGATTATGATCAGTTTGTAAATCAGAATGATCCTATGAAAACTAATGATTTCATAGGAAACTACATGTTCCTAGATGATCATGGTCCTTGTCATTTAAACATTGTTCTATTATCATCTTCTGAGCATTATTCTGATGAGGAAATTGTAGTTTTTTATGATAACAAGTTGAGTTCAAGAGAACCAGAAAGTGACCAGTCTTCTAGCAGAGGAACAGTCATGGTTGAGCAAGATTTTTTTATGGATCAATAGATTTATGATCTCAGTTTCAAAGATCCAGTAGCAGCCTTCATAGAATTGTACATTTCAGAAGGTTTGAAAGTTTCATATTTATATGGCTTCCACATGTTTCCTATTGAGTTTGGTTGTGTGAATAACTTGTATTCATTGTTGTTGCATTTCAAACATCAATTGTTGATCAATGAGAATGATGAGATCATTATAGTATTGAAATTATTTGGTTGGATGTTATGGAAATCTACCTTTACCTAACCAAATTGCAGAGTTGGTTAGGGTAGAGTAGGGTAAGAAATAAGCTTGTTTCCCAAGCATTTATTTTCTTCCATTTGTTTTAGCAGATGCAATAGTTACCTTGTGTGGATAAAGGCAATCTTGAAGATGTACAGATATCTTTACACAGGTCATGAAACATGTTCATAAAGAGGTGAATGGTTGACTCTATGCCTAATGGAATGTTGACTCCATGCCCAATGAAATGTTGACTCCATGCCCAATGGAACACTAGAGACTAAGTTATGGATTTTATTTTTTCAGGAAAGGCATTAGATTCGTGGTTCTTGGAAACCTCATAGGGAGGTCTCCATCCTAGTTGGAGCCAGATGTTAGCGATAAAAAATGATTTTCTAATTATTTTGATATCACATGATAAATCATTATAAGGTAGAAGATTTATTTATAAATCTTAAAAGCTTTGAGACATGCATTTAAATATATTATTCAAATGAATAAATCAATTCCTATATCGAAAAAAACCAAAAATAAATTTTAGCTTTCGGTAGCTAAATGGATTTTTCACAGTGTAATGAGTCGCTGAAAGCTTTCCTTTTTGGTGGCTAAATCAGATTTTCAAGGGCAAATGAGCCATTGAAAGTGCAGAAGAGTATGTTTTAACTATGCAGAGTCATCATTTTCAAATGATGATTCTGAGCATCTGGAGAATCATATTGAGAAATAGGCAAAGGATTTTGTTAATAACATGTCAAAGAACAATAACCTCTCTCAATTTTCTTATAGGTGTCATATATTGGGAGACTCGAATTTATCTCTAAGCCATAATTTTTGGATCTCAGAATTTACTTGTTTGACACATGTTTTTTAAATTCATATCCCGAGAAAATGAAAACAAATATCAAATAACTAAGAGAGGTTTTTTATCAAAACAAAACAATATACAAAATCCTCTTCTAGTTTGTACACAACTATTTTTATTTGAGAGATATAGGTAAATATTTGAGCAGCATATTTCCATAAATATTTGTCTTTTCCAGCCACCTCACAAATTCGAATTTGAAATAGGAAAAGAGGTTATAAGATCCATCTTTTGAGGATCTTGAAACTTATTTGTAAATCTTATTTAAATCCCACAGAGACACAGTGCCAAAGGGTGGAGGAACAGTCTGAGGACTGTGACTATGGTTTTATTCTTGAATACTTGTATATTTCATCCTTTAGAGATGTCCATTAATATATCTTGACATCGAGCTTCTTTCACTGTGTTACTTAGTTTTCCATTTCCTTTCTTTCCAAGTTTATGTATATTCAATGAAAGAAGTATGTCATCCCATCTCTTCGTTGGTATACTAAACTTATATACTTTGCTTCTGATGTTTTTCTTAATGCCAGATAGTTCTTATCCTATTGGTTCATTCATAAACTAAAGTTTCAAGTATTTACATGTTGGGTCAGTCCATATATTATATGCAATCTTATATATGTTTCTTCTGGAATGAAGAGTATTTTACCTATCATTACTGGCCATTCACATATACTATTGTATAGGTATGTTTGTTGGCATAATAGGTCTTCTCCATGTTTCCACACATTAAAGTAAACTTTCTGAGTTACATAGTTGAAAGCCTTGGCCTTTCGAGTGACTGATGTATTTCTAAATGGATATGAGTTTATAATGTCATCCGATCTAATCCTATTTTCCTCCACATTATTGATCTTTTAAAAGTTACCAAGATTACACCCTTCTACATTCAGGGAGTGATTTCTTGGAGTGATAACAAAACTCATGGAATAAAAAGACAATTCTATGCTGCTAGAACACCTCAGCAAAATGGGATTGTTGAGAGAAGGAATAGAACAGTCCAAGAGGTTGCAAGGACTATGCTAAATGAAGCAAGATTATTTGATGGATATTGGAGGGAATTTTTAGGCACAACAGTATACATATAAAACAGAGGTCAACTTGGGATTAATAGTAATAAGACTCCTTATGAACTATGGTTTGGGAGAGCTCCTTCGGTAAAATACTTCAAGGTCTTTGGAAGTAAGTGTTACATCAAAAGGCTTGATAAGAATCTCAGAAAATTTGATGCTAGATATGATGAAGGTATCTTCCTTAGATATGCTTCTACCAAGAAAGCATACAGATGCTAAAATCTTAGATTACATAATATTTTTGAGAGTGAAGATGTTAATGTGGATGATTTAAAAACAATAAGAATCAAACATCAAGAGACCATACTTGACCATGAAGATGAAGATGATGATGAGTTAGTTGGTACACAAGCAGAAGAAGCATAAGAGAATAAAGAAGAAAAGGAAAATATACAAGATGATGATATGGATACTAGTGAAGACAAGGAAGATATTCGAGAAGAAGAGATAAGAGAAGAATCCCCAAGAATAGACACAAAGACACCCTCAAGAATAACTCAAAAGAATCATCTTGAAGAAATGATTATTAGAAATAAAAGCAATGGAGTGTAGACAAGAAGATAATTGTTGTATCATAAAGAAATAACACTTTTGTCACATATTGAGCCCAGCTCAATCAAAGAGGCATGCAAAGATGATAATTGGGTCAATGTTATGAATGAATAATTGGACCAGATTGAAAAAAATCAAACCTGGGAACTGGTTCCAAGACCAAAAAATAAGAATGTCATTGGAACTAAATGGGTGTATAAAAACAACGTTAATGAGAATGGGCAAGTAATCAGGAACAAAGCCATATTCATATGCAAAGGCTATGCTCAGGTTGAAGGGGTAGACTTTGAAGAAAACTTTGCACCTGTGGCCAAATTATAGGCAATTAGGATGTTCTTAGCCTTTGTCAGCTACAAAAAATTTAAAATATATCAGATCAATTTCAAGTCAACATTTCTCAATGGAAACTTAGAATTGGAAGTCTATATTGAGAAACCAGAAGGATTTCAATTAACTAAAAAAGGAGACTATGTCTGTAAACTAAAGAAAGCACTCTATGGGCTAAAACAAGCACCCAGAGCATGGTATGAAAGGCTAGACTCTTACTTACAAGTACAAGGCCTCAAAAGAGGATCAATAGACAATGATCTTTATTGTAAAATTATTGGTGATAGCATGATTACTATGGAAGTATATGTTGATGATATTATATTTGGGAGTGATGATGAAAAATTGAGTAAGGACTTTGCTAGGAGGATGCAGCAAGAATTTGAAATGTCCTTGATTGGTGAACTAAATTTATTTCTTGAATTACAAATAGTACACTCCAAAAGGGGATTATTTATCCATCAGTCCAAGTATGTTAAAGATATGCTTAAGAAATTCCAGTTAGAGGATTGCAAACCTATTAGTACACCTATGACATTTGGATGCAAACTAAGCAAGGAAAATGAGTCCAAAGCAGTAGACCCAAAACACTACAGATCAATGATTGGGAGTTTACTCTATGTAACAAATTCCAGACCTGATGTCAAGCAAGCTTCTGGGATGGTGTCTAGATTCCAAACAACACCAAAAGAGAGCCATGTTCAAGATGTGAAACTAATATTTAGATATTTGAAAGGAACCATAGATCTTGGTTTGTGGTACCCTAGCAAAGATTCATTCACTTTAAAGGCCTATTCAAATGTAGATTGGGCAGGTTGTGTAGCTGACAGAAAAATTACAAGTGGAGGAGCATTCTTCTTGGGAGAATCATTGGTAGCTTGGATAAGTAATAAACAAACCTCAATTTCTTTGTCTACCACTGAAGCTGAGTATATTGCAGCAGCAAAATGTTGCAGACAAGTGGAATGGATGAAACAAACCTTACTAGACATCAAAATAGTTTTTTAAGAACCCACTACTATCTACTGTGATAATACAAGTGTTATAAGCCTCTCTAGGAACCCTGTCCAGCATTCCAAATCAAAACACATTCCAATAAAATACCATTATCTAAGAGATCGGGTTGAAAATAAGAACATTAAATTGGAATATGTCCCAACACAAGAACATGTTGCAAATATTTTGACCAAACCTTTAAGAAAAGATGTATTTTAATATCTCAGGAAAATATTGGGAGTATTCCCTCTTCCGATCTAATCTCTCAAGAAAACAATTCATCAATTGGAATCAATTCAGGGGGAGACAGTGATCAAATTCAGAAGGAGTCATTCAGTTATGACAGGAAAAGTATGATTGAAGGAGGAGTTACCCAAGTTCAGATTTTGGTCAGTAAAATACAGACAGACATAGATTTACCATAGGGGGAGCAACCCTTTTCCATTGATGTCAAAGGGGGAGAGTTACTTCATAAAGAAAAGCATCATCAGAGGGGGAGTCTATATGAAGTTAGAGTGTTTCCCTCAATGACAAAGGGGGAGATTGTTGAACATATTGTCATTGATTTCAACAAACCTAATGCACATGAAGTTCATAAGGGAAAGCACAGTGCAGAAACGTGATCGTGATTGAAATCCCCAAAGGACAAACTGGGATCGTTGGATATGCAAGCACCAAATCAAGGGCAGGGATTGATTGCGGATCATGAAGGGAAAATTAAACTACATGTTATTTCCAATCCCATGATTAATCTAGATCGTCAGAACTCATCTACTCAAAGATCGACGACTATGGTTGATTCACCAAAAGATTAGATTAAGTTGTGACCGTTGGATACACAAATGCCATATCAAGCGCAGGGATTGATTATGGAGCATGAAGGGAGAATTAAACTACACGTTATTTCCAATCCCACAATTAGTCTAGACTATCAGATCTCATCAATTCAAATATCGACAACTATGGTTGACCTACCAATAATCGCACAACTTCAATTATGGAATTTTAGCGACGAACTAAACCACACGCAAGTTACGGTTTCACAATCCACATCAACCGTTGGATCAAGTTAAGTGGAAGGATAGGATACGCAAAGATGAAGACCATTTGATATGAAGTCTCGACATAAATGAGGATCGTCCGATCTATTTAGAGTATGCCAAGGTACCAGTGGTCAACTTTGACGTTGACCACTTTGGGAGAAAAGGGTTGAGAACAAGTAAGATCGCCTGAAGGCCGAAATCTTGAAGTAAATGTGGACTTTCCAATATGAAGAAAACTTCAAGAGATATCAGGACCATCAGATCATGTTTAGTGGAAAGATAGAGTAAGCCACAAATGTCCTAAAATAGACGTAAGTCATCTGATCTGAGGAAACACTTCAGGAGATATCCTGACTGTCAGATCAAGGAAAGTATAAATATAGGATAAGAAAGGCCAAAGGCTCGAGATCCCAAATAGCCAAATTCCTGACAACCATTGGATCGTGTTAATCATTTTTGTGTTAAATAATGACCATTGGATGAATTCAAGTTACTCGAGGGTTACACTTCGGGGAATCTCACTTCGGGAGAATTTTGAAGTGGAGAAATCGAATTACTTGAAGTCCTGAAGGCCAAAGTCCTGAATTGGACATGATTCGCCCGATCAAAGGAACACTTTGGGAAGTATCCTGACCATTAGATCAAGGAGAAGAAAATGTGCTACATGAAGAGATCTACGTCAGAAAAGACATGTGGCATAATTAGATGATGACAAGTGTGAAGGTCTCATAGCTACTTTAGGCATATGGAAGCCAAAAATCTAAGTGACATGTGGAAACCACTCAGTCAGTGCCACGTCAACAAGTTACGTCACTCCGGGAGTTTTCACTTCGGGAGTTTCACCACCAGCAAACATCTGAAGTCTCAAAGACCGAAGTCCTAAATTAGATGTGAGTCTATCGATCTAAAGAACACTTCAGGAGTGTTCTCGACCATTGATCTAGTATAGTGGAAGGATAGCATAAGTGGAAGTGTCAATCAACAGCAAAAGGTCTCCACTGCATTGTGACTTATTTGACAGGTGATCACTCCGAAGGAAATTGGAGCAATGATTATCCAAACCCCTAAAGCCCCGAACTCCCAAAATAAATTTGAATTGTTCACTCCCCTGTATATTAATTCATGATCATCAAATTGTTCAAAACCTCTGTACATTCTAGGATCGTTCAACTAACGGAAGAATGAATGTTGACCGTCTGATATGTTTCGGTGGAATCTACGGGAGATTTGAAAGGTTGCAAAGGCCTGACGTCCCGAAGGATGAAGTATCGAAGAACACGATTCCATCACTGGAAATATGGGGGCTAAAAGGAAAAGGGAGAAATAAGAGACAATGCTTAAATTAATAAGCCCATGGTTCTACGCCCGTGTTCACATGTAAATGGTTTGAAGGAAGTGCCTCTACAATATTGATTTCTACAATATTTGCAAAGACATGAAATTAAGTTAAATGGAAACGATCCTATGATCGATTAAAGAAAATTATTTTCATTAAATTGAAAAGGCTTTTTGACAATATTGAATAAAGAAGACAAATGAGATTATTGTTAATGAAGAGGTGTGATGGTCCAAACAAAGGGACACAATGTTTCATAGTCCATAGTATTTGGAAGAGTATATAAACAAGAAAGAGTGGTGAGAAGAAAGTGTCTCTACAGTCCATATCAGAAGATATATTGAAAATTATATGACAGAAGCAGAGAGAGGAGCAGTCAAGACATGTAACTAGAAGTTTTCCAAATTCATAAATTAAGGGTGGTTGGGCGGTGCAAGGGCAGGTTGGAGCCTGTAGGGGAATATGTGCTTCCTTGTCAGTTGTAGCTGATTAAATAGGGGGTTGTAACCTCCTACCAGTTAGAGCTGGTGAATAAGGGAAGTGGGTGAATACTGATCAGTGGGTGTTGATCTAAAGAAGAAGAACATCTTCCTTCTATTGTAACTTGTAAAACAAAATTTTGCAGTTAATAGAAAAGTGTTTGTGTTTTTCCCAATTGGATTCCACGATAAAATATTGTGTCCAAATTTTGTTTGCATTAAAGAAAGAAAAATTGATCAAATTATTGTATCACTTATTCACCCCCCCCTCTCAGTGGCAGGATCTGATCCTTCAGACTTTCCTTGAGCACTTGTAAAAGAAAATTTATCTTTTGAAAAAGAGGATTGTCCTGAAGTATTTTTATATTTTCTCAATAACTTTTCAGGATCAGACACTACTGAAACGGGCTTAGGATCTGGGTTTTTTCTAGTCACTTGTTTCTTTGTGGATGATGATGAAGTCGGAGGAGTTTTAATTCCTTTACCTTCTCTTTTAGGAGCCATAATTACTTCACAGGAGTCGCCAGGTAAAAAATACATGGTTTCATGTAAATGTCCAAATTCTTGTCCACCATCAAGATTTAGATCTGATCTTTGTCGTTCTCCCAGGGAAAAAATCTACGTTCCTTAGTCCTTGGCAGCAGCGCCAAAAGATGTTAGTCCCTAAAGTTTCACTTGAATGTGAGAGGGAAAGCTAGGGCATGATCAAGTTATTAAAATGGTATTTTTATAAAGGGTTTTCTGAATAGGTTTTAGAAAATGGTTGAAATCTGACTCAAGGATACAATAAAAATATATAACTCAATGTAAAAGGAAAATAAACATCTCATTGTCTTAGTAAATGACAGACACTTTAATAGATCATATGGTAAAATAAATAAATAAAGGAAGATATATGAGTATCCAATTTGTCAACTCACACATGGATTTCTCATTCCCAAATATCATTAAGAAATAACAATGTGGTACTTGAAAACAATATTAATTATGAACAAAAAACAGTAAAATTTTCAGTGTGTTACTCACAATCAAGAAATCATATGCTTTGCAATAGAATAAATGAATTCAAGTAAGAAAAGAAACAGATAATAATATGAAAAGAAGATTTGACCATCAAAATGCCTTTTCCATTTAGTGCCAATATGAAAATATTGCCTTTTTCTTACAGTGGAGTCCTTACAAAAATAGCCCTTGATTTCCCAACTCATGAACCCTCATACATTCTTTTCAATGTATTTTTAAAGCACATAAATTATTCACGTAGATCCTATTTTTTAGATTACAATTTTAAAATAGGATCATGTCAATAGACTATTTCCTAGGAGAGAAATGCTCATACAAGCACTTCTAATGCCTATAGTGTGGTATGATTAACATCCAATCCGAATATAGATTAGGTGACATCTTGATGAAGAATTGCAAATCCCACAAAAATAGGAATACTATGTTGTTGAGTTGGTTCATCTGAGATACCAAAAACTTCTATTTGAAGGAAGAACTAAGAACCAAAATGATCATCTTCACTATCTTGGTAATATCACTGAGAAATCAAAAACTATGACAGACTTTCCTTGGACTGTCATTGTATGATAACTGCAGAAGATCTGGTGTCCCTCAGTTTGAGCT
>ML777931.1:126175-137704 GCA_009831015.1 Picea engelmannii | reverse complement strand
TCCTTCATACTATTCTTGAGCACTTGTAGAAGAAAATTTATCTTTTGAAAAAGAGGATTGTCCTAAAGTATTTTTATATTTTCTCAATAACATTTCAGGATCAGACACTACTGAAACAGGCTTAGGATCTGGGTTTTTTCTAGTCACTTGTTTCTTTGTGGATGATGATGAAGTCAGAGGAGTTTTAAGTCCTTTACCTTCTCTTTTAGGAGCCATAATTACTTCAAAGGAGTCGCCAGGTGAAAAATACATGGTTTCATGTAAATGTATAAATTCTTGTCCACCATCAAGATTTAGATCTGATCTTTGTCGTTCTCCTAGGGAAAAAATCTACGTTCCTTAGTCCTTGGTAGCAGCGCCAAAAGATGTTAGTCCCTAAAGTTTCACTTGAATGTGAGAGGGAAAGGTAGGGCATGATCAAGTTATTAAAATGGTATTTTTATAAAGGGTTTTCTGAATAGGTTTTAGAAAATGGTTGAAAGCTGACTCAAGGATACAATAAAAATATATAACTCAATGTAAAAGGAAAATAATCATCTCATTGGCTTAGTAAATGACAGACACTTTAATAGATCATATGGTAAAATAAATAAATAAAGGAAGATATACGAGTATCCAATTTGTCAACTCACACATGGATTTCTCATTCCCAAATATCATTAAGAAATAATAATGTGGTACTTGAAAACAATCTTAATTATGAACAAAAAACAGTAAAATTTGCAGTGTGTTACTCACAATCAAGAAATCATATGCTTTGCAATAGAATAAATGAATTCAAGCAAGAAAAGAAACAGATAATAATATGAAAAGAAGATCTGACCATCAAAATGTCTTTTCCATTTAGTGCCAATATGAAAATATTGCCTTTTTCTTACAGTGGAGTCTTTGCAAAAATAGCCCTTGATTTCCCAACTCATCAACCCTCATACATTCTTTTCAATGTCTTTTTAAAGCACATAAATTACTCACGTAGATCCTATTTTTTAGATTACAGTTTTAAAATAGGATCATGTCAATTGACTATTTCCTAGGAGAGAAATGCTCATACAAGCACTTCTAATGCCTATAGTGTGGTATGATTAACATCCAATCCGAATATAGATTAGGTGACATCTTGATGGAGAATTGCAAATCCCACAAAAATAGGCATACTATGTTGTTGAGTTGGTTCATCTGAGATACCAAAAACTTTTATTTGAAGGAAGAACTAAGAACCAAAATGATCATCTTCACTATCTTGGTAATATCACTGAGAAATCAAAAACTATGACAGACTTTCCTTGGACTGTCATTGTATGATAACTGCAGAAGATCTGGTGTCCCTCAGTTTGAGCTTAGTTGTTAGCACCACATTATGCCAATACAATCTTATATTGGATTCTCTTGCCTCCTTTAGAAAGGCCTTCTTCTCTTTTCTCTTCCTTTTGAATTATTGTATCTTTTCTTGTTTTTTTGCATTCCATTTCTCTACAAAGGAATTTTCTTTCCTCATTTTCCTAATAATACCCTGCAACTCTTTTACCCTGTCCTTTTCTTTCCTTGCTTCCACCTTGAATTCTAGATGTTCTTCTACTGGGGCAGGTAGGTTCAAATCTATGGAAGCTTGGGGTTTCCTTAGTTTAATTTCATATTTTGAGGAAAAACCAGTGATAAGATCCTCTTCTTCAGTGCTTTCTAATTTTTGGAAGATCTTGTAGTTGGTCTATTTCTGGAAAAGGATCGTTTTTCTCATCATCAATTGCATATGTTCCTTTGAATGTAGACTCGGTGACTGAAACTAACCTTGTGGTTTCCCTAGTTACAGGTCTCCTTGAACATTGTGCAATTTGTTTTCCCTTTTCACATTTTTTCCTTTGTTCTTTAGATTCCACCTCTGACCTGTGTGAAGAAGATGTTGAGGTCTGTTTTTAATATCTTTCTTAGTATCTTTTGAATTGTCTTCTATGTTAATAAGGTTTTCCTTCTTGATAGAAGGATGAAACATAGCCTTTGAATTCAGTTTGAATTTGTTTGCAACCCTGGTAGAATTTCTTCTAGGGTATTTAGATATAGGTTTATTCTTCTTACTTTCTTTCTTACCCTTTGCAACCCTTTTTCTTGTAGATTGTTTCTTCTGTTTAGCTAGACTTTGGACTGGGATTGTGGTGTAATCGTCGGGTTCATTAGGTTACTCTTTGATGTCTGGATCAAATTGGACATCAATCTCTTCATCAATTTTAATTTTTTCACCTCAACCTGTAGTGATCTTCTTGTTAAGTTTACCCATAGGAAAATCACCAATTTCATGTTGTGTCTATAACTTTCTCTTGCAGCATGAGTTATCCTGGTTACAGGGGATTTTTTTTTCACCAAAACATCAGTGGCTTGAGAATCCTTTTTACCTTTTCGGGTTTCTTCTCCTTAACAATTTTAGACGTAGTTTCCCATGGTTTAGGTTTTAGTGACTAAATTAACCAGTCCCAATACCTTTGAACTTCATTTAAGGAAAATATTACCAACATTTTGATCAAACCTTGATGAAAAAGACTATTCTTTGTTGTTGTGGGATGTGACTAAATCCTCTTGGACATATTAGATAGGATTTTTAATAATAAATAAGGGAGATTAAGAGGGTAGTCACCATTCACATGAATTAACAGTCTAATATGATAAAGATGAACCAGAGAAAATATGCCTTCGCAAGTAATGTAACTGTGAATGATCAACAGAGAAGTATGCCATTATTTTCTCACCCAATTGTGTGGGATTCCTTGGCTCCAATTGTGGTTTTTCTTTTATGGAATTAAAAACTGATTTACAAACTCCATAACTAAATGTTCTTTCTTCCACCATGTTTCCCCATATACTAGTAACTTGCAAGCTTTAGCTATGGAATGTTTTGTCACATGCATGAAGAGTTTACCAACCAAAGTTTCAAAACCATCGAAATTATGTGCAAAGATCATATAAATCTGCTCATCATGACCCTGAAATGTCGAGAAGAAGTCAAATGATCTTGCACATTTAAAATTATGTGCCATCTGAGGAAAGGCTTTGAGTAATTATGTCCCTTCTGCCTCCAACCTGGTTATCTGCCCACTCTTTTTAGGTGCCATGACACTGATACAACTCTGTAGAAAATTTCTGAGAATGGTGAGGGTTTGATCACCAAATTTCCAAGGTTGTTGAAGTCTGGAAGTTATCTGTTTACCTACAAAGCATGTATAGAATTATAGACATACTAAAAATAGGCAGATTATGATTTCATATGTATGGAATAATAATCGACCATGTTGATTTGATGTCAAGGTTGCGAGTACAACCCGATACTCCGATTTAGTTGTCATCATGAAAATTACAACCTGATATAGATCATACATAGATATAGAGATCCTATAGAAATGATTTCAAGCATTAAAACACGATCTTGAGAAGGTGGCACATGCAGAACTATCATTACTCCTGACACTACAAGAATAGATTTATTCTTGCAGTGCCCTTTCCACTTTGATAAATTTGAAAATTCAAACAAAAGAAAGGACAATTGTTGTGATAGAAATCATTTTATATCATATCCTAACTTTTAAAAACTTAAAAACATTTAAATATGCATAAAATAATGAAAAAAAGATTTCAAGCCAAGAAGGGGAAAAACAAATTTTAACAAAAAATCATGAAAAATGGTTAGAATAGGGATTAAGGACACCCAATCAATCAAAAACAAGGTTAAGGACTAACACTATCTCCTTCCGAAGTTAAAGTTTTGATGGGTATTCTATATGCACTAATTCCCTAAATTAAATTGTCAACCCGGGGTAAGTAAACTTAGAGTTGTGGCACTGTATGAGCCAAGGCAGGAAGGATTGTCTAACTAAGGAAATGGTCTACCCTAGGGATCAACACTCTATCAATCTACTTTCTAAAGAGATGATTTTTTCAATTTTAGTTAATTAACAAATTATATGTAAAGAAACTTTCAATTAATGAACTTTAAGCAATTCTAGAATTATGAACTATTTACCCTAAGAAACTTCAAACAATGAATTTATGGACTATTTCTAAATAAGAAAATAGCAATCTACTTAAAGCTACTTAATCTATTCAATCTCTTTTTAAGTAAACAACAACAAATAAGATATTTATGAGTTATTTGATCTATCTATATCTGAGCAAATAAGAAAGTAAACAACTAATCTATCGAAACTATTCTGACAAGTGAACTCTATTCTTAAAAAGAACTCATAACTATTTCTATTTTGCGAAGAATAAATTTTAATCTACTTAATCAAAAGTAAAAATGGTATGATTGTACTTAAATTCTACTTGACCAAAACTATTTCTAGCTTGCAATTAAAAGAAATAAATTATTCAAAGGTGATGATTATGTCTTCGGTGTTGAATAACATCATGATGGCATCTGACTATTAGTGACAATTCAAGATGAATTAATTCAATGCTGACTTCTACAGAGAAATGGAAAGTATGGATAACGCAATCTAAAGAAATTTGTTTCATTATAGAAGCAACATTAAGTATTTCTAAAATCCATTTGATATCTAAACTTTATACATAAATCATCAACTATTAAAAACACTCTATTCAAAGTCACTACTTCAAGCAAATCTATAAGCTCATGAACTTATGATTAAAAATCCTAATTCAAATTCACTCTATGCAAACTTCTAATTCTTGATCAATTTCAACTAGAAATTACAATTCAAATTCATAATTGAGATTTCATAATCCAAAACAAACTAATCTATCATTAAAAATCATACTTCCAAATTAACCAAAGTGCTATTAAAAATCATAGTTCAAAATCTATTTCTATCCTATCATGTTGAAGCAAAATCAATATAAAAAAAAAGACCTACAGATAATAATTAAAACGACAATTAAATCTATCTCAATTAAAGCTATCAAAACTAATGCTATGTCTAAGTTAATTCTCTATCTAAACTAATTCTGTCTAAACTAATGCTATGTCTAAGTTACCATAACAAAGTAATTAATCAAGATTTCAGTGAAACTATTTAATTAGTATCCTGCAGGATGATTCATATCCAAGAAGGAAAAAGACACAATACTACAATCAACCAACTCCTACAACCTGTAAACAACACGTAACCATGGGTGTATTTATATGATCTACACAATTCAATAAAGAAATCTACAATTAAGCAAAACAAATTAGATTAACAAGTTATAATTGGCATATAAACAACAATTAAAATTGAGAAATACATGCAGTGAAGAAACAATTGTGAATTCAAAATAAGCAAAAAGATGAACACAAAATATATACTGATATACACAGTCAACTAGACCACTAGTGGGCGCTCCAGTAGGTCGTGGCTACACTCCAAAAAGAAGACGCAGTTTCTAAATCAACACAATATTGTCATTAAGAAAAAAAAACAGTCTGGAGCAAAATTGAAGATAATGTATGTATAAAGCAATAAAATTCTTGTCTTCAATTGTGCCACAGGTAGTGGTATTTTTTAATATTACAGATATAAAATATTATGTAGAACATAAATAAATGTTAATGTTTTATGCCATTATTATAGTTCTTTTCATTTCAATAGATAAGAGCAACATAAGAACAAGATCACTGAGAAATACACATTCACAAGAGACACAGTATTTATCCTAGGAAACCCTCTAGGGGAAGAAAACATAGCAAAAACTTCCTTATCATAAATTATCAATACAACGTCAAGAGATAAATCAAACCAATACAGATAGTCCTCTCCAAAAAATGTTCCACTCTTCTCCCTCTCTCCAACTGGTAAGTTGCAGCTTGCCTCTTAGAAAATGAGCAAGTGTGTTGTGTGTTAAAGTGAGTTGCTAGCCTCTCTATATATACAAGACTGGCATGTGTGAAGGGTCTTCACTGGCAGGGCCGACCTCTCACTCTGGGTGGGTTAACCCACCTTTATTATATTTCTGGGTCTCAATAATAATTGTTGGGGCCGACTTCTTATTCTGCCTATTACAATTGTCTGTTGACCAATCCGCAAAAGGGGATTTGGTCCTAATACAATTACCGACATGGTTAATCCACAATGGGGATTAATCTTATAAATAATATATCAATAATAATAAGAATACTCTTTGCAGTTACATTATTTCAACAATAAATAGCTAGAAATGGTAGATGAACAACAATATAACCAGAGCAACACCACAATAATACAAAAATGATACCAGAATAACACCAGAAAGAACACTTTGATTGCTGAGAGAAATGTTCACTTACCTCTTCGAGGAGGAAACCTCTAGTAGAGTAGAGATCTATTACAATAATATCCAAGACAAAAGTTGTCATACCCTCGACTCCTATTTATACTAAATATGTCTATCAAAAGAAGCATCTAGAGGAAGATCCTTCTAGAAGCGGAAGCTTCTATTAGGTCTTCTTACATTGTACTTATTCTTCCTTATTGCTAGGCCTTATTAATATTGACCTTTATTACATCAGAATATATTATTATACCTATGTGAGGGTTAGGTCCCTAACATGTCCTCCCCCTTAAAAATAGCCTTGTCCTCAAGGCTTCAGATGTGGAAATTGTTACAGAATGGTAGCTGGTTCCCAAGTGGAATATGTTGGAGTTTTATCTTTCCATTGGACTAACACTTCCTTGATGGTTCACTGACACAGATGACACTCACGCTGGTCCAAAACTTCTTGTGTATGTATCCAAATAGAGCCTTCTTCGTCCAAATCAGGAAGGTTTGTTTGAGTTTGGAACTTAGTTCCAATCACCTTCTTTAATCAAGAAACATGAAAAACAGGATGGAGCTTAGAATGATTGAGAAAAGATAATTGATAGGCCACCTGTCCCACACACTTGAGAACAGTATAAGGACCATACAATTTGGGCACCAGTTTCTGACAATGGTCAGCCTTGAGGGAATTTTGCTTGTAAGGTTGCAGTTGAAGAAACACATGATCCCCTTATACAAATTAATGTTCAAAGCGACCTTGATCTTCTTGTTGCTTCATGTGATTCTAGGCCATGACCAAATTCTCTTTGAGGGTACGGAGAATAGCCTCTCCAACTGTAATCATTTGGTCAACCGCCTAGAACTTTGAGACACCTATAAAATATGAGAGAAATGAAGGTGTATTTTTTCCATATACCGCTTCAAAAGGAGTAATGCAGGTAGTTGTATGGTACGAAGTGTTGTACCACCATTTATCTAGTGGTAACCATTGAGCCCACTGATTTTTCCTTTCTGAGGAAAAATAACTCAATTATTTTTCCAAACACTTGTTGAAAACTTCAGTTTGACCATCAGTCTGGGATGATAAGTTGTGTTGATATTCAATTGGGTGCCTTATAGCTTGAACAGTTCTTACCAAAAATTGCTTGTGAAAGTTGGGTCTGTATTAGAAACAATAGAATGTGACATGCCATGAAACTTGAAGACCTGATCCATGAAAAGTTGAGCCATAGTGGATGTTGTAAATGGGTGTTGAACAGAACATAAATGAGCATACATAGAAATATGATCAACTACCACCATGATGATTGATTTATTGCCCGATTTAGGTAAGCCTACAATAAATTCCATAGAGATATCCCACCAAATAGCAGGTGGAATCAGAAGCGGTTTTAGTGTGCTAAGAGATTTGACTATTTCACCCTTTTTTCGTTGACACACATCACATTCAGCCATAAAATTATGAAACGTCTTGTTTCATACCATCCCAGAAAAAAAGAATGTTTGACCCTGTCATAGGTTTTGGTAAACCCAAAGTGCCCAGTTGTGGGTGTAGCATGAATCTCATAAAGTACTGTGGATTCAAGTTTTGACTATTTACTTAAATACAGATGGCCTTTTTATCGAAGCTCATCATGGAGCCAAGAGTACCCCAGGGAAACTGGAGAATTGGACTGCAATTGTTGTATCAAATGCGAAATTTTGGGATCGTGTAGCCATTCCTGGTGAACAACTTGGAGCCAATCTGGTACAATGAAGGAGAGAGAAAAGGGTACAGCAAGCCCTATTGTCCAACCATGTAGTCTCCACTACGCCCGGAGAACCAGAATTGGGAAATGAGCCAGCTCAACTCCACCGCCTAGCCGATACAGTCGAAGCTCGCCTTCGACAAGCATAAGAAGAAACAGTGCAAGCCACCTAGGCTTTGACACAAGTACAAGGAGCACTCGTAGAGAAACGCAGTGCTATAGAACAGGAAAAGCTTGCTCTCCAAGTGAAGTTTGATGAAGAAAAACTGTAGCTACAGCAATAAAAGGAACAGTTGCTCATTGAGCAAATTGAGGTAAAAGAAGCGGTCAACAGAGCACTTCACTCTGTGACAGTCTTAGAAATCAAGGTAGAAGACCGAGTTACACAGCAGGTGAACCAGCTCATAGAATCCATCCAGCAGCTACAGTAACGCATAGCATATTTGGAGCTACGTTCTTGTAACACACCCACTATGGCATAATAATTTTTTTTCCTTTTCTCGAGGGACAGAATCAACGAAGTCCTACAGGGGATTAGCACAAGCTATCTCTTCCCTTTTCCACCTCCATGTGATCGTCGGTTATGACCATCGACCAAACAACTAGGTGCCTTTTCTCATTTCACGACTCAGCGATATAAGCGAGTCGAGTCTTTCGACTCTGCAAACCCCGAAATGCCAAAATGTCGAACCTTGAAAGGGCTGGCGAGTGACAAGATCCCCACTTGGGTCTTGTCCACGAGACCCTGTTCTATGACCATGCACTAAATCGACAAAGCACTTACCAGATTTTTGTGATTCAGGGAATCGCGATGCGATGTCTCTTCCTCTCCCTTTCGAATCCCCGAAACTCCGTAATCTCCAAAGTTCCCATCCAAAGGGAGATCAACGGTTATAGGCCTCCCATGATCTGACAGTCTTGGTTGTATCAGGATTTTGGAAATCAAGAATTTGAAATGCAAGAGAGTCAAGTCTTTCGACTCTTCAAACCCTGAAACCCGATACTCAAGTTCTTGTATGAGATCCAACGGCTCTTGATGTCTTGGATCCAACGGTTCGGATCTTTTAAAAGTTTCGTGAACCATAAGTTCACGATGCAACGACTCCAAAACTCTTGTCACTCCAATCCCCAAATCCCAATATAGGGATTTGTGTAGGAGATCAACAATCCTCAAGGATTTGGATCCAACGGTCCATGGGATTTCGTAGCTTTCCCCAAAATCTGACCGCTCACCATGCATCTCCTCCGATGGACGATCTAGATCCTTTTGGGACTCCTCCTTTCTTCCATAGAGCGCATCGGGGTTTTGGGTACCGGGATTTCATGACTTGCGAAGACAAGGGTTCTTGCCCTTTGGTTTCCCAGGTGCCAAAATGTCGACCGGCAGCCACATGTCCCTCTGATGGATGACTGCAATCTTTACCCTCGATCAACCGTTATGATCTTTTCAGGATGATCAATGGTCACAATAAAATCCTAACTTTTTCAAACTTATTCACACTTAAACCGATTCGGGGTTTCATTTACCTGGATTTTGCGGCTTCCAAAGACAAGGGTTCTTTCCCTTTGATCTCCTGGGTGCCGAAACACCGACTGACAGCCATGTGTCCTCTACAAATGGACGGTCCAGGTAACTTCCATGGATCTTGGGATCTATGGTCTCGATTCCTCCACTACTCATGAAGATAAAAGAAAGAGGTTGAGGCATTTAATGCCCTCGTTTCTTCCTCCAATCTAACGGTCGTGACTGACTGTAGATATTTCGACAGAATCTCATTCGTTGTGCGATGCTTATCCACACTTTAAACTATTTTGGGGTTTCAGTTGTCGGGATTTTGCGACTCACGATGACCAGGGTTCTTGCCCTTTGATTCCCTGAGTGTCGAAACGTCAAAACGCTTACCGACCGCCACATGGCCTTATAAAAGGAAGGTCCAGATACTCCCATGGACCTTGGGGATCTATAGTCCTGATTTCTTCGCTACTCACAAAGATAAAAAGGAAAGGGGTTGAGGCATTAACGCCCTTGTTTCTTCCTCCAATCTAATGGTTGTGACTGACCTCATATCTTTCGAAAGGATCTCTCTCATCGATCGATACTTAACCACACGCTGCTATTTCAGGATTTCGTAAATTGGGGTTTCGAGACTCGCGAGTACAAGAAAACTCGCACCTTGATACTCCAGGTGCCGAAACTTCGAAAAATCTTAATTTACCCCCACACTAATAATTCATAATTTCACAAGTTTGGGTTTCAGGACTTGCGAGTGCAAGGGGACTCACCCTTGGGTACTTCGGGTACCGAAATGCTGAAATTTTGGGATCTACGAGGACCATTCTTCCTCGCACAGGATGGCTAATACTTGCGCCACCAAATCCTCTTTCAGGTTCTTAGTAAGCTTTCCAGAGAGGGTATCTCTATGGAGAGATCTATTCCGGGTATTCTTAGAGACGAATAAGGGCATAGATTTCCTGAAAGTAGACTTGAAGTCTGAATTAGTTCAATATACGTATATATAAACCTATCTATAAACATAAGCCATACGTGGTCCTTCCAATAAAAGCATGCAACCACCATTTCTGATCAAAACACCACACAAACAGTCTTATACTCAAACCATACATGTCAGCATATAAATTTCAAGATACAAGATATAACACTTATCAGAAAAACACCAGAGGTGATGCAACTGCTGAGAGGGGTGCTCGTTTCCACCCAACTGTAGGCTCAGCGACTCCAAATGGATTTACCACTAGCCACCCTCGAGTTGAGACCACGATGTTGTGAGACTGAGTCTCTGTTCGCCAGTGACCAAGAATGAATATTACTCTCCTTCTTCTCCGCTATCACTCACTCTGTATTTTCCAGAGTTCTTTTTTCCTCTTTCCCTCGCGTCTGCCCCCCTTGATCGCACACTCTTCATGCCTTTTCTCTTTTCAGCGAGGTTGTGTGTGGCAGGATCTTCCTCGTAGTGGTCAGGTCTGAGGACTCTATGGATGGGTGGTTCACCCCCATCACTCATTACTCATGAGGAGCCATTTACCTACCAACCTGACGAGTCATTTAATTTGGGGGCAGTGAGCCGCTCTTGGTTCTCCAGGCCAGTGAAGTCCAAATATAGTTTTGGTTTTGGTGGAAGTTAATGCCACCATTCCAGGTGCCTTCTACCACCTTTCTTTAGCCATCATGGTCTCTTTTTCAGCACACCCCCTCTCAGTAGTCCTACAATATATATATTCATAATATTGTTTACATTCATCGACCTTTTTCACAAGGTCCATTCACATCACACATTCACATTTCTGAGTTTTCCACAATACTTGGCTAGTATAGTTATTTTTACAGACTGGGGGAAACTAGGTGTTAGCGATATTTCTTGCTAAGGGGTTGAATTGCCAAGAAGTGGGTCAAAACCCACTTATCCTAAGTTTTGGGCGCAAGAGCATCTACATTAAACGAGAGTCACCTTTAGACGGCTAGATTTTGCACACCTAGATCGACGACGCACAGCAAATTCTGGACCCCCCTTGCCTTTCAACCTTTAAGCAAGGGGGGGGGGGGGGG
>ML777931.1:105678-125486 GCA_009831015.1 Picea engelmannii | reverse complement strand
GGGGGGGGGGGGGGGGTCCAGAATTGTGGATGCAGTTTTTCGACGACTATGATCGAGGAGCCCGGATCAACGGCTCGGGCGTGGCCCCGAATTTCTCAGTTGCCCCGTCTTTAACCCCATGTGGGCCCTTCTCCCATTGTGACACCTTCCTTTCCACCTCCCCCTTGTTGTCGTGTGTCATCCATCTGCCTCCCCATATTCGCCCAGGTGGCCCGTCCTCCATCTCGCTATCCAGTCACCACCTGCCGCGTGTCTCGCTCCTTCTTCACGTCAGCCTCTCGCCAAAGAACGAATCCACTATCCCTCATTTTCCCCCCTCTTCCACTTGTTTTATTCCACCATGAGCCCTCCTTTGTCACTCTTCCCACGCCACGCCATTCCCTTTGCGACCTTGTAATCCGATGCTATCACTCCTATCATTCACCCCATTCCTCGTGTTGGCCTTTCATGCCCGTCCCTCAAGATTTTCAGTTAGTCCAAGTGGCAACATGAGGGGTCTTCCATATTCCGAAATGCTGAGTTGGCCGAGCCATTCTCAAATCCCAAGAAGCAGTTATTGAAGCGGTTGGTGGTGGTTATACATCGCCTCCGCCATAATGGGAAAGTCCTACATGGGATTAAAGGCACGTCGATTCACCGAATAAACTGTCAGAATATCGATCGCGTCTGCCCTAAGTTGCATGGTTATTCAAGGATTGCGGCTGCAGAGTGTGAGAAGCCATGCAGATGAAAAGCTTTCAATGCAGTATCTTGGTTCTGTTGTTGTTGTTATTTTGAGTATATGTAGGCATTTTTTCCATTTTTGTATCTATCGATGGTAGAGCTAAGCTCCCGACTGTAAAGTTTCAGTGAACATTCTAGCTTCTGGGTCATGTGTCTGTGTTTGAGACTTCTTGGTTTATAACAAACAGTTCTCCTTCTTCCATCTTTGTTTCATCTTATGCCATAGAATCCACAGTCGAAGGATTCGCATGGATTTAACAATCTTGTTATGATAAAGGATTTGTTGTGACATTGTTGTGCCCTCTGGTTTTCTGTGTTTGAATGTAAAAGGAATTTTGCGTTTGAATGCATTCTTCTCCAGTTTGTGATGAACCTGGTGTTTATGATAGACCTTTGCACCTTTCTCATGCAAGTCTTCCACCTACTCACCCTTTATTTGCAACTCACTGTTTGAAGTTTATGCAAGACCTCACTCGTTCGTGCATGCCCGGCCTAGTTTCTGAGTTGAGATGATACTGTTCTGAGTTTCCCCCCATTTTATCACTCCTTTCAAACAAATCGTGACATTAAACTGATGGGCATCGGGCTCTGCTCCTGCTAGCAATCTAGGAGTGACTTCCAGCTCCAACATTTCTGGCGCCGTTGTCGGGGACGAAGTTGAATATTTTCCCCGAGATTGAACGACAAAGATCAACTGATTCTGAAGGTGCATCAGATATCAGAACTTAAATATTGCTACTATGCACCTGGTGACTCCACTATGATGACTCCGCTGGGAAGAACCTGCTTTATCAACTGTGGCTTCGAGAGGCAGACACACGAGGTCTAATCCACACTTGCCTTTAGCTACATCAGAAGATGATGCGGAAGCAGTGCGCAGAAAGGGAAAGAGAGATTCAAAAGAAGTTTCCTCCGCTGAAACAGGTAATACGCCCTCCCCTTCTGTGAGAACTCCATTTTCATATTCTCAGCTTCCTAGTCGTCCTTCCTCTGAGGTTTCCTATTTTCTGAACTTTGGGAGTGTTCCTGCTGAGTTTTCTCCTCCTGGTCTGGTATCAGAAGGAGAGATTCTTGTCACTCCCCCTTCCCTGGAGGTCTTGCCTTATCACAGACCTCAAGCTTATGAAGGTTTCACCACCCCTCCTTTCATTTTTACTGTTGCACAAAGAGAAGCTCTCTCTTTGTCTCCTCTGTTGTCTCCTCCAAGAACCTTTGTCCCAACATCTCTCGTTCATACTCCATCTCCTCCAAGTTCTCCTCTGCCTAGCATCCCTATGGCTGGTGTTAATCCCCCTCCAAACCGAATGGATGCCATAGTTGCTGCCAGATATGCTCCTTTGATTCTACCCCAACCTCTGAACCATCTCCCTGCTGGAGACTATTTGAAGTACATGCCCAAGTTCAGTGGGGAGGGAGACATAACTGCTGAAGAGCACCTAGCTTCCTTTTACAGCTATGTGGACAACTTGAATATCGAGAGTGAATATGTCTGGATGAGAGTCTTTGTCCAGAGCCTAGATGGAGAAGTAAGGAAGTGGTTCCAAGGCCTGGCCCCTGGGTCTATTGCTGGCATTGAAGCCTTGGATAACGTTTTCCTGAGGCAGTGGGGAGAGAGAAAAGATTATATGTATTACATGAAAAAGTTTGGGTCTCTGAGGAAAATGGAAGGGGAGTCTATCTCAGACTTCTCCAAAAGGTTTAATAAGATGTACAACAAAATTCCTGCAAAGATTAAACCCTCAGAAGCCTCTGCTCAAATTTCCTATGCTAGTGCATTTGACCCTGATTTTTGTCTTGTGTTAAGAGAAAGAAGAGCCACCTCTTTAGCTCAGATGCAAGATGCAGCTATAGAAGTGGAATCCAACATATTGGTAGCTGACAGACTGAGGAACCAGGCTGATACAGACAGAAGAAAGGAAAAGTCGGAAGCCTCAACTTCCAGCCCATCATTGCCCCACTCTCAAGTAAATGAGCTGACCTGAGCTATGAACCTCCTTAAAGAAGAGGTGGAGAGATTGAAGGTGGAAATAAAGAAAATGTACAAGGGCCCTCAGAACACCGAGAATAAAGGAGGTTTCAGAAGGCCAAATAATTTCGCTCCTCCGACTATGCACAGAGAAAAAGAAAGAGACAGAGACGACCAAAGAGTTCAGGCTCCCTTCTAGAACAATTTTGTGGCTGATGAAGAACAAGAGGAAGCAGAAGAGCCTGAGCCAAAAATTCACAGTGTAGAGGTCACTCCCCCTTTCCCCCATCTGACCCAATCATCATATGAAGAGTCTCTCATGGATAGTCAGATGAATGAATTAAGTAAAGGAGACAAAGTTGGTGGCGGTCGAGGCAGGTACAACTTGAGATTTGACAAAAGAGCAGCAGCACCTGATGTTCCTGAGTCATCCACTAGAGTGGAGAGGCCTGATAATGAGATAGCAGGTGCTTACAAAGGTAAGAAGGCCCAACCCCTCTCTCCCATTGTCCAAAATCATGTTCCTGAAATTAAAGAAATTCCAAAGCCTATGTCTTCTTTTAATTTCGAACATGAAATTCAAAAGATCAGAATTCATGTGCCACTCACTGAGTTAATTAAACATGGGGAATTCAAAAAATGATTCTCTGAGTTTTTAAAGTCTGAAGCCTCATACCCCCTCACAGACTCCATAAACCTCCAAGATGAAAGGCCTGCAGTTGTCCTAGGTCCCATGGTAGAAGACATAGATTATTCATCCCCTCCCTTCTACACATCCCTAAACATACATGACAAGGTGTTGCATAATTGCCTTATGGATTCAGGGGTCTCCCATAACCTCATTCCCAAGGCTGTCATGGAAGAATTAGGACTGGAAATCACCCGAGCCTATCATGACCTCTATTCTTTTGACTCCAGGAGGGTGCAGTGTTTGGGAGTCATCAAGGACCTAGTAGTTTCCCTGTTTCAGCTACCCATGAAGAGCATGGTCATGGATATTGTGGTAGCTGATGTTCCCCCTAAGTTTGGCATGTTGTTTTCAAGATCCTGGATCAAGAGATTGGGGGGAACCTTGCAGATGGACCTCACATATGCCACCATTCCAGTCTTTGGGGGGGAACATAGGAGATTATACAAAGAAGCCCAGCTAGCCTACATTGTCAGTGATGAAGCTAATCCTACCAACCATCCCATCTATGCTTTGGACACTGACTTAGGCTCTAGTTTACTACAACTCTCCAACACCCCTAAAGCCCCTTTACAGGTCAGAAAGAACCCATCCTCAATCAAGAGACCTCCCCTCCAACTTCCTCTGTTTGGAAGATGTTCTTTGATGGAGCTTCCTCCAGTATGGGTGTAGGTGCCGGAGTAATATTCATATCACCCTGTCGACAGACCATATCTCTGTCATACAAGCTAGAATTCGAAGTCACCAATAATGTGGCAGAGTATGAAGCTCTGGTTCTGGGATTAAGAGCTGCCAAAGAAATGGAGATCAAGGAGATGGTCGTGTTTGGTGATGCAGAGTTGATTGTCCAGCAGGTCAGAAATGTTTATCAGACTAATCATCCTCGGCTCAGGAGCTACAGGAACGAGGTATGGGACCTGGTGGATAATTCCTTCCTCGCTTTTAATATTTCCTACATTCCAAGGGAGGAAAATATCTCAGTCGATTTTCTAGCTTTCACAGCTAGTGTGCTCGAAATTCCCACACATCCCACTGCCAGGTCTGATGTCGAAATAAAATACAGACCTTCTATACTAGACAACGTCAAATACTGGAAGGTGTTTGAGGATGATCAGGAGATTGAAAAATTCCTCCAGTCCATTGATGACTTTTCCACAATGCACATAGATGAGAATCCTGAAGAGGAAGATGACCATCACCCTGGGGAATTGGTGAATAAAATAGCTGATCACAGGATTATTCAGCTACCCAACAACCACATACTGAGAAGGATAATCCCATTAGAAAGTTTGTTTGATGGGAACGACGTGGCAGTAAAAGGCAAAGTCTCAGG
Organism: Picea engelmannii; assembly: GCA_009831015.1. NCBI lineage: Eukaryota > Viridiplantae > Streptophyta > Pinopsida > Pinales > Pinaceae > Picea > Picea engelmannii. Next base: position 120,776 of record ML777931.1, on the reverse strand, counting down.
TGATGATGATGACACAGCTGAATGCAACATAGGCACACCTGAGGAGCCAAAATTAGTCAAGTTGTCAAAGAGTTTGACTGGGGAGCAGAGGGCCGAATATACTAAGTTGTTGAGGCAGTTTGCTGATGTGTTTGCATGGACCTACGAAGACCTCAAAACATATGATACATCAATCATCGAGCACAAGATCCCATTAAAAGAGGAGGCCAAGCCATTCAAGCAGAAGCTGAGACAGATAAACCCCATGCTGCTACATGTCATGGAGAAGGAAGTGAAGAAGTTGTTGGATGCCCAGATCATTGTCCCCCTAAGATACTCTGAATGGGTGGCCAATTTGGTTTCGGTGAGAAAGAAAAGCGGAGAAATTAGACTCTGTGTCGATTTCAGGAACCTGAACAGAAGCTCCAGAAAGGACAATTACCCCCTGCCTAACATGGAACACATTATTCAGAGGGTAACTGGTGCATCAAGGATATCCATGATTGATGGTTTCTCTGGATACAATCACCTATCAGTCATGCCTGAGGATAGAGAGAAAATAGCCTTCATCACTCCTTGGGGGACATTCATGTATGCCAAAATGCCCTTTGGACTGATGAATGCAGGAGAAACGTTTCAGCGAGCCATGGACATAGCCTTCATCGGGGAGAAGGACCAGTTTGTGGTGATATACCTGGATGACATCACAATCTTCTCTAAGACTGATAAAGAACACTGTTGTCACTTGAGAAGAGTCTTCCTGAAGTGTCAGAGGTATGGCCTATCCTTGAACCCCAGAAAATCATTGTTTACCATGAAGGAAGGGAAACTGTTAGGTCATATAGTGTCAGCAGAAGGAGTAAGGATTGACCCCAGCAGGGTAGAGGCGATTCAGGCCTTGTCTCTCCCTCGGTCTAAAAAGGAAGTTCAGGCATTTTTGGGAAAGATTAACTTTCTGAGGAGATTTATCTCAAACTTCGTTGAGATAGTAAAGCATATCACAGCCATGCTCAGGAAGGGCCATGAAATAAAATGAACTACTGAACCCAGGGAATCTTTTGCACAAATAAAGAGAGCATTGACTGAGGCGCCTGTGCTAATCAGTCCTGATTATTCTAAAGATTTCCTGATTTTCTCATTTGCTTCCGACGACTCAGTAGCAGTAGTCTTATTACAGAGAAACGATCAAGGGCGAGAACATCCCATTGCCTTCTTCAGCAGGGCATTGAGGGAAGTTGAACTCAGATATGAGATCATGGAAAATCAGGCCTATGCACTGGTGAAAGCCCTCAAAGCCTTCAGGATCTATGTTTTGCACTCCAAGGTCACTGCATATGTCCCTTCACCCACTGTGAAGGACATTCTTATACAACCTGACATAGATGGTAAGAGGGGCAAATGGATAGCTAAGATCCTGGAATTCGACCTAGAGATTAAGCCCACCAAGTTGATAAGGGGGCAAGGTTTGGCCAGGTTGTTGGCTGAATCCAACTTCAAAACTCTGGGGATTAACTACATCAATGAGCAAGCTGAGTCATCCAGCAGTAGTTCCCAAATCACCATACCACAAGCAGAATGTCCCTGGTACAGGGATATCGTGTACTTTTTGTAGGAATTGAAGCCCCCTGACGGATTGGGAAAGAGTAGAGCCAGAGCTTTAAAGCTCAAAGCGGTCAAATACTGCCTTATTGACCAAGCCTTGTACTGGAGAGACCCTCTGGGGATATTGTTAAGATGTCTGGACCCGCTGCAAGCCCAGAAGGTGATGTTCGATTTTCATAGCAGTCTCTGCGAGGGTCATCATTTTTGGAAGACCACAGCCCACAAAATCTTCCGGGCTGGGTACTACTGGCCTACTTTGTTTACTGATGTCTGCAGAGAATTCAGGGCTTGCATAAATGCCAGAAGTTCTCAAGTAAACAGCAACTCAAGTCTCTGCCATTAAAACCTGTAGTAGCTTCGGCACCGTTTCAGCAGTGGGGATTGTATTTCATTGGAGAAATTCATCCTCCCTCAAGTGGCCAGCACAGATGGATGCTCACTGCTACTGATTATTTCACTAAATGGATAGAATTTATCCCCACCAGAAGCACTTCTCACAAAGTAATCATCATCTTCCTGGAGGACATCATAGCCAGATTTGGCTATCCCAGCAAAATTGTCACTGACAATGCTTCCCCATTTCAGTCTGAGCCTCTGGTCAAGTTTTGTGAATAGTTTGGGATTTCACTGATCCATTCCACCCCTTACTATCCTCAGGGAAATGGACTAGCAGAGTCCTCCATTAAAATCCTAATCAAGCTCATCAAAAAATTATTGGAGGATAATCAGAAGGCCTGGGACTCAAAGCTCAAATTTTCTCTCTGGGCTGATCAGGTGACAACCAAGAAGTCCCTGGGCCTCTCACCTTTCCAACTGGTTTACGGAATAGAGGTCGTTTCCCCCACTCAGCTTGCCTTACCTGTGGCCCATCTCCTTCAGGACTATGAGGGAGAGCCCAACCATGTGCTCAGAAGAATTCATCAGATGGTGGAGGTGCAGCAAATCAGAGAACAGGTCCTGGACAGAGCTTACAATCATCAGCAGAAGATCAAGCAGGCTTTCGACAAAAAGAGTAAAAAGAAGGAATTTGAACCGAGCGATCTGGTACTCAAGTGGGATGCACCCAGGCAGGAAAAGGGCAAACACAGTAAATTCGATGCCCTCTGGTTCGGGCCTTTCAAGATCTCCGAAGTGTTTTCAAACAACACTTACAGGTTGCAGGATCTAGAAGGAAATGAAGTGTTCAGTGGGCCAGTCAATGGGCTTTTCTTAAAAAAATGTTTTATGTGAGCCCCAGTCGGCTCTTTTTGGTTTTGTTTTGTAAATATTGTTTTTGTTTTTGTTTTTTGGACTAATAAATGACTCCATAACCCAACAGCAAAGGCACTAAGTCTACAAAAGAGTTCTTAGAGCATCACAGGGATGACTCTATCCCCCATGGAGCCAAATGTTAGCGATATTTCTTGCTAAGGGGTTGAATTTCCAAGAAGTGGGTCAAAACCCACTTATCCTAAGTTTTGGGCGCAAGCGCATCTACATTAAAACAGAGTCACCTTTAGACGGCTGGATTTTGCACGCCTAGATCGACGGCGCACAGCAAATTCTGGACCCCCCTTGCCTTTCGACCTTTAAGCAAGGGGGGGGAGTCTGGAATCGGGGGCGCACGTCTCCGATGACTCAGATTAGCGCGCCCGGATCAACGGCGATGAAGACCATTCCATACCCCCCCCCCGGCCTTTCTACCTTTAAGCAGAGGGCGGGGGTCCAGAATTGTGGATGCAGTTTTCCGACGGCTATGATCGAGGAGCCTGGATCAACGGCTCGGGCGCGGCCCCGACTTTCTCAATTGCCTCGTATTTAAACCCATGTGGGCCCTTATCCCATCGTGACACCTTCCTTTCCCCCTCCCCCTTGTTGTCGTGTGTCATCCATCCGCCTCCCCATATTCGCCCAGGTGGCCCATCCTCCATCTCACTATCCAGTCACCACCTGCCATGTGTCTCACTCCTTCTTCACGTCAGCCTCTCGCCAAAGAATGAATCCACTATCCCTCATTTTTCCCCCTCTTCCGCCTATTTTATTCCACCATGAGCCCTCCTTTTTCACTCTTCCCGCGCCACGCCATTCCCTTTGCGACCTTGTAATCTGATGCCATCACTCCTATCATTCACCCCATTCGCCGTGTTGGCCTTTCATGCCCGTCCCTCAAGCTTTTCAGTTAGTCTAGGTGGCAACTTGAGGGGTCTTCCATATCCTGAAATGCTGAGTTGGTCGGGCCATTCTCAAATCCCAAGAAGCAGTTATTGAAGCGGTTGGTGGTGGTTAGACATCGCCTCAGCCATAATGGGAAAGCCCTGCATGGGATTAAAGGCACGTCGATTCGTCGAATAAACTGTCAGAAGATCGATCGCATCTACCCTAATTTGCATGGTTATTCAAGGATTACGACTGCAGAGTGTCAGAAGCCATGCAGATGCAAAGCTTTCAATGCAGTATCTTGGTTCTGTTGTTGTTGTTATTTTGAGTATATGTAGGCATTTTTGCCATTTTTGTATCTATCGATGGTAGAGCTAAGCTCTCGACTGTAAAGTTTCAGTGAACATTCTAGCTTCTGGGTCATGTGTCTGTGTTTGAGACTTCTTGGTTTATAACAAACAGTTCTCCTTCTTCCATCTTTGTTTCATCTTATGCCAGAGAATCCACAGTCGAAGGATTCGCGTGGATTTAACAATCTTGTTATGATAAAGGATTTGTTGTGACATTGTTGTGCCCTCTGGTTTTCTGTGTTTGAATGTAAAAGGAATTTTGCATTTGAATGCATTCTTCTCCAGTCTGTGATGAACCTGATGTTTATGATAGACCTTTGCACCTTTCTCATGCAAGTCTTCCACCTACTCACCCTTTATTTGCAACTCACTGTTTGAAGTTTATGCAAGACCTCACTCGTTCATGCATGCCCGGCCTAGTTTCTGAGTTGAGACAATACTGTTCTGAGTTTCCCCCCATTTGATCACTCCTTTCAAACAAATCATGACATTAAACTGATGGGCGTCGGGCTCTGCTCCTACTAGCAATCTAGGAGTGACTTCCGGCTCCAACTCTAGGTGTTACAATTCCTTCCCCCTTAAAGGAACATTGTCCTCGATGTTCTATCTGTCAACTTGAAATGCATGTACGGATGTAAACAAAATCAAATATGCTTTTTTCATGGCATCCTCCATTTCCCATGTAGCCTCATATGGGCCAAAAATTTTCCACTGCACCTTGACCTGTGAAATGGTTCGGTTCTGGAGCAGGGTTTCCTTTATGTCCAGTATGCATTGAGGTTCTGGTAGAAATTCTCCCTCCGGTTCCACCTGGATCATAGACCAATCAATTATATGAATAGCATCATCTACATATTTCTTCAATAATGAAACATGGAAAACATTATGTGCTTTTACTGTGGGAATAAGTGCTAGCCTATAGGCTACAGGTCCCACTCTATCTAGAACCTCAAATGGTCCACAATACTGAGGTGCCAACTTGGCACAGGTGCCCATTTTCAGAGAACTCTTCCTAGGCCTAACTCTGAGATATACATGATATCTCACTTTGAACTCTCTTGGAGTTCTCTTTTGGTCGGCATAACTTTTCTGTCGGTTTTGAACAACCTTCAAGTTTTGTTTTATCTGAGTCACCTGTTGTTCCATTTCTTTCAACATGTCGGGTCCAAAAGAAATCTTGTTTATAGGATTACTCCAGCTGACTGAAGTGTTACACGGCCTACCATAGAGGACTTCGAAGGGACTCATCTTTAAGTATTCTTGGTAGCTGTTGTTGTAGGCGAATTCCACCAGTGGTAGGTAGTCTTCCCACTTCTTGGGTTGATGCATTACATGCATTCTTAACATGTCTTCAAGTATTTGGTTCACTCTTTCTGTCTATCCGTCGGTTTCAAGGTGATAGGCGGTGCTAAACAGCAACTTGGTCTCTAAACCAGCCATCAGTGATTTCCAAAAGTTGGAAGTGAACTTTGTGTCTCTGTCGGACATGATCTCTTTTGGCATGCCATGCAGTCTGAATATCTCCTTCATGAATACCTGGGTGATATCTATTGCCTTACAAGTCAATTTGATGGGGATGAAATGAGCAGACTTGCTCAATTTATCCACCACTACCATGATGGCATCATTATGTTTGATCGAGGTTCGTAATCCGGTGATGAAATCCATGGATATGGTTTCCCATTTCCATTCTGGGACTGGTAGGGGTTGTAATAATCCTGCTGGGTGTCGGTGTTCTGCTTTAATTTGTTGGCACTCTATGCATTTGACCAAGTACTCGGCTATGTATTTCTTCATTCCAGGCCAATAGAATTTTTTCCTGGTGGTCGTGATCATCTTCTGGTATTCTGGATGACCAGAATAGGGTCTTTTATGTAGTTCATCCAGTATGAACCTCTTCAAGTCATCACAATCTAGAATGTACAATCTACTTCGATAAGTGAGCAGACCTTCTTCCATCATCTGGTAGTCTCCATACTTTATCCCTGTGGGTTCTTGCTGCAGGTATGAGGTCACAGTCTGGAAGAATGGATCTGTTCCTTATGCATTTCTAACTCTTTCTTTGACATCTGTCTCGCAGGTGCTCACCATTTCTAGGTGAATTGTTTTCATACTTCTGCTAAGGGCATCAGCCACCCTATTTTCTTTTCCTTTAATATGTTTGATTTCAAAATAAAATTTGCTAAGGAGGGTCATCCACCTAGCTTGTCTAGCATTGAGATTTGGTTGATCAAACAGATATCGCAATCCATAGTGATCTGTCATAAGTACAAATTTTCTACCCATGAGGTAATGCCTCCACATCTTCAAGGCATGCACTATGGTAGCCATCTCTAGATCATGGGTCACATAGTTGACTTCGTGCTCATTCAATTTTTGGGATTCATAGCAGACCACACTTCCTCCTTGCATAAGGACTCCTCCGAGCCCTTCCTTACAGGCATCTGTGCACACGAGGAAGTCAGCTTCAGGATTGGTGATCTTCAACATGGTTGCATGGGTCAGTAGATGTTTCAGGGTTTGAAATCTTTCTTCACATTTATGTGTCCACATGAATTTTATCCCCTTCTTCTGGAGGGTAGTGATTGGACAACAAATCTTGGAGAATCCCTTTATAAATATCCTATAGTATCCTACTAATCCCATAAAGGATCTGATATCTGAAATGTCCTTTGGGGTAGGCCATTCCATGATCGACCTCATTTGGTCAAGGTCTACTGCTACTCCTTCTTCGAATAGAACATGGCCTAAGTAATGTATTTGATTCTAGAAGAATTCACATTTGTTGAATTTGGCATAGAGCTAATGTTCTCTCAGCACTTGCAGCACAAGCCTAAGATGCTCTTCATGCTCTTTTCTATTCTTGGAGTAAATTAATATATCGTTGATAAAAACAAGCACAAATTTGTCTAGGAATTCACTGAGTACATTGTTCATCAAGCACATAAAAGTGGTAGGGGAATTGGTCAACCCAAATGGCACTACCACGAACTCATAGTGACCATACCTCATCCGGAAGGCATTTTTATGGATGTCTTCACCCTTAATTCGGACTTGATGGTATCCCAACTTCAAGTCAATCTTTGAGAAAATAGATGCACCCCCCAATTGATCGAATAGGTCATCGATCCTAGGTAAGGGGTACTTGTTCTTTATGGTTACCTTATTGAGTTGCCTATAATATATACACAATCTAAGGGTACCATCCTTATTTTTCACAAACAGAACTAGTGCTCCCCATAGAGACACACTGGGCCGGATATAGCCTTTATCCATCATTTCTTTTAATTGCAACTTGAGTTCAACTAACTCGGGTGTGCTCATCCGGTAAGGTGTCCTGGACACCGGCACCGCTCCCGGTGCAAGTTCTATCGAGAATTCTATGTCCCTTCTTGGAGGTAGACTGATCCAGGTGGATATCAGTGTCTAACCACCTTTTCCAAATGGCTCAAAACAGTTTTCTGGCGATTTTGGCAATTTACTATTTTTAGCAGGTTTTAACTTTCGGGGCCATTTTGAGGGCCCAAATGAAGGTTTTTCGAGATAGAGATTCTCAATGATAGCCGAAGGCATGATTGAGCCCCCAAAATGAATCTCCTTGAAGATACCTTTCCAACGAGCTAACACACGCCTAAAATGGAGATCGTATGCAAAAGTTACGACCCCGGGAAGTTGATGTACTCGCTTACCCAAACGGGGCCCACATGACTTTTGGCGCTTTATCTCCTAGGGTTAGGTTTTTGGATGCCTAGGGTTTTTGGCATTCCTTATTATTGTAAAAATTCCTTTGGATCCTCATTGTAATCATATTCTTGTGAATGCGAGTAGCCATCACATCTCTTCTCAGAGATAAGCTGCCACCATTCTAGTGAGTCTTTCACTCTGTATTTTTATAGTCTCTGTACATTTCTTTCATTAATAGAAATCGTGTATTACCGTATATCTGTGTTTATGGTTGCATCTCTGATACATTTATGTTATATTATTGAATATCTGCAATATATCTATGCATTTCTTTATTATATCTCCAATCTCATTTCGTGCCGAAAATAATCTGGATCAGTGGTATCAGAGCAGGTTGCTCTTGATTGTTTTTTCCAGTGCATGTCCCCGACAAGGTCCGAGTATAGAAAGTTGGGTCTCAAGCTTGTCTCTCTTGAAGACAATCGCTCCTGTACATCCAAGAAACCCTCAATGGTGGAAGAAAAGAAAAATGACTGAGCAGACGATCCTATCAATATGTTGCTTGAGAAAGCTCTCACGCAACAGAGGGACGAAATGATGGAGAATTTTCCACACGTCCTTAAATGTCTGTCGATAGCATCAAGAACATCTTCATCAAGCGACCACTTTGGAGGCACCTCACCTTTCAAGGTACAATTTAATTTTGATATTCTTGTATTTGAAGGACAGATAGATGCAGAAGCCCTAGAAAAATGGTTAACTCTGCTAGAAGGTTATTTCTATGTTCACAACTTTTCTAACAAAGAAAAGATCACCTTTGCACTCCTTAAAGCTCTCCCTCATTTCAAACATTATTGGGAAACTTACTAGGAGCAAAGTTCCACAGAGGAGTCTGGAATATATGGGGTCGATCCCACTTGGGATTTTTTTGTGGATGCGATAAAGGAACAGTATTACCCTGTTGGCAACTATGAGGACCAATACATGAGATGGACCACACTGCGGCAAGAGAGGGGCCAAGCAGTTCCTGAGTTCACCAATACCTTCCATACCTTGCGCACCAAGTTGGGTATCAAAGACTCAGAGCGACATTTGGTTCTGAAATACTGTGGAGCTCTACACAGATACATCCAGACTGAAATGGATTTTCTAGACATCTCATCACTCGGTGTTGCTTATCGATATGCTGTTAAAATAGAGCAGAAATTTAAGCACCGGAACAAATGGGAATTTTGGTCTGCAAATCCGCAACAACCAAAGTATGACAAAGACAACCCGAACAAACAGTCTTCCGAAAACCAATCCAAGACACAGGAAAAGAAGGGTCACGGGAAGACAAAGAAGGAAACCGGAAAATGGTGCAATTTCCACAAAATCCCCTGGCACAACACCGACGAATGTCGCTCAAAACAGTCATTGGTGGCTGAGATCAAAGACAAGGAGCCAAACCTTGATTCTGAATCTGATTCTGAAAATAATGGTAAAAGACAGATCATCCACACAAACCCCACTGCTATTGTTGCGACCGCAGCAATTCAACTAGAAGAACCAACAGATCCTGAAGAGGGGGAGCACCTTTTTCATTCACAGATGTGGGTGAAGGGGACCCCGCTGGATTTTATTGTTGATAGTGGAAGCCAGAAGAACCCCATCTCAGCAGAGGTCATCAAACAGTTGGGATTGTCGACAACACCACACCCGCAGCCATACAACATTGGGTGGCTTCGCCAAGGACGAGATCTCTGTGTCAGCCAATAGTTTTGATTATCATACAGCATCCAACCCTTTAAGGATGAGGTATTATGTGATGTTTCCCCACTCGATGTCTGTGATGTGCTCTTGGGCCAACCATATATGTGGAGACGCCATGATTTTTATGAGTCTCAACCCCGTAGTGTCATTGTTACTTTGGGGGGTCATCTCTACAGAATACCAGAGGTAGTTTCGACTACTGTTCCACCTAAAAAGTGTCACAAGGTAGCATCTCATACTGCAAAATTCAACGTCTTCACAATATGTTCAAAGGGAAAACGAAAGGACACTGCAACCACTACAGCCTTGCCCCAAGCACCTTCTGTCCAATAGAAGCAGGTCGACAAGGTTGCAGCAAAGCATAAAGATTCCTTCTGCACACTGTCATCTCATGTATCTTGACTTGTTGAACAGCCTCAACCTCAACAGGTTCATGATAGACTTCCACAAACTGAGCAGCATGACGTCTCCAGCAAGACAAGCAGCTCACCAAGATGCAGATTCAACAAACGCTTTTCCTTCTCCCCTGGGAAGTCAACGCAATGGATACCATTGCTTCCTAAGGGGGGAGGATTGATCCAGGTGGATATCGGTGGCCAACCACCTTTTCCAAATGGCTCAAAACAGTTTTCTGGCGATTTTGGCAATTTACTATTTTTAGCAGGTTTTAACTTTCGGGGCCATTTTGAGGGCCCAAATGAAGGTTTTTCAATATCGAGGTTCTCAATGATATCTAAAGGCATGATTGAGCCCCTAAAATTAATCTCCTCAATGATACCTTTCCAACAAGCTATCACACGCCTAAAACGGAGATCGTATGCAAAAGTTACGACCCTAGGAAGTTGATGTACTCACTTACCCAAACGGGGCCCACATGACTTTTGGTGCTTCATCTCCTAGGGTTAGGTTTTTGGATGCCTAGGGTTTTTGGAATTCCTTCTTATTGTAAAAAGGCCTTTGGAGCCTCATTGTAATCATCTTCTTGTGAATGCGAGTAGCCATCACATCTCTTCTCAAAGATAAGCTGCCACCATTCTAGCGAGTCTTTCACTATGTATTTTTACAGTCTCTGTACATTTCTTTCATTAATAGAAATCGTGTATTACTATATATCTGTGTTTATGGTTGCATCTCTGATACATTTATGTTATATTATTGAATATCTTCGATATCTCAGTGCATTTCTTTATTATATCTCCGATCTCATTTCGTGCCGAAAATAATCTGGATCATAGACACAGTACCTCTTCCGGAAATACATTTTCGTATTCTCTCAGGATAAGGTGATCATCATGGCTTGGCTTGTCACCTTCGATTGTTTTCAACACCTGTATTTCATATAGGGAACATCCCTTTTGGCAATACTTTCTCATTTTCAGAGATGATATTTGTCTTACTGAGACAGGTTTTCAGATCCCTTGAAGGGTTATCTTTTTCCCTTCTTTACTTACACATTCTAAGGTTTTATGGTAACAGTCCAATCTGGCTTTATGGGTGGCTAGCCATTCCATACCATACAATAGATCATACGATCCTAGGGGTAATAAGTTAAGGGTTGCTTGGGTGGGGAATCTACCCAACATCATTTGGCAGGTTGGTATAACCTATGCTACCCTTCTTTTGGTGCTAATGGCTAACTGTACCAACCATGGCTTGGTATGTTTTTGTGGCTATAGTTTACACTTATCAACAGCTTTAGGAGCTATATAACTCAAATTTGAACCAGGGTCAATCAAAACAAACACTAGATGGTTGGAAATCATACCTTCTATTTCCACCATTGAAGCTTGGTGGTTAGCTTGGTTATTATCCAAGGCTACATAAATTTATGGCACACTCGTGGCCACATCATTGACGGTGGCAGCTTCCTGGATGTTATAAATCCTCTGACTGTTCTGTTGTCGGTGTGGATAGTCTCTCAATAGATGTTCTTCCCTGCAACCCCAGCATTTCAAAGGTTCTCTCTTTGGGTTATCAGTCTTCACAGATATGGATCCAGAAGTTTTATTTCCGCTCAAGGAGGGAAAATTATGCTAGTGCACACTCTGTGCTAGGAAGCTCATTCTTGGATTCTTATTATAGTTCTTAAATCCTGGGAATTTAATCCCCTTTTTCTGAAATCTTGAACTATGCTTATGTTTCCATCCTTCACGAGGTTCTGCTCGATGTCCAAATTGTTCATGACAATAGGTTTCCTTTTGAATAGTGCCTTCTAGAGTTTTTGGCTCATCAAATTCAATTATATTCCGATAGTCCTTAGGTAGTCCACTGATGAAGTGTTGCACCTTTGCCTTTTTTGTCTTGATATAGGGTACATACCTCAACAAATTGAGGAATTTGTTGACATATTATTCTATAGTGAGTTATCCCATTTTGAGTTCATAAAACTCTTTAGTCTTTTCGCCGAAATATTTTTCCGACAAATACTTCTTCTGGAAGTATTTCTCAAATTGTTTCCAAGACAGGTCCTCTTCACGAACCCCTTTCACATTCTTAAGGTCTTCTACCTTTCCGTTTAAGTTGAAGGTGGCCACTCAGGCCTTCATATTTTCTGAAAAGTCATGGACTCTGAAATATTTATTTAGTCCAAGCAGTCAGGCCTCTGCTTCCTCTCCTTTCTTTATTTCACCGTCAAATGAGGGTGGTTTGGCTTTTCTGAACTCTTCGAATTTATGACCTTTGGAAAGATTTTGATTCTTCTATTTCCTTTGGGAATAGGAACTGGTTCTGCTGCTAGAAGATCCCTCTGAATCGCCAGATTCTTTCTCAGAGGAATCATCCATTGTTTGTCCTTTACCTCTGGGGTGGACCTTTTTCAAGGTGCTCCTCTCAGTGTAGCCACTTATATGACCATGTTTTTGTGTCTCAGGTTCATGCTGCATTTGTCTTTGTAGGTCGAATAAGCTCTGCAATAAAACTGCGTTAAATTTTGTTTTCTTTTCTTGTTCTTTCATCATTCTCTCATTGTCATCCTTACAGCTTTGTAATTCGACCATGAGGCTCTTCACAGTTTCAGCTAGATCTGGAGGGGTCCCTATTTCCCTCCTTTTGTCAGAATATTCATCTTGGTTGTGGGAGCCCTCTCCCACCTCTTGGTGAGTCACCATTCTATGCATCTTTAGTTTCTCGCGGCTGATCGTCCGCTTGGGTGAAAAAGACAAACGTTGGTTGTTAGTCAATATTTTAGATACATTCATAACCTGCACATAAATTCATTTTTTTTTCTTTCTCATGTACACACACACAATAGGATTTTTCATTCTTAACTTCGTCTTTTGATTAGGAAGGTTAAGACAGGGGGTTACTCCTTTTAGGAATGTTTTGAACGGAGCTTCTGCGCAACTCGTTCATGAGCCCAAGCAGGCCAAGTGTTGTAACGATGCTTTGATACCAATTTGTAACACACCCACTAGGGCATAATAAATTTTTCACCTTTTCTTGAGGGACAGAATCCCTGAAGTCCTGCGGGGCATTAGCGTAGGCTATCTCTTCCCTTTTCCACCTCCATGTGATCGTCAGTTATGACCACTGGCCAAACAACTAGGTGCCTTTTCTCATTTTTCAACTCAGCGATTTAAGCAAGTCGAGTCTTTCGACTCTGCAAACCCCGAAATGTCGAAATGTCGAACCTCAAAAGGGTTGGTGAGTGACAAGCTCCCCACTTGGGTCTTGTCCACATGACCTTGTTCCATGACCATGCACTAAATCGACAAAGAACTTACCGGCTTTTCGTGATTCAGGGAATCATGATGTGATGTCTCTTCCTCTCCCTTTCGAATCCCTGAAACTCCCTAATCTCTGAAGTTCCCCTCCAAAGGGAGATCAATGGCTATAAGCCTCCCCTAATCCAACGATCCTGGATGTATCGGGATTTCAGAAATCAGGAGTTCGAAATGCAAGAGAGTCAAGTCTTTTGAATCTTCAAACCCCAAAACCCGATACTCGAGTTCTTGTATGAGATCCAATAGCTCTCGATGTCTTGGATCCAACGGTTCCGATCTTTTCAGAGTTTCGTGAACCAGGAGTTCATGATGATTCGTGTAGGAGATAATAATCCTTGAGAATTTGGATCCAATGGTCCACGGGATTTCAGAGATTTCCCCAAACTCTGACCGCTCACCATGCGTCTCCTCCGATGGACGATCTATATCCTTTCAGGACTTTTCCTTTCTACCACAGAGCACATCAGGATTTTGGGTACCGATATTTTGTGACTTGCGAAGACAAGGGTTCTTTCCCTTTGGTTTCCTGAGTGTCGAAACTCCAAAATGCTAACCAGCAGCCACGTGTCCCTCCGATGGATGGCTGCGACCTTTACCCCCGATCAACCATTATGATCTTTTCAGGATGATCAATGGTCATGATCAAATCCCGGCTTTCTCAAACTTATTCACACTTTAACCGATTCGGGGTTTTGTTTACCGGGATTTTGCGGCTTGAGAAGACAAGGATTCTTGCCCTTTGATCTCCCCGGGTGCCGAAACGTCAACCGGCAGCCACGTGTCCTCTACAAATGGACGGTCTAGGTAACTTCCATGGATCTTGGGATCTACGGTCCCAATTCCTCCACTACTCGCGAAGATAAAAGAAAGAGGTTAAGGAATTTAACGCCCTCATTTCTTCCTCCAATCTAACGATCGTGACTGACTGTATATCTTCTGACATAATATTTTTCGTTGTGCGATGCTTATCCACACTTTAAAATATTTTTGGGTTTCGGTTGTCGGGATTCCGTGACTCACGATGACCAAGGTTCTTTCCCTTTGATTCCCCGAGTGTCAAAATGTTGAAACGCTTATCGACTGTCGCGTGCCCTTATAAAAGGAAGATCCAGATACTCCCACATACCTTGGGGATCTACGGTCCCAATTTCTTTGCTACTTACTGTTGTGGGGTATTCTACCCTACGGACTAATAAGCTAGGGCTCTAAACTTATACGCAGATCATGACCCTTAAGATTTAACTTTTAACCTTCTACCCAAAATCTCAACCCCTTTTCTCAGGCAAACACGGGAAGAGTGAACTAACCTTTTTATCGACGGTTGAAGTAGATCCTCCGTTGAGTTGTTATCTCCTTGTTGCTGCTGCTCCTTCCACAAAGCTTCCTGCAATTAAGACAATACTATGCATGCATGCTACTGATCTACTAGGGGGTTAGAGATAAATCATAAATCAAATAACATAGATGAGACTCGTGTATTCGGGACGGGAAAAGTATCTTTTTCATTATCTTCAATATGAATCAACTTACAATGATTTCTGAGGCCGGTCACCGTTCCACGATCCTAATCCTGGGCTCTTCCTCTTCCTTTTGTCCTCCAACTGTTGCTTCTTGAGTTTCTCCTAAAGCTTGAGGCAAAGCTAAAGGGTTGGGACAAAACTGGCTTGGCAATTTGGCAGAGTTTCTTTTCTATCATTTTTCCTCTTGAATAGTACCCCTACCCCTCCTTATATAGGCTAGAAGGAGCTAGGGTTTTGGATGAACTCTCGGCCATGCATGGCGGGGAGTTCTAGTTAACTCACCAAAAGCTTCTCGTTCTGTCGGCAACTTTCTGTTTTTTGTGTTTTTTTAGGTATCCGCGGGCTGTAGTGGG
>ML777931.1:37154-97372 GCA_009831015.1 Picea engelmannii | reverse complement strand
TAGGTGGAACAGCAGTAAGTTGGATTTTGAAACTGCAAAAGGTTGTTGCACTTTCAACAACAGAGGTAGAGTATGTTGTTGCTACAGAGGCTAGTAAAGAGATGATTTGGTTACAAAGTTTTATGGAGGAATTGGGAAAGAAGAAGGAGAACAGCAGGTTGTACTGTGACAGTCAAAGTGCCATTCACCTTGCAAAGAACTCAGCCTTCCATTCGAAGACTAAGCATATACATTTGAGGTACCACTTCATACGATTCGCCTTGGAAGATGGACAATTGAAGCTGGAAAAGATACACACTAGCTAGAATCATGCAAACATGTTAACAAAGGGAGTAACCAGGGAGAAACTGAGTTCTTGCTCAGTTTCAGTTGGTCTTCAAGAATGAAGATGAAGATGAGAAATTTGCCAGGTCCAAGAAGGTTCAGAGTCCAGCATATACAGCAGCGGTGGAGTTGTTGAGATTAGTCTCCAAGTGGGAGATTGTTGGTTGTGGAGCCTAATTATCTTCCTGATTCAGAGGTCCTTGTTTTCAGCCATGTTTATACCCCATGAAGTATTTACACCCCAAAAGTATGTACACTCTTCCAAGCGGGAGAGTCCAGAGGGGGGGTACCCCCTTTGCGAGGTCCGGGGGGGATATTCCCCCAGCTGGGGGGTCTGGGGGCAAGCGGGCCCCCAGTGGGGGTTCGAGAGTAGCGTCCCCCAATGGGGGTTCGGGGGCGAAGCCCCCAAAGCAAAAATTGCCTTGTAAAAGTATATTGTAATTTCATTGTAAATCTGGACCGTTCATTATAAGGTTGTAGATCTAACGATAGAGATTATGTCAGGGTTTTTTTGCCCTAGAAGGAAACCCTCTTTTATGAGGGAAATGTATTGCGGCTATGGAGGTTGGCAAGTATTGTATTCTGAGAGAGGAGACTGTGAGAGAAATAAGAGGAAGTTACAGTGGGTTTTGCTGCAGGTTGTATCCCTTCATTTTGTTGGATAATAATTAAGAAAGGACCTAGCAATTTCTCTGGTGGACGTAGCCCACACTTGGTGAACCACGTAAATCTGTGTCTCTCTTGTATTGTGTATCTTCTGTGTTTTATTTCCGCATTTGTTTTATTTTATTGCTTCGCGGTCCTATTTTTTCTAACAATAAAAAGGAAAGGGGTTGAGGAATTAACGCCCTTGTTTCTTCCTCCAATCTAACAGTCGTGGTTGACCTCAGATCTTCCAATAGGATCTCGCCCATCGATTGATACTTAACCACACACTGCTATTTCAGGATTTCATAAATTGGGGTTTCGGGACTCACGAGTACAAGAAAACTCGCACCTAGATACTCCAGGTGTCGAAACTATGAAAACTCTTAATTTACCCCCATGCTAATAATTTAGGATTTCACAAGTTGGGGTTTCGAGACTTGCGAGTAAAAGGGGACTCACCCTTGGGTACTCTGGGTACCGAAATGCCGAAATGTTGGGATCTACGAGGACCATTCTTCCTCACACAAGATGTCTAAGACTTGTGCCACCAAATCCTCTTTCAGGTTCTTAGTAAGCTTTCCAGAGAGGGTATCTTTGTGGAGAGATCTATTCCAGGTATTCCTGGAGATGAATAAGGGCATATATTTCCTGAAAGAAGACTTGAAGTCTAAATTAGTTCAATATACATATATATAAATCTATCTATAAACATAAGCCATACGTGGTCCTTCCAATAAAAGCATGCAACCACCATTTCTAATCAAAACACCACACAAACAGCCTTATACTCAAACCATTCATAAATTGCACAGACTATGAGCATACATGTCAGCATATAAATTTCAAGATACAAGATATAACACTTATCAGAAAAACACCAGAGGTGATGCAACTGTTGAGAGGGGTGCTCATTTACACCCAATCGTACGCTCAATGACTCCAAATGGATTTACCACTAGCCACCCTCGAGCTGAGACCACGATTTTGCAAGACTGAGTCTTTGTTCACCAGTGACCGAGAATGAAGGTTACTCTCCTTCTTCTCCGCTATCACTCACTCTGTATTTTCCAGAGTTCTTTTTTCCTCTTTCCATCGTGTCTACCCCCCTTGATCACACACTCTTCCTGCCTTTTCTCTTTTCAGCGAGGTTGTGTGTGGCACGATCTTCCTTGTGGTGGTCAGGTCTGAGGACTCTACAGATGGACGGTTCACCCCCATCCCTCATTACTCATGAGGATCCATTTACCTACCAACCTGAAGAATCATTTAATTTGGGGCCAGCGAGCCGCTCTTGGTTCTCCCAGCCAGTGAAGTCTAAATACGGTATTGGTTTCGGTGGAATTTAACGCCACCATTCCAGGTGTCTTCCACCACCTTTCTTCAGCCATCATGGTCTCTTTTTCAGCACACCCCCTCTCAGCAGTCCTGCAATATATATATTCATAATATTGTTTACATTCATCGACATTTTTCACAAGGTCCATTCACATCACACATTCACATTTCTGAGTTTGCCACAATACTTGGCCAATATAGTTATTTTGACAGACTAGGGGAAACACGGTGTTACAGCTCTGTACCAAAGACCCCACATGATGTAAGAGACCAAAGAGAAGCAATTTTCTGGAGCACAGTTGAAAGGTTAAAGGCTCTTACCCTGGAATGTAAGAAAATCACTTATTGCAGTTCCCAGACCTATGAAAAACTCACGGAGAACCCAGAACTAAAGGCACTAGAGTTGTAGCTCCAAGAGGGGAAGTATCAAGCCGAAAAGATACAGGTGCAGCTAAAGTCCCTGTCATATGTGGAAAGAATGAAGCGCTCCCAAGAGAAATGCACTACACAGTAGCAAATATATACTATCTAGAGCAGAGTTATGGAGGTAACTGAGAAACTCTAACCCATACAAGACAAGGCCTATCAATTGTTTACAGAAGTAGAAGGCCAAGGAGTCGAGCTAGAGCAGGTTGTCACTATAGTTGAATAGTGTCTAGAGGGACCTATCAACAATGCAGTCATCCAAGAGTTTGTTGAAGAGGAGGATGTAGCACAGCAGCAAGTTGAAGCAGCTCGAGCCAAGCTCAAGGCGTTCGAAGAAGTACTAGTCAGACCAGAGTGACTCGAGACGAGTCACGGGTGAGTGTTGGGGGCTATTTGGCCCTTGACCAAGTTTTGGATATCCTTAGTCAAGTTTGACCTATTTTGGGACTTCGACATCCTGTCAAAGACCGAGCACAAGACAAAGCGGAGATTGTGGGATCTCGAACCCTTTTTGGGATTTTGGAATATGTAATGGGTATGGGATGTCGGCCCATGGGTTTACCCATGTTTAGGCCTATTTTTGTAAAGTATAAATAAGTAGCTAGGTGAAATAAGTAGAGAGGTCGATAAGCTAAGTGCCAAGTGCAAGTTGGGTTTGTAAATGCTCTCTGCATATTGTGAGAAACTTGTAGAGCTAAGTGCAAGTGGTTGTAATAGACTAAGAAAGGCTTTGTGCTAGACCTAGATCGATGAAGGAGGATCTTGTGAGGTGCGTGCAGATATCCTGTCCTATGAGGGGTAGGGTTTTTGTGGCTTTGTGCATGTAGATGATTGATTGAAGCTAATAAATAAGAAGAGTTGGTGGATGTATCCCCAGGGTAGGGGTGAACCACGTAAATACTGTATTATTCTGCTCTGTGTGATGTTCTGATGTATTTATGTGTTATTTGTTAAGTGCTTGATATAGATAGATACATAGATTTGTTTGTGCTTATGATGAATCTAGATGTTAGATATGATATAGGTGAATGTTCTTAGTGCATGAATCTGCTAGATCTGATCCATTTCTTTATGCTAAGTGATTAAATACATTAGATCGGGGTGAATACTGTGATGCTATGTTTTATCTGTGAAGTAGATACTGGGTAAATAATGATGAACTAACGGTGCTAAGTTCTCTATTAAGTGTCATAATCACATATTTTTGTCCCAGCTAAGGTTGCATACACCTGAGTACTGCAACCACCCCTACCTCTACCTCTGGTGAGACTTCATCTGCTTCGCGGGTGTTGTCGAAAGGGCCGATAGTTAGGGTTTTGTTGGTGCGCTATTGTAGCGTTGAACCCTGGGTCTGCCCCTATTCCAACACGTAGTAAAAATTGTCATAGATGGGGGAGTTGTACAGTGGAAGGACTTAGGAGGCACAGAAATCAGAGGGATGATCAATGGGAGCCGAGTGAAGCTATACAATGGTAGTCGACCACCCGCAACTTGAAAGTCACTGTGCAGTAGAGAGAAGAAAAAAAGAGAAAGAAGATGTAGTGCAAGACATCAAAAGATAACAACAGAGGCATAGTGCACTGAAAGTAGAAGGAGAAAGCACTCTTAGAAATGTTATCCTAATGGAGACAAGGCCAATGGTCATTACAAAGTAGAAACAAGCAGGAAAGGCGGATACGACAAAAGAAGCGCCAATTGACGGCGGCTATCGGAATTGAATGCCAGAAACGACTAACAAAATGCCACATTAATTGCGCAAACTGGCAATGGCAAGGGAAATCAATGGAAATCATGATGGAACTGGTGGTTCAATTAAAGAATAATCATGGTAACGTCTCCGACAAGATTCACATGACACTAATACAAAGCAAGGATGCGGGAACGAAAAGGTTATTGCGAAATTGGGAAATGCACGGAGCGATAAAGCATACGAAGCAGACAGTGAAGGTTGTAGAGGTTTCAGAGGCCACTAAGCTCAGTGAACGACATATTTACCACCATGGCACCACCCAAATAGGGAGAATCGAGCCAGACTTCCAGACGACCCCAAAGTAGTACTAGAGCACAATTGCAACCACAGGGAAGCGAACAACAACCATATCAGCCCCCAAAAGTCATCAATGTGGATGAAATACCATCACCAGATACAACACCAGGAAGTCCCACACCCATTGTGGAGGAAACCTAGCAGACAGCACCACCGTTCATGGACATTGATATGTCAGAAGAGGGACAGGGCCAACAGGATGAGGACGCAAGCAACCAAGTGCGACCCAAAAACCCTATAGAAGTCCCAAGAGTCAATGGGACAGCTCCAAATCAGGAAGAAACGGTCGTGATAGAAAGATAATAGATGACCATGTCAGAACAGCCACAGCGGGGAGCAGTGGAAGATGTCACTACCCAACTAGAGGATTATGCCAAAGAATGAACAATGGAGGCTGGAACCTCGAGTCAACCACCAAAGTGAAAGGAAAAGCAAACGGTACCTAGGTTACTGTGCAGGCAACCCACCGCAACCATTATCTTGCCATGCATTCCGGAAGGGGTACGTGTACTAGCAAATTTGTTAGGCCACATAGAGAAATTGAGGTACTCAGACCATGATGTAAAGGACATGCACAAATTCCCAGAGTTCGCCAAGTGAGTCTACCTATAGACTGTGGGTATAGGACCCTTTGGTGAACCAATCAATCAACCAGTCCAGTGGGCAGCAAGACTGGCCAAAACTAGGATTCTAGGTTTGTTTGACCTACCACACTTTGGAAGGGGCCAGTACGCAAACAGTTCTGTTAAGCAACTAATGCCGGTCACAGATGGCAAATATCTATGGCTGGAACAGATCATCTCAATAGACACAGAGCTCATCGCATACATCACAAGGCTGCCATCATGGGGTGAGGATCTCACACAATTCCTAGAGGACAAAACAAAGGAGAAAGCACTAGCCAAGGAAATGAATAAGAAATGCGACGCCGAAATGGGGTCACGTGGAATCATCATCTAGCGTATTAGTGACGTCGTGACAAGAATGGCCACAAAAATTATGGCATGCAAATTACTCAGGAAATGTTGTAAGGATGAAGTCTCGGCCAGGGTTGTCACAGCTGCAACACAATGTGTTGAGGGAACCACACTCATCTAGACCCCTTATTTATTGAATCTATTCCTAGACAACTACAAGGATGCAAAGGAGCAAAGGAGACATGAGGCAACAACGGAGATAAAAGAGATAGAGCAACAACTCCACATGGCAGCCGATTTGTTCAAGAAAGCAACGCAGCTCTAGATGAATATGGAAGAGTAGAAGAGGTCATTGCACAGGCAGAGGAAGCCAAAACATATATGGCACAAACCAAGGCAGAATGTGGAAGGATGGTCAACGACGATGGAGACATTGATGTATTCCCAACTGTCGATGGCAAGAGAACCTACCACTAATGAATACAAGCCTCAAGTTACTCATAAGACTCTAGGTCTCGTTTCCATAATAGATGAGCTAAAATCAATGGAAGGAGACCCATTGAAAGGAGAGCATTAAGGAATCTCTCATCATTCAGCATGAGGTACAAAGAAAGAGCTTCATGATTTGTATGAAATTGGACGAAGAACATGTTCACAAACCAACAACCATGTGCATCTTTCCTGTGTGCCAAGTGAAATAAGTACATGAAAAAGACCCTATGGATAGCATCCAATAAGGAAAATTGTTGACAAAGGCAAGGAAACCACCAATAAGGCTAATGGCATCCAAGACACTGCACGAATCCCAATGTGTTAATAGATTTCTTGCCATCAAACACAAGGGAAACCACCTAGTCAACGACCAATGATGAAATGTCGACTTCTAGGTTCAAGGTTACCTACCAATGATGAAGGTAGGACTAGGGTGTGTGATAGGACTACAATATCATGTGACTCTGAGACAAACTGAGGGTATGGCTGACATGCAAAGTCAAGATTTCTGAGGAATGTCCAACACTGATAGACTTCCTTTGAACAAGAGCATGAGACATATGGAAGACTCTGGCAGCATAGACTTGATGATGAAACCATTAGATGCAAGAGGCATCAATGAAATTCTCTATAAGGACTAGAAGAGTAACCAGTCAGTAGAGAAAATTCTCTGTAACGAGCTCATCTTCCTAAGGCCATGATAAACCCAAAATTATGATGACAAATGGACTCAATAACTGTGTGCTATGTTCAAAGGCGACATGCCTACTGCCAATATAAGATAATACTCCCTTCTCGCCCGTCTTTTTTTGTTTTTTCATAGACAAATGAATTCTATGATATAGAGGATGAAACAAGTAAGCAAGTAAGAAAAAATAGTTCCAGCAGTGGAACATACCTATGCTCAATGCAAGGAGATGCATGTGGGAGATGGACACTCGGAGGAATGTTCCCTCCTAGGTATAGGGTGTCAAATTGTGAAGGATATAAACGAGGCTCTACTTAGCTAAGGATGCAAAATGCTGAGGCAAATAGTTTATAACGCAAAGCAGGAACCGATTATAGGCTCAATACTGCAAGCAAGGGCATGAGATGCAATCACAACTTAACGCCAAAAAATGTCCTTTTTCATGATCTTTAGTCTACTTGGTGTGAAAAAGGGATAAACTTGTACAAATAGGCGTCCTTTCAAATCAAATTTACGAGTGTGAAACAGACAAGTTCACTTGGCAATCTTTTTTCTTTTTGAAGATGAGTAGGAAAAGAGCTTAACCAAGACTCACAACCTTTCAAGTCCAATTAACAAGTTTGAAAGGGACAAATTCACTCGGCAATATTTTCGCTTTTTAGACGAGTCGGAAAAGAGCTTAAATCGGACTCATTGAGAGGTTTCTAGGCGGCATGTCATGGGGGAGGCCAAGTGTTAGGGACCTAACCCCTCACATAGGTAGAATAATATATTCTGATTTAATAAAAGTCAATATTAATAAGGCCTAGCAGTAAGGAAGAATAAGTCGAATGTAAGAAGACCTAATAGAAGCTTTCACTTCTAGAAGGATCTTCCTCTAGATGGTTCTTTTGATAGACATATTTAGTATAAATAGGAGTCGAGGGTATGAGAATTGTTGTCTTGGATATTATCTTAATAGAGCTCTGCTCGACTAGAAGTTGCCCCCTCGAAGAGGCAAGTGAACATTGCTCTCAGTAATCGAAGTGCTCTTTCTAGTGTTATTATGTTATCATTTCAGTATTATTGTGGTGTTGTTCTGGTTATATTGTTGTTCATCTTCCATTTCTAGCATTTTATTTATATTTTGCATACTTTTTATATCTAGAATATTACAAGTGGTATCAAAGCACTTTCCTCGACAGGAAATTGTGGGTAAATTTTTTTCAGGGTAGAGACGTATTCTGACATCTTTAAGCTATAGAGATTTTTTGTTACATGCATAAACCCACGGTTGAGGGATTCATACATGCAGGAAATACAAGTGGTACTTAAGCACACATCTGTTGGCAACCCTTGTAACCCCTATTGGTACCCCTTCGAGTGGTAGCGCATCAGACAGCACTTGTATACAGATCGGCCTAGATTTCATGAAGCCCTCTTTAGATAAACCAATCGGTCGCCTAACTGCTACAGTGTCACCAAGAATAGCACTCGGGAAGATACTCTCTAGTACCTGGGTAATCAGGTAGTATGGCTAAGGGCACGGTCTAGCCTCCTTAGTTGGTTCCCTAAGATATTGAGCCGAGTACTACTATTGGACCCCACACATATACTAGAGAGTTATAGCACAGGGAAAACCCTTATCTGTAGAACCCTTGAATACCTAACCCTTGGGGATGGAAACAAAAATTAAAATAGATAGGATCTATTGCTGCACAACTGAGTTTGAGTTTCCAAATCACTACACATTTCTTCATGGTTAAGTAGTTGGGCATTTCATCACTGCAATATTCTTCAGACCAGAGTATAACTCTGCAGGTGTAAAAAAAAAAAAAGTCTGGAAATTTTTGCACCATTATTTGAGACCTATTCCATTGGATTTATCTATTTTTCCTTATCACATTCATACTTATCATTTTTCAGCAAAATTTTTGACGCCACCCGCCCCTCTTCGGTTCCCTCGTCATCATGGCCCATACCTGTAGCCAAGACCTGGAAGCTCACTTCAATACCTTGCAATCTAATTTCACAGAGACCCAATAAGAAGTGAGATAGCTCAGTGCCAATATTGCGACCATCAATAAAACCATGCATTGTTCCATCGTCGCCTCAATCGCAGAACTCAAAGAAGACCTCAAACAAGACATGACTACCCAGCTTGAATCTATCGCTTCAATGATCTGCACCAAGCTACATATCCCTACAAATCCCCCTTTATCTAACCCACCTTTTCATACCGAAGCCGAAACTTCCTCTCATTCCCATGATTTTCAGCCCCATCACTTTCAGTGTGACCTACACCTTCCACGGGTGGATGTGACCAAATGTGATGGCTCGGATCCCACTGGTTGGTTAACTCAAATGGAACATTATTTCTCTTTGTACTACATAACAGATGACTTGGCCAAACTCTGGTATGGTGTTCTCCATCTAGATCAAGAACGTTGGCAATGGTGGCAATGGAGAAAAAATGTCCGTCAAGGGTATGTTGCTTGGACACACTTTGTGGCAGAGCTTTATGAACGCTTTGACACTGACACCAACCATTTAGTCTATTTGACAAAGTTGAAACAATGTGGCATAGTGGAAGACTTTATAGTTGCTTTTGAGCGACTAGATTTCCGTACAGAGGGCATGTCTGATGCTTTTTTCTGAGAATGTTTTATCAGTGGCCTCAAGGATGAGATTCATGCCCATGTCCTCGTGGCTCGGCCTCAGAATTGGGTGGAGTCTACTAAACGAGCTAATGAAGCACAATAGGTTGTCTCTTCTCCAAACTGGAAACCCTCCTTTATTTCTCGCACTAAACCAATAAATTCAACTCCTCCTTCTACTCCACTAAAGATCCAAAAAATGACCAGGGCCGAAATGGATGAACACCAACTCAAAGGCCTTTGTTATAATTGTGATGACAAATATTTTCTAGGACACAAGTGTAAGGAACAAAATCATTTTATGGCCATCTCGGAGGATGTTTCGGAAGAGGATGTTGAATCTCCCCTTGTGTCTGAGTCACCTGAACCCACCGACATTACCCCTCCCTCAGACCCTCCCGAAGTAGAACTAGTCATTTCCCTAAATGCTCTCACGGCCTTCTCTGCTCCTGAAAACCTCAAACTAATTGCCTACATCAAGCATAGGAAGGTCATCATTCTTGTTGATAGTGGAAGCACCCATAATTTTATTCATCGCCGCATTGCCCAAGAAACTAATTGTTATATCCATGCAGTCAATAATTTCCAAATCACGATTTCCAATGGCGGGTCCATGAAATGTGGAGGGAATTGTGAAAATTTGTGTCTCCAAATTGGTGACTACCACCTAAAATCTCAAATGTTTTCTATCGACATGGGCGATTATTACATTGTGTTGGGTGCAGAATGGCTAAGGACTTTGGGTCCCATTCTCATGGATTTTAAGGAATTAACCATGCAATTCGACCAGGAGGGTCAGCAATATAAGTTCCAAGGCATCACCATCAGTTCCCCTAAGATCATTAGTTCCCATCGCATGGAAAAGCTGCTCAAAAAAGGTCATTCGAGCTTTATTTCCCAACTCCATGCCATACAATCTAAATGTGCTTTTGGGGCCTTAGAAGTCGAGTACTTGGGTCATCTTGTTGGAAAGCACGGCGACAAGGTGTATCCTAAAAAGATTGAAGCTATGCAAGACTGGCCTCACCCAAAAACTCTCAAAATATTGCGTGGGTTTTTGGGCTTAACAGGTTATTATCACAAGTTTGTTACGAATTATGGAAAGATTGCGGCCCCTCTCATTGCACTCCTTAAAAATAATTCTTTCACCTAGACTCCAGCAGCTGCTCTGGATTTTCAAACCTTGAAGATGGCCATGTGCACCACTCCAATCCTGGCACTTCCTGATTTCACAAAGACGTTTGTCCTATAATGTGATACTTCAAGGAAAGCAATTGGCATTGTCATTATGCAAGAGGGTCGGCCTTTGGCCTTTACCAGCAGAAAACTATCAGAACAAAATTTGGGCAAATCAATCTATGAAAAGGAAATGTTGGCTATTGTGTATGTTGTTGATCTTTGGTGCCCTTATCTATTGGGGCAACACTTCCAAATTAAGACAGATCATCAAAGCCTCAAGTATTTTCTGGAACAATGCATCTCCTCCCCAGAGCAACAAAAATGGGTCACTGAGATCTTTGGATATGATTATGAGATTATTTACAAGAAAGGAAAAGACAATGTGGTTGCGGATGCACTTTCCCAAAAATATGAAGATGAAGGGTCCCTTTTTTCTCTCTCCTTCATTGTACCAGATTGTTTCCAAGCCGTTCACCAGGAATGGCTACACGATCCCAAAAGTTTGCATCTGATACAACAATTGCAGTCCAATTCTCCAGTTTCCCTGGGATAATCTTGCATCCATGATGAGCTTCGATACAAAGGTTGTTTGTATTTTAGTAAATAGTCAAAACTTAAATCC
The DNA here is from genome assembly GCA_009831015.1 of Picea engelmannii. Lineage (NCBI taxonomy): Eukaryota > Viridiplantae > Streptophyta > Pinopsida > Pinales > Pinaceae > Picea > Picea engelmannii. The sequence goes on along the minus strand of ML777931.1, from coordinate 86,058 downwards.
ACGGTACTTTCTGATCTTCATGCTACACCCAACGCTAGGCACTAAGAGTTTACCAAAACTTATGACAGGGTCAAATGTTCTTTTTTTCTAGGATGGTATGAAATAGGACGTTCGTAATTTTGTGGTTGAATGTGATGTGTGACAACGCAACAAGGGTGAAATAGTCAAATATTGACTTAATTTTCTTACTTAATTTTCTAGCCTTCTTTCCGGTAGTCTTCAACTCGGTCGGTCTTTTCCTGTTCTGATTCCTATATTCTCTCGACATAGTCACTTCGAACTATTGATATTCTTTCTTCAGATCCGAGGGTAATACAACTTCAACATATGGATTAGGTATTTCAATCTTTCGTGGTTCCTTTAATGCTCTTATAGCTTCAACGTCCAAGTCCCTGGTGTCCAATAGCTTAGATCTATTCTCTTATTCTTCCATCAATTAGGCGATCCTTCCAGTCATAAATTCCATGAGTTCTTGCTTCTTCTATTCTAGGGCTTCCTTTTCTTCTTTTCTTCATATCTGGTCTTTTTCAATCTAGATCTTGCCTAACAAAGTTGGAAATGGGGCACAGTCCTCAATAAATTTAATAACTTCAAATTATTTCTCTGTCGAAGCTCCATGGGTACTCATAGCTATCTGGGTAATCTTGCCACATAGGGTTACCATTTTTCCTTTAAACAACCCTATTTTTCCTAGTGAAGGAACCATAGCATGCCTTCCTAGGGTTTCCCAAGTCCTTTCTATCATAATGTTCATTTGTGTTTCCTCATCCAGAGCACAGTCAATGTCGAAGTCTGCTATTATTACTTTGATTTTCTCCTTTTCTTTGAATATCTCTGACAAACTGGCATCTTTATGTTCATTCAGGGTTTTTTTCATTTTCAGTAACATAATCTCTGATTCTTTCTAGGGTTCTTCTATAATCTTAGTCTCTCAATATCCTTTAGGGTTTGCCTTCTCCATATTCATCTTTTCAAGTCTAGCAATCATTCTAGGGCAATCCAGTACTTCATGGTCCATAGCCTTACAACAGAGGCAACTAGGTTTTCTCCCAAACCATTCCTTAGCAAGATGTCCTAGTATTCTGCAACTATAACAAAGAGTTAATCCTCTCTTTATCTTCAATGATCCCCAACTTTTCTTGTACCGCACGCTAGGATCATAATGGCTAGCCTGCAAAAATTTATTTCTAGGATCGTGCATCCACTCATTAGTCCAAACATTCTTTCTATGCATAGGTATAACATATCTTTCATTATTCTTATCAGATCTATTCATATCAAATGTTCTTTCATCTAAAAATGCCCTAGTTTTCAAGTTAGGACAAAATCTATCAAGCATACCTAAATTCATGCTTCAAAAACAAAAATTTCCACTTATTGAGCACAAAGCTTCCAGATCTAAACCTTTCACTATTCTTACCTTTATCAGAGCACAAAGCTTATAGATCTTACCTCTTTTATTCATATCTGGCTTCTTTTCTTCGGCACAAAGCTTCATAGGTCGAGTAGAGTACTGTGCATCAGAGCAACAAATCTACGCACAGAGTTTCCACAAGTTCAGGATGAATCTTTGCACAAAGCTTCTTCTTCCTTAGTTCCCAGCAATCACAGTTTCAGGTCTCGGCAACGGAACCAGTTGTTGGTACAAGGGAAGACCTGGGGTTCAACGCTACAACAGTGCACCAACAAAACCCTAACTATTGGCCCTTTAGGTAACACCTGTGAAGTAGATGAAGTCTCACCCGAGGTAGAGGCAACGGTGATTGCAGGACTCAGGTGTTTGTAACGTTAGCTGAGATCCAGATCTATGATTACACACTTAACAAAGAACTTAGCATCAATAGTTCACCTATAATTAACCCTTATCTCACTCTGCAGATAACACAGAGCATTGCAGTATATACTTAGATCTAAGGTGATTCAGCACTTAGCAGCATACAACAGACTTGATCTGGTAGACTAAGCACTTAGCAACTTCTTACACATCAAATATATCATCTATACACATCTAATAAGCACAGGCATAAGTAAATCTATCTAAACATGTCATAGAACTTAGCAAGAGACGGAAAACACATGTAAGTAACAGCACAAAGCATGACACACAGATTTACGTGGTTCACCCCCACCGTGGGGCTACGTCCACCAACTCTTCTTCTCTATTATTATTAGCCAATCAGTTACAAGCACAGAGCCTCAAAACCTACTCTGCGCAGGACAGGAGATATGCATAGCTCACTAGATCCTCCTTCCCTGAGTAGCTCTAAGCATAAAACCTTCTTACAATCTGTGCACTCGACACTTACAATACTTGCACTCACCTCTACCAGTATATCACACAGATCATCTCTTAGCACTAAGCCACTTCTCAAGTGTCCTCAAAAAGGTCCCTTCTTACATAGCCTAGACTTCTACTTATACATTACAAAAAGGGGCCTAAACATGGGTAAACCCATGGGCCGACATCCCAGTCCCATTACATTATCCCCAAAAACCCAAAAAGGGGGTCTAGCTTCCATGATCTTCGCTTCACCTTGCGCTCCATCTTTGACAGGTTGTCAAAGTCCCAAAAATGGTCAAATATGACCAAGTGTTCCTCAAAACTTGGTCAAGGGCCAACAGACCTCCACCCTTCTCTGCCACACAGTCCCTCAGGCAGTCCTTCTCCTTTTTCCAGGGCCTCCAGGACAGCTGGCCCAGAATCTCAATGTTGGAACTCTCGGGACTCGCAGTTGTGAGAAAAACAGGGCACATGCCAACGCATCTCAGACATGCAAGCCCCAGGTCATGGTTGGAGTGCACCAGCGACCATTACATCCAACTATCCCTTGGCTAATTCTCAGAAGTTCGGTTCCCTTTTCCCAGCCAGAACACAGGTGAGGATGGATCAATGAATGGGTGAGTGAGTGCATAAAAGTGTGTGAGGGAAATGAATGAACATACAAGAAAATCAGTGAACAATCCATCATTCAAACCCCCCCAATCAGACCAGAGGTGGGTTTAAGTAACTTCGTGGGGAATTAAGAACCTTCTGTCCATCCCCAAGAAGATCCCATAATCAATCCCCTCCCTTAGGAAAAAGGGGTAATTAACATAGGAATAAACACTTATCCCCTCAAGCCCCCTCTCTTGTGGAATCATAGCCCCCTATAACTCTAGTCCTTGTCCATCTAGCAACCAACGATGTGTTTATTATTAATAATGATCAAAACATTACATTTCTTGGGCATACTAGCCCTTTAATAATTGTTTGGGCACTCAAGCCTCTCAGCATTGTAACAATACATTATTTAAAATTGGGGTTCAAAACCCGGGGTGTTACACTTCTCCAGGTAACAAAAAATATTCAGCAGTATGGGGTCCGATTGACCCATATTAACTGAGATCAACGACGGAGATCGATTCCTCCGTGCGTCCAATGATAAGGATCTAACATAGTTATCCTAAGGGTACTCGCCCTCCATTGGGTCCACATCTAATTCATCAATGAGTCCCCTGTTGAAATGTGGCATGACACGTGGTATGACACATGGACCACTTGTCGCATGCTGAGTCACCATTGGGCACCGAATGTCAGGCATTTCCTATGGGAAAATCCCGATGTCTGATAATTACAAGGGGATTAATTAATTTTATCCTTAGGATTCTGAGGAGATTAACTAGGTTAATCTCAAGATTATGATCCCACGATCTATGGATGGTGTTGGAAGCAGGTTGAATCAGAAAGAAAGGCTATTTTGGGAAGAAAGTCATGCACAAGGAAAGCGACAGATGGAAGTAATAGTAGCAGGTGTGCATGCATGGAAGACCTAACGATGCTAGGGTTAGGGTTTTTGTAATACATTGTAATGGTCGATGAGCCAAAAACGTATATAAATAGATACATAGGAGGTCTAGGGGGGGGTTCGTTGTTGAGGAGAGTTCAAGAGTTCTGATTTGTGGAGTATCGGTAACACTACTATAATTTGATACCTTTTAGTAAGTTGTTGAGTTGTAGGGGGTCAGGAGGGTAGATCTTGAGGATTAGATCACAGGCTAAGGAGCCTGGTGTCATCTATTCCACCTCATAATAGATCTCGATCGGATTGAGAACAAGTTGTAAAGCGCATGACACTGTAGTTTTGGAACTATTGTAATAGAAGAGATTGAGAGCCGGATCTTTGTAGACATAGCCTAGGAGGGGGTGAACCACGGTAAAACTTGTGTTATGTGATGGAATGCTTGTGTATATTTTATTGTCTATGAGTAGATGTTATAATGATGAAGGAATTAATGGATCCAATTTTTGTGGGTGGGAATCCCTCCTACGGACTTAGAATTTAAGGGCTCTAATCATGCATGCAGAAAATGACCATTTCAAAGGCCTCTACTCTTTCCTATTCTCCCAACACAAAACCCCACATTCATGCAATACAAAGGTGTAAATGAGATTTGGTAAATCTACCTTAAGTCCTTCGTTTGATTTTGATCCCTTTATTTTTTCTCGCTCTTCGATTGCAAGCCTCCTCCCAAAGCTGACCTGCATTGACATATGAACAAACAAAAAGCTGCGAACATGCATTTCGTATACTAATTGTTGGGTTAGTTGTGACAATATAATAAAATAAACATTCAACTTGAACATGTGATATGGTGGGACGGGAAAAGTATTCCTTTTTGTATTAATCTTCACAAGAGTAAACTTACAATATGTGGTCGGAACTGCTCCTCAAAACTGGTCCTAGGCTCCTCTTCAACTGTCCTCCAACTACTTTCCTCTATACTTCTCTTTTCACAAGGATGGCTAAAGGTTGGGACAAGGGGAATGCTCAATTGGGTATAGACTCTTTACTATGATTTTCCTCCTTTCAAATGGGACCCTTACCCCTTATTTTATAGGCTAGAAGGAGCTAGGTATTTGGTCAAATGACTGGCCATGCATGTCCGAAAGGTTTAGTTAACTTTCCCAAAGATATGTGTTATGTCAGCAACTTTCCTTTTTTCGTGCTTTTGTAGGTACACACGGGTTGTATTGGAGCAACTAGCGTGTACACGCATTCAGTAATGGAGCAGGGTATGTGGGACTTTATGAAGGGGGTTTTTAAGAAGAGTTGTTCAATAGTGTTTTGGCAAAGAAGGAGTCTGAGATGGCTTGATGCTAGGTAAGTATGTATGGTGCAATTTAGGTTTATAACACCAATTACATTACATGCATGAATGAGAATACCAATATATTGCTTGAATAATTACATAGAACTCTCAGCATGCACTTCTCCTCAACTACAAGCACTTGAGTATTGCAGTCACCCATTAAGATTATCTTGGGTGAGACTGCGCAGTGCACCCTGTGTACTGCGTTGCCTTCTGGTTTACCAAGAGGGCTGATAGTTTTAGAGGCTTTGTTGGATCCCTAGCATACATGAACCTAGGTCAATCATGTCAAAGGTATAACTCAAATAAAGCAACCAACAAATGTTTTTGTTGTCGATTGGAACAACATAGGATTGAGTCGATGGGATTTGTTAAAGATCTGTTAAAATAATGTAAGATCTATGGAAGGCGGGTCAAAAGAATACCGAATCAAACGACAAGAAGGTGAGAGAATGTGCCACTAGAAGGGGATGTTGAGACCATGGAATTCCACAAAAGAAGAGATTGAAAGTTCGTTGAAGACAAAGGAGCTAGAGTTTGTGAAGAAATATAACAGAAACACTAGAGTAACACCGTGCAAATACCTCGATAAGTATGTGTTTATCGATCTGCATGAAGTATTTTTCTATGATTTTCCACACTTATTGTAGGAGTGGATATTGAGGTTGAAGGATAACCATGCAACAAATCAAATCTGACAACTAGAGTGGACATTAATTCAAATCGTACAGTTACATCAAGTGAATAACAAATTCACATGCGCAGTATATTTTTGGCTCAACGGTATTGTAGCAGGCTTTATAACATAATTTTCAGTAGATACCGTGAAGTCGTACAGTGCAGCAAAGAAAGAGTTTCTACACGAACCTCGAGGAAGGTATATTAGATCTTTGTATACTTCTATTAAGATATTACTCTATAACAAAGGTGTAATGACATTGGAATCAGACAACTAACTTCCCTGTGTGCATGGGGGAAGGGGGGAAGCAATGACAGAAAAATGAGAAGGGGATAAAGGAAAGAAGGAGGAAGCCTTGGAACCAATCATGATGGACAATGACCAAATCAAGCAGATCATGGCGACAACTGGAAATACATGCAGCGGAGTACCCTACCATACAAGGTGAACACCAAGAAGAGAGTCGTAGCCATGGGGTAAGGCTTGGCAAGTGATGAAGAGGAGGAAGAGGATCTTCGGGTTGTGGATCAGATTGAGGAAATCCTGCGTGCAACATATGAGAGGAAGACAAGAGGTCCAAGAGCGGGAATAGAAGGTAGAAATCCTATCCATATTAATGTCAGTGTGGAACCCATAAACCCATGTGTGACTAACACACCAAAAAGAACACCATCATTTAGAAAACCGAATTTCGGGAGAAGGAAGACAACAGGTAGTACATATACACAAGGAACAACAACTGGGAGAGCTAGTTCAGGAAGCATTAGTCAAGTATCTACACCACGCAGAGGTATCAGTTCAGCATTCAGGATGGCAGGACATGATCCCACCATCAGGTTACCAAAATTCAAAGGAGAATCGTCGGAAAACCCGGAGAAGCACTTATTTATCTGTGAAAATATCTAGGAAGCAAAATAGATCACAGACGAAGACACTAAATTTGCACAGCTAGCTATCACAATAAGGAATCGCGCACTGGATTGGTATATGATTTTAGCCACAAACAATCCACCAGGGACAGCTAGAATGATCGCAGATATCAAAAAGTTGTTGATAAATGAGTTTTAGAAGCCAAGTTCAGAGGACTAATACATGAACGAGATGATAGAAATTAGACAGAAACTAGGAGAGTTCATATGGTATATTGACGAGAGATTCAAGCGACTGAAAGGAAATTTGAAATATCTTATGACGTATATGTAGCACAAGCACATGTTCATCCATTCACTATTACCACACTTAAAATATCCACTGTGACAACATAAGTTTTAGACACAGGTAGATGCTCTACAGGAAGCCTTGCAACTAGAAGAAAACCAATATCAGAAGACCGATTTAGAAATCGAAGAGCTGAAGGAGGATATGAAGAACTTAATGTTCCAGCTAAACTAAAACAAAAGTAAGGACAAATGAGAAGTCATTTGATGTACCACATGCAGGATGAAAGGACACCATAAGAATGAATGTCCAACATTCGCACAGTACATGGCAGCAGGAATGCCAAATTCATTACCAACAAGAGGACTATGGTGGGAAATCTATAAGAAACAGGGCCATGATCCATATCATTTCCCATTGATGGAGAAGTACCAGACAGTCCCAAAGAGTTCATATTGCAACTTTTGCAAGTCAGTAGGCCATGATGACAAAGACTGTAGAACCATGGATTTGATGAGAGAGAGGACATCAGATGCATATAGGGTGCAGGCGGAAATGATGACCAGGCAAGCCACACCTCATTTTAACCAGGTACTAGCCCCATAAAAAACTGCACAGCCATAGTATAATACTTCGTAGAAACCATATAACACGGCACAACCATATTACAATGCAGCACATCCCCACTACAATATCGCGCAGTATAACCAAGCACCTCAGTATAACGCATCGCAAGGGGATCGAGATGGCTATAGAGGTGGAGGATGAGAAAGAGGAGGATTTGGAAGAGGTAAAGGACCACTGGTAGGTCACAATTGTCAACAACCAAGACACTATGCAAGAGAATGTACACTTCCACCAGCGACTTGTATGTATTGTCACGCATCGGATCATGACACAGAAGAGTGTCCTACATTATTAGGGAATATCCAAGAAAAGAGGAATCAGAACAATCATAATGCTTAATCGATTTCAATAGAAGCGAGGGATGAAGATAAAAACATCAACATAGTTACATGTGGAGGATCTAAAACAGTAAATGACGTAGTACAACAAGAGCCAATACAACACCAATGGGTAAAGAAGAATGTTGAACCAAGGAAGCAGTTCAACGAGCAAAACAAGAAGAAAACATTTAAGCAAGCCAAACAAGAATTTATGAAGCCTAACATCGTGTTGACCTCAACCATGCAGCATAGTAAGGGCATACCAGAGTACAATATGCCTCCATCGTTGGATCATACCAAAGAAATGCAGCCCCTGGGACAAGTAATTATAATCAAAGGCATTTTACAATCATGTGTAAAATTACTAAATGATCCATCCTCTGTCAAAGTATTACAAAATATATTATAAATATGTAGCGTAGAGATAGAAGGAAAGCTAGAATAGAAAACAGCCAATCATCTACATACAAGGAGAAGAACAAGTAGGGAGTTCAGGCTGAACACCAACATTGGAGATTTCAACATGGGAGATATCATACTGGATCTAGGATCCAAAGTCAATGTATTACCCAAGAAGACATGGCAATGTATGGGGGATCCCACATTAGTATATTCACCCGTTCAACTGAAATTGGAAAAACACAGAGTTCTACCGATAGGGAGACTGAAAGGAGTAGCAGTAGACCTGGATGGAGTGCACACTAAAGCTGAATTCGAAGTAATAGAGATAGTAGATGACACAACACCATATCCCACATTACTGGGATTGGATTGGGTGTTTTATAACCAAGCCATAATCAACTTAAAGACACGAAAAATGACCTTCGAGTCAGGAGAATATAGGGTCATTGTGACATTAGACCCATCAAAAGGGGAAAGGTTCGTAGAGCCCACTTTCTTGGACTTGGAGGAAATTTGCCAGTTGTACAGAACAACTGCGCAAGATGAGGATTATGTAAACCCAACTGTGGATGGGATACTCAATTGGCGGAGAATTACTTCATGTGTGTTAGACTTAGATACGGGTTTAGAGAACTGGCAACAAAGGCGGCACAAAGTTTCCACAAGAATATGTGCAAGAATAGACCACGCAGTAAGATGGGTAGGTACGGAGATAAGGGAACCACCCAGTTTCCATGGAGTAAACGATCTAGAAGCATTCCTAACACGTTAAGAATATGAAGTGTTAGAAAATTAGAGACTCTTAGCACTAGATATAGCACTCAAGGCCACACTTGCAAGATCGTGGAGCGCACACAAGGAAACAATCAAGGACTGGTACCAATGTAAGTGGTTACTGTGCATAAGGTTTGGCGCAGGATAGAGAATCAACTAGCAATAGAAGTACGATGGATAGGGGGCACCAGCGGAACACTTGGAGAAGTGAAGAGTGTTGTGGAAAATGACACCACCAGAGGAATGACCTCATCATTTTGTACACACCTTAGAGGGCATCCCAGCAAACTGGTATACGGACCAGGTGTTGGATCCGCCTTTGTTTTTTAGCCCATCTTGAATTTCATGTCTTAATGCTCGAAATCGAAAGATGGTTTTCGTGTTTTCCTTCTGTGGTTTCAAAATCTCTGAAGTCTTATCACGCGAGAGGCGATAGTTATCGTACTCTCAAGGCAAGTTCTACTTTTCGTCAAATCTTTTTCCCCCATTGTTTTACCTCGAGATTTCGTATGTCGGATGCTATAGATAACATAGTTCACAAGTCCCGAACAACGAAGCGGCGAAACCGTTTTAAAATTTTACCCAGGTCAGTAACGAGAGTAAAATTTCCCTAAATTACGGTTAAGCATCATCAGGGTTTCGCGTCTCAACATTTACTAAATCCAAAAGTCTTACTGTCGTAATCCCAATAGCTGAAACCATGAATTTCTTGTTTTAGTAACCCGCGTTAAGGTTAAAGGTAAAAGCTTAGCCGTAGTTAAGTTCTGTCGGAAATTCACAACTCGACGTATTTTCTTTTAAAAAGCTACACTGTCAAAACCCCGAGTCATGAAGTCGCATTAAAGATATGAACATAATTAATTAAAACACTTAATCTGATTTTATCCTCCCTTTTAATTAAAACATACCATCGTGATCTCACGGTTTCACAACTCGGCATACAAACTTCCCGGAAGCTATACCTTCAAAGCTCCGAGTCACGAAATTGTGATATAAATAATCATGTAATTAGTTAAGCGCCTAATCACAATTACTTTTTTATTAACCAAAGTCAATCATCGCAATTTCGGGTGTTAGAGGTTCAAAGGGTTAAATCAAAGATTCCCAATGCAGCGAGTACCGAAAGATTAATTAACTTGGGTAAAACCTAATTAATTGAGCTAAGCCAGTATTTTCCATGATTTGATGCATGCACAGTTTAAGAGGCAGACTTAATTCTTCCTTACGCCAATTGACATTTTGAACCTCCAAAATTTATGGCATTAATTAGAAACAAGGTGAATCGACAAGTAAAGATTGGGTTTTTATTGCCAAAATTATATTTAAGCATGATTTGACCGATCTGTTCTTAAAAAGTACCGAGTTTTCGAATATATAGAGTTGTTATTCCTTATAACAAATTCATTTCTATATTACGCAGAGCACACTTTTCTCAGCGAACTAATTTATGTATGTATACATATTTTTATCGCAGAAGAGCTAAAGCAGGATCTCCCATCATGGCCCCGCGAAAAGCGTCTAAAGCCAACGTTGAGGTTTCGGGACAAGGTTCGGACAATGTCGTTAATACTTCACCTCGAAGTGTCAACTCTGTTCTGAACTGGTCATTTGTTTCTGATGTTCTACAGGCTGAATTAGTGGATTATTCTGATGATTCCAGTGACAATGAAAAAGACGACATAACCACCAAATATAAGATCATCGTCCAATCTGGAATGCATAAAGTAGCAGCCAAGCCACGACTGCTCCCTTACTATGATATGGTCCGGTGGGCATTAGACCATATGGACATACCAACTAGAACCATCATCAATGAGCAGAAGGTCACCATCGGGACTTTCAGACCCGAACAACTGCAGGCTATGTACAAGTTGCCTACCGTGTCAGACCTTACATACGATGTCGAATTCTTGGAGAAGTTCAAACAGAAAGAATGTGTGCAGTATGACAAGACTATTTCCATCTTAATCAGAGATTAGGTTTCGCACCCTGCGAAGTTCAGGGCAGACAGTAATGGTATATATTCAATAGCTTCCTTGGAACCACAATTCAAGTATATAGCTATGATGACCTGCAGATTATACGGGAGAGAGGACAACTCACATTTCTTTCTTCAATGGGTGCCTCTAATACATCAAGTCACTGAAGGTTGTTCCTTCGACTAGGAGAAAATGTTGTTTGATAGCTTGACTAGTCGAGTTACAGAGTATCGGGCGCAGAAAGAGAGTGGAAAGATTTCTTCATTTTTTATGTCCGCATACATTATGGATGTCATGTTCTTTCTAACACCCTTTCGCTTAATGAGCTGGAGTTGGACTCCAGTAGAGGCCAATCCCATCCATGTCTATCATTCAAAATTGTGGGAAAATAAAGCGGCAGATTTCATATATGAAATATTTAACTGGGTAATGGTATCGCTGCATGTCACTATTTTCGGCCACCCGCCACCCAGGATCTCGGATAGTATAGTGATGAATTTGAGCAGTATAGCTGACTGGTATGTAGAAGTCAAATTCTCATATCTCAGAGTTTTTGGGGCTTTTGTTCCCCTGCATGCATTGCCATTATTCATCCCCGACAAGCTGGCTTGTCGTGAGGTTGCTAGACAAACAGTAATCGGTGGCATAAGCAAGGATCTTAAGGGATATTCAAAGAAGGTATGGCCACCTTTTCCTGTTCATTTAAATTCATATTCTTTGTTAGATTTCAGGCATGCTAAAGCTGAGGCAGCAGCCCTAGAAGACCTAAAATTGGTTCTTATTGAATTCAAGAAGCACGATCCGCAAAGGGTCGTAAGTAATCATTTGGCCAGTTGCGGACTCAAGAGGTTCGAACACGAAAATTCACCCTCGGATGACATTTTTCGAGGCGCAAGATCATATGCTGGGATTTTAGCTCAGATACAAACCCTGGTACCTGAAGAGAGGGCCGATGTTATGAAATTCCAAGAACATCGACGCAGTTGTCTTCTCACAGTATTACGGGGTGAGAATCTGAGTACAGCGGAGGTGAAACAAAAAGATGTTGAAGGCTCCAAAGATGCGACACCTAGTCAAGAAAAACACCAGGACGGGGAAGAGCAAACTAAGAGTCTGAAAGCAGAGATAAAGACTCCCGACCCACTGAAAAAGCAGACTCTGGTTACTACTCTGGGGCAACCAACTAAGCAAATCAGAGATCCCATCGCATCCATTACTCCCTTGCAGTCATCTCAGGGAAACATTGACGCAGGGTGGATTTTAAATGAAGAATTGAGACCTATAAGGATGGAAGAGCTCCCTCCAAATGAGTTCTTATTTGATAAGAAGAGAAAGGTTGTGGTAAAGAGAGAATTCTATCAAGAGGGGGAATCGACAGCCAAGAAATACAAAGTATTGACTGATGGGAAAGACAAGAAGAATGAATAGTTCATGATAGAAATAGTCGGGACATTAGGGGCATATGCCACAGTGAATCAATTTTCGGTCGGGGTTTTGAAAAACCAGTGGAAACGAAAAAATTGCCTCATCAAAACCCTAGAAGCCAGACTAGCCACAGCAGAGGAGGCTACCAAGGACCAGGCAAGTGTAGCGATAGAACAAGTAAGGTTGGCCAATAAAAATGAGATAGAGATGCTCAAGACTAAGCTCTAACAAGCAGAGCTGGTAGTTTGAAATGGTCATATACAAGTGGGCCAGCAAAAAGACTTGATCGAACAGCTACAGGCTAGAGTGGAAATCGCCGAAAGTAAAGTTATAAATATCGGGATGTTCCAGTCCCAGGCGATGGAGATTCGAAGCAGAGTTTCTATGGCCCAGTAAAATTTACTCGCCAAGGTAGAGGTGATTCGGGACAACTGCTTACTTGTTAATCAATTTTTGGAAAATTTATTTGTCATAGAAAGAGAATCTGGAGCAGCTCGGGTCGCTTTTCAAGAGGCTGTAATAGCTACAAACAATAGGGAATCGGGAAGTACTCCCAGGTTTTCCATTTCGGAGCAGACCAGAGGAAATATTTTATTAAAAGAATGGGAGCACAGTATCTCAAAAGGTAAGTTGCAAGCCAAGAGGGTAACGAAATCTTTAGAAGATGTTTTTGGTTCTATAGATGGTAATCTGTTAGGCATTGATAGCGAAATTAATGCCGAGGCATTAAGTCAAATGAATATAGCGAAAATCTCACTTGATTTAAATGAAAAAGAGGAAAGAGATTCGGCCGAGATCTCACAAGTAACTATGGCAGACATAGTTCAAATAGATAAATTTATGATTAAACCAAGTGTACAATTGTGCGCTATCGACATCATAGACATGCAGATGGAAGAAAGGTTACCGTAATTAGCCCGAGATTGTTACTCTTTTGAAGCTAATTGTCAAGCAGAACTGTCAAGGCTGATATCTCGGCTGGTGGAAAGGTGTGTCACTTGTACCGAGCATGTGTGAGGACAAGCTTCTGGCACCAAATAAAGACAAAGATGAAGAAATGGAACGATTGCTCTCCTCCTTATCATAATTGAAAATTTTGCAACGATTGAGATTCCATCTTATGTAAAACTGTATAAATATACCATAGAAAGAAAGAAAATGGGTTGGACCTTTTTGTGTCGATTGTAATAGAGGTTTTCCATTTTGAGAGATAATATAAAGCAAATCCGAAGATTCTCAATTATGTCACGACAGTGTTATGAGTTTGTTTCCTTGTATCTCATATTTCGTTTCATTTCATATTTGTATTTGATGAATGCTTCGCTATAATTTAGTACAATCTCTACTATAGTGAATGAATTTTGGTTTTCTATATTGTTTACTGTTTTTCCTCTGTACCATCTATCAGTAGGTATAAGACCAATCAACACTTTCAGAATTCTATATATATTTTATTCTTCATCGGGTTATTTCTTTACATTTCTCTTCTTTTGTTTATACGTGATATTCTCCCTTGATAGGAGCCTTACTCGATAGATAGCTTAATGTTTTCTTTCACCTCATACATTTTTATTAAAGTATAACTTAGTTATGGGAAAGGGCCTTTGGTTTGCACCCCTTTTTCACTCCTGAAACTGTAAACTCTCTTTTATAAGACCAAAATTGAGACAGCACTTAAATTCCCCCTGAGGTTTTGTTATCTTACTATTCCTCCATGACTGTCCCTGTAACAAGATAGCCTAATATCGAACCCGGACTATCAGATCAAACACATATTTCCTTAAACCTTTTTGATACTATTCTTAAAACAGCCACTACCCGGGTTGAACTCGAACGTTCATGGGCAGCGATTGAACAGGATATAAACATCCATGAACAGTTGGAAGCTAGACAACGCCAACACAGAAATCATCCCTAGTTTCCCTTGCCGAAGGTTGAAATTTCTTCCTTCTCTACCCTTTACTCACTTTTGGATGCCTAGACACTGTACTTCTAAGCCTTAAGTACAAACTCTGGAACAACACCAGGAACTATGCAAAGGAACTATGAGCTGGACAATACTACAACATAACTTTACAGTCACTTTCTCATTTGAACATGAGAACCCCAACATAGATGTAGCACTTAAACAAATAAGAGGGGTGATATTCATTAAAGAACCAGAATTTGAACTCATAACAAAGGAACAATAACAGAACAGACAGACAGTGAAAGAATTATTATCATGCTACCATGTGCAGGAATAAGTACCAGATGAAGATGATCTACGCGATATTCAGATTGAGGAAGCTGAAGGCGAAAGAGAAGTGGAAGGTCCACCTATAGAATCATAAGTAATTGTTGCACCGATCAAGGTAAAGAAAGTCAACATTGGGACAATTGAGAATCCCAAAATGCCTAGCATTGGAGACTATTGGGATGAGAAAATAGTGGAAAGCATAACAGAGTTAATGCGCAAGTACAGCAACCTGTTCCCCACAACGTTCATGAAAATGAAGGGCATAGAAAGAGAGCTAGGTGAAATGAATATATCAATCAGAGTTGAGGCACGACCGATCAGACAGCACCCATACAAACTAAATCTGATCTACAAGAAAAAATTCAAAGTTGAGATCGATAAGATGCTCAAAACCAAAATCATAGAACCCGTGGAAGAATTAGAATGGATAAGATCGATGGTAGTTTAGGATAAAAAACAAGGTGGGATAAGAATATGTGTCGACTTGAGGAAGTTGAATGATGTGTGCCTACATGACCCATTCCCTACACCCTTCATGGATGAGGTGTTGGGGAACATAGGAGGATAGGAAGTTTATTCATTCACTGACGGATTTTCAGGATACCATCAGATCAAGATAGCGTCAGAAGACAGATACAAGACCACTTTTTCTATAGAATGGGGATCCTACCAGTACACAGTCATGTCGTTTGGACTAAAGAATGCACCAGAAATATTTTCCAGAGTAGTCATAGTTGCGTTTAAAGAAGTTATCCATCAATTTCTAGAGGTATACTTGGACGATTGGATAGTCTATACTCTGTTGAAAGACCATGTAGAAGTCTTGCGGCTAATGTTAGAAATATGTAGGCAGTTCCAGGTATCATTAAACATCAAGAAGTGCATCTTCGGAACACCATTTGGGATACTCTTGGGCCATATAGTATGCAAGCAAGGTTTACTAGTAGATCCTGCAAAAATTGTAGTAATAGTTAACCTGCCACCGCCAAAAATAGTTCGTCAACTAAGACAAACATTGGGACACACAGGATACTACAAAAAATTTATAAAAGGATACGCGCAGATCACCATGCTAATGGAGAAACTACTAAGGAAAGACACAAAGTTTCAGTGGAATGAGGATTGCCAACAAGGTCTGGATACGCTGAAACAAAAGATGGTAATCGCACCAATACTAGTATTCCCGGACTGGGAGAAGACATTCCATGTACATGTAGATGCATCGGCCATAGCACTTGGAGCTATTATGGCACAGCCAGGAGCAGGAGAGTGAGATCATCCTATAGCATTTACTAGTAGAAAACTGTCAAAATCGGAGCAGAACTACAACACTACAGAGAGGGAAGGCCTTGTTATGGTCTATGCATTTCGGAAGTTCAGACACTACTTATTAGGGAAACATTTCAAGATGTTCATAGACCATTCAAAACTCAAATACCTAGTCAACAAGCCAATGTTGGGGGAGAATTTGCAGATGGTTATTGTTGTTTCAAGAATTATTTTTTGAAGTAATAGTCAAACCAGGGAAGCTGAACGTAGGACTTGACCACCTGTCAAGGGTCATGAACAAATAGGAACCTATAAATTTAGAGGAAAAAATTTTGGATGCACGGTTATTTTCAGTCCAGATCGTCGATGAATACTTCGCATACATCATCCAATACTTGAGTACATGGACTGTGCCACAAAAATATAACACCGCACAGCAGGAAAACTTAGTAATCTGGGCTACAGAATATCAGCTGATTGCAGGACACTTATACAAAATGGGCATAGATAGCATCTTGAGAATATGTGTTCTAGAACATGAAATGCCAAGGATTTTAGCAGAAGCCTGTGAGGGAATAGCAGGAGGACATTACGCAGGAAAAGTTACCGTGCAGAAGGTATTGCGCGCAGGACTGTGGTGGTCGACCATTCATAGAGATTCAAAAGATTATTGCCAGAGATGTGATGTATGTCAAAGGGTTGGTAAATTGAATAGAAGGGATGAGATGCCTCTGCGACCACAGGTAACTTTACAGGTATTCGATAAATAGGCAATAGATTTTGTGGGACCAATTAACCCACCATCCAAAAGAACAGGAGTAAGGTACATCATCACCACGACGGAATACCTAACAAGATGGGTGGAAGCAACACCATTCAAAGATTGAATCACAGAGACAACAACACTCTTACTATTTGAGAAAGTGATCACTAGATTTGGTTTCCCAAGGATTTTGATGAGTGACCAAGGCACTCACTTCATTAACATCACTATTAAGGCTATGACTGAGGAATTTGAAGTCCATCATTAAAAGAGTACACCATATCATCCACAAGCAAATGGAATAGTAGAAGCCTTTAACAAAATCCTTGAAAATGCACCGATGAAGATCTGTAATGTCAATAGGGATGATTGGGACCTAAATATACAAGCAGTATTGTGGGAATACAGGACCACATGCAAGAAGTTGACAGGACACATGCCATTCAAATTGGCATATGGACAAGAAGCAGTGGTGCCATTAGAATTGTTGATACTCAGTCTGTGCGTAGCAGCGATTACGAACATGACAGAACGAGGTGCAGTACAAGACAGGCTGAATCAACTGATGATCATGGAGGAAGATAGGATCCTAGCAGGGTTCCACCAAGAAGTTCAGAAAGCAAGGGACAAAGCTTGGCATGACATACATATCAAGAGGAAAACTTTCAAGGAAGGAGACTTAGTGTTGATGTATGACAGTAAATCCCTTCAACACCCATGAAAACTCAGAATGCACTGGTTAGGACCATACGCAGTGTTGGCCCTTGACCAATTTTTGGAGATCCTTGGTCAAGTTTGACCTATTTTGGGACTTTGACAGCCTGTCAAAGATGGAGCGCAAGATGAAGCAGATATCGTGGGATCTCGGCCCCTTTTTGGGTCCTTTTTGGGATTTGGAAATATGTAATGGGTATGGGATGTCAGCCCATGTTTAGGCATGTTTTTCTAAAGTATAAATAAGTAGCTAAGTTGCATAAGTAGAGATTCTGATAAGCTAAGTGCCAAGTGCAAGTTGGGTTTGTAAATGCTCTGTGCATATTGTGAGAAACTTGTAGAGCTAAGTGAAAGTGGTTGTAATAGATTGAGAAAGGATTTGCGCTGGACCTAGCTCGGGGAAGGAGGATGTGGTGAGGTGCGGGAAGATCTCATGTCCTATGCGGAGTAGGGTTTTTGTGGCTCTGTGCATGTAGATGGTTGATTGAAGCTAATAAAGAAGAAGAGTTGGTGAACGTAGCCCCAGGGTGGGGGTCAACCACGTAAATACTGTGTTTTTCTGCTCTGTGCAATGTTCTGATGTATTTATGTGTTATTTGCTAAGTGATTGATATAGATAGATAGATAAATTTGTTTATGCTTTGTGCTTATGATGAATCTCGATGTTAGATCTGATATAGGTGATTGTGCTTAGTGCTTGGATCTACTAGATCTGATCCATTTCTTTATGCTAAGTGCTTAAATATATTAGATCAAGGTGAATGTTGCGATGCTCTATTTTATCTGCAAAGTAGATATTGGGTAAATAATTATGAACTAACGGTGCTAAGTTCTCTATTAAGTGTTATAATCATAGATCTGTGTCCCAGCTAAGGTTGCATACACCTGAGTCATGCAACCACCCTTGCCTCTACCTCAGGTGAGACTTCATCTGCTTCACAGGTGTTGCCGAAAGGGTTGGTAGTTAGGGTTTTGTTGGTGCATTGTTGTAGCTTTGAACCCTGGGTCTGCCCCTATGCCAACAAATGGTTTCATTGCCAGGACCTGAAACTATGGTTGTTGGGAACTGAGGAAGAAGAAGCTTTGTGCAAGGATCCAACCTGAAACTGTGAAATCTCTGTGCATAGATCTATTGCTCTATTGCGCAATACTCTACTTAGTTTGACAAGCTCTATGCTAAGGAAAATAAGTCTGATCTGAAGAAAAGAGGTAAGATCCGAAATCTTTGTGCTCTGAGAAAGGCAAAAGTGAGAATTTTTTTTTATTAAAAGAGGTAAAGATATGAAAGCTCTGTGCTCTAATAAAGGTCAGAATATTGAAAAGTTCTAGATCTGAAAGCTTTGTGCTCTGTAGAAGTAAGATAAGTGGAAATTTTTGTTTCAACAGTATGGATCTAGGTATGTTTGATAGATTCTATCCTCGCTTGAAAACTAGGGTATTAATAGATGAAAGAAGATTTGATATGAGTAGATCTAATAAGAATAGTGAAAGATATGTTATACCTATGCATAGAAAGAATGTTTGGACTAATAAGTGTATGCAGGACCATAGAAAAAAATGTTTACAGGTTAGCTACCATGATCCTAGCGCAGTGCAGGAAAGGTTGGGGGTCATTTAAAAGAAAGAGAGGATTAACCCTATGTTACAGTTGCAGAAGACCGGGACATCTTGCTAAGGAATGCCCTGGGAGAATACCTAGTTGTCTTAGTTGCAAAGCTATGGACCATGAAGTATTGGATTGTCCTAGAATGATTGCTAAGCTTGAAGGAATGAACATGAGACAAGAAAACCCTAAGGCAGATCCCGAAACTAAGATTATGACAGAATCCCAGAAAGAATCAGAGAAAGTATTGCTACAGATGATAGAAACCCTGAATGACCACCGACATGTCAGATTATCATAAATCTTCAAAGAAAAAGAATGCCCTGAAGAAAGAATAGGAGACTTCGACATTGAATGTTTTCTAGATGAAGAAAACACAGGTGAATATCATGACAGAGAGAACTTGGGAAGCTAGAGGGAGGCCTGCTATGATTCCTTCATTGGGAGGAATAGGACTATTCAATGGAAAGTTGATAATCCTATGTGGAAAGCTCACCCGAATACCTATGAATGCTAATGGAACTTCGACAAAGGAAGATTTTGAGATTATTAAATTTATTGAGAATAGTGCCCCATTTACCTTGCTACTAGGAAAATCTTGGATTGAAAGAGATGAGGCCAGAAAGCAAGGAGAAGAAGAAGTTTTAGAGCAGAAGAAGCAAGAGTTAAAAGAATTCACGACTAGAAGGATCACACACTTGATTGAAGAATAGAAGAACAGATTGAGGCTATTTAACACCAGAGACCTGGATGTCAAAGTTGCAAGAACACTAGAAGACCCACAGAAGATTGAAGTACCTATTCCAGAGAAAGAAGAAGGATCACCCTCGAATCTTAAGAAACAATATCAACAGAGCGAAGTATCTATGCCAAAAGAAGATAAGAATCAGAATGGAAAAAGGCCTACTAACAGGAATCTCACTGGGAAGAAGGCTAGAAAGCTAAGTAAGAAGAGAGCTAAGATTGAAAAGTTGCAGAAGGTTCCAGAGGGAACCTTACAGAAGGAAAATTTGCAAAATTGGAGCTTCGTCGGGATATTAGAACAAAAACACATGGCACTTCATCATGGCAAAGCAATATAGTCATTGGGGAAATTATAACCGTTAGACCAACGCTCCGAAGAGGTAGAAAGACTTTTATGGACAGACAGCTCGCCATCTGACCATTGGGACCGCGCCATAATGGATAGAACAGAGTAAATGAAGGTTGCATACCCGTTGCAAGCAACTCGTTGTCAAGTTACCTATTTATCCCATCGCACCATGCACCAAGAACACTTTTTCCAACTGAGAGTTTGAGCCCACAAACTAAGTTGATTTTGCACAGTGATCATCTTTCTCTTGCTCTCTATCCCATTACTATGTCTAAGTTACTCCCCAAACTCGAGATTGTTAAACCCGAGTATGTATGTCGGACGAGTTGAGCACTGTAAAGAAAGATGTTGAAGAAGTCTTGATCGAACTCATGACTAAAAGAGTCATGTCGATGTCTATAGGTGTAGAAGCATCATCGACTAGAGGACTGCCAGCCTCTCTGTCCACTTCTCGCGGAGCTGGACCATCCCGGTCATCTGATGAAAAGAGAACCAAGCACAGGGATGATCTAGCGAATTCCAAATTGATCCCAACCATATTACCCACCTATATTCCACCCCTGAGTGGTGCAATAAATCAAGAGAGTGTGCCCAAAGATTTCAAATATACCTTGGTTACGATGTACCTCCCGAGATGGATACACGCAGTTCGAGCAGACTGAGATAAAATTACAGCGTTGAAGTTTAGTGACTTCAACCTTGGATATCGCAAAGTCTATAACATGCTCACCCCACATAAGTACCTGAACAGAACTAAGGGGAAGAATTTGAAGATAATCCCCCAGTCATGGACTATGAACCTCGCGCAATCCACCCTATTGAACGTCATGAAGATTCCTCACTTTGGATGACACCAGGAGGTGAATGCATGTGTCAAGTTGTTGTTGTCTTGTTACCATGGTGGCTATTTGTGGCTAAATTGTCGTATAAATAGTTGATCTGATGTTGATCAATCGAATCACAGGGTTGAGTATGCAAGGACCTGATCCACAAGAGTTTTACCCTGGAAAATACATGGATCGCACTCTAGCAAAGAAGATCAAAGACACTTACGGCGATTTCGAGAAGGGCACACGAGGCTACAAGGTAGATTCTATCCAAAGCAGTGCAGTGTGCCTTGCCTGTCAGTTGATTGCAGGGAAGTTAGTGTGAAAGAACTGACCCACCCAAGTCATCAGTTTTGTAGTCGACCTCGCAAGGAAGTGTGCAGAAGGCCTTTAGATGAATTGGGCGAAGTACCTAGTGAACCAATTGGAACTCGACTACAGAGAAGCACAGGATCAAGGATACGAATTTCATTTTAGATGGCTCTTGATCCTTATAGCTTTTATTTTATGGTAGATGTTGGAAGGTATGACCTTCCCGGACATCAAACCTTTTGAACCACTGGATGCGAAGTTCAGTACATTGTGGTACTCAATCGACATGAATAAACAATGGCAGTCAAATGTTATTTTCATATCTACTACAATCCATTGAAGATAGCCATACAGTCTGAGCCTCGCATGACTCTGAACACTCTACACCAGTTCAAGCCTTTGATGAAGTTCAACACAGATCAACATTTTATTTACATCAGAGCCCGCACCGAAGAACACAAGATATAGCTTCAGTTCTACTATAAGTTGACAGTGGATAACTTGGAGGAGATCATAAAGGACTGGTCAGTGGACCTCCTTATTCCAGCAAACCGTGTGGAGATATCTGACATCGACAGCCCAGAAACAACGCAGGATACACCCAGACCAAGCAGAACAAAGAAAACCGAAGAGGTCCAAGAATTAGACAGCGCATCCATGAAGACTACTTCCATATCACCAGAGCAAGGAGGTGATGGCAAAGAGTTAGATGAAAAAAAAGTCGAAAAGACGCAAGGAGACAAGGTTGATCCTCTGAAGAAGAAGAAAGGTTCGCCTTCAAAACCTTCCTCCCGAAAGAAATCGAAGGCCACCATGACCAAGATGTAGACTGTCCTCACCTCCGATGACTTCGATTTCCTCATAGCAGCTGTTATCTCCTCAAATATTTTACAAAAATATTGAGGAAATTCATCCTTTCAAGCTTAACTTATCATTTTTTGTTGGTCATTTGCCAATATCTCTCTTATCTCCAAGTTCTTCAAGCAGCTCCCATTGATATCTCTTGCCCAAAATCCTTTGGTCTATTTCTCTTTACCTGCAAAACACAAAATGCAAATACATGTCACCATATCCTATAACCCTAGCTTTATTGTGTTTTATATTATTAAACAGTAATATGCATTTCGTTATGAAGTGGTGGGTGCTCAAAGTGATTCTAAAACCTAAGTATTGCCACGCCAAATCTACATGCCCAATCCTTATGCCTAAGTATGAGTCTTGTTTCAAATCAATTCAAACCCAGCCTCTTGGGTCTCATGTTTTTTAAAACTAAATTTTGCAAAGTCCGGCATTAACTCTAAGTCCACAAGCCAAGTCGAAGAGTTAAGCCACAAGTTATTCCATGTTTCAAGTCATC
Source organism: Picea engelmannii (assembly GCA_009831015.1). NCBI lineage: Eukaryota > Viridiplantae > Streptophyta > Pinopsida > Pinales > Pinaceae > Picea > Picea engelmannii. The sequence goes on along the minus strand of ML777931.1, from coordinate 63,387 downwards.
AAATCCAAGCGCCAAGCTTTATATCCCATTCATTTCATCCACATGTCAAACTAAGCCTAACCTTTGGTTTGTTTTTGGTTTTTTGCAAAATTTTGGTTGAGCCCATCGGCCAATTGTCATATCGATCCAATCCTTATGCTAAGTTTACAACCCAAACTATATCAATTGCCATGTAATACTCCAAATACTAGAAGTCAAGAGTTAAAGGCTAACTGGCACACCATGCGTTGAGCCATCGATTGCCAAATCGATGATACAGCTGTCAAAGATGGCACAACTGTTTAATGGTGAATGCAGCACGAGCTGTTCAAATATTGACACGTTGAAAGTATCTAGCTACGCAGAGGATCCACAGAGGGAGTTGCACCGAGTTGCAGGATTTGAATTATCCACCGACAGATTGTAAGAATTAGAACAGCTCGTAAATCTCTCATCCAAATGCGCTATCAGAGCTCCAGATCCGTTCAAGGTGGCTAAGAATGGTCGAAACTCCAGTTTGACAAGCAAATTTATCATCCAGATACAATCTATTGAGATGGTCCATAAGCGCTTTTAGATTTTCCCCGAAGCATTTGTGAGAAACCTTCAGCCACCAATGTTGAACATGCTTCATAGTGATGCTCATAATTCTCGGGCATCTACAGAGACAAACAAAATCTATGCTGCAAAGTTATCACCTTTCTGGAATGAAATTATTAAAAGTCTCCGTGAAGAAGATTACATCACTAATCGGGAAATGGAATTGCTTCTCATCCCGAGCAATACTGGGAACTTAAATTCAGTACGATGGCCACTATTTCTTCTACCCAATAAGATTTTTTTGGCCGTAGATTTGGCTGTGGAGTGCAGAGGAACACAAATGGAATTGTGGGACAGAATTTTGAGAGATGAGTATATGTGCTATGTTATTGTCGAATGTTATTAGAATGTGGAGAAAATACTAAAATCATTGCTAGATAATGAAGGCAGGCTATGGGTTGAAAGATTGTTTCGGGATGTAAATGAGAGTCTACTAGATAATTTTGTTCTTATAAATTTCCAAATAAATAAGCTGTCTCTTATGCTATCAAGAATGACAGCACTGACAGGTCTTCTGGTACATGAAGAGACACCTGATCTAGCAAAGGGGGCTTTGAAAGCTATGCAATATATTTATGATGCAATCACTCATGACATCTTGTCATCGAATCTAAGAGAGAATTATGACACTTGGGGCATTCTCATAAAAGCAAGGATTGAAGGACGCTCCTATACTGGAAATCAAGGTAGTTTTAGTCCAAGAACTGGTTCTTTTAAAGATAGACTAATAAGAAATGTTTCTTGTATACAAATTGTGGCCTCAGTAAGAGAAAAACTTAAGGGATGCATGGATGTTCACAGTAGCATTTTTATCATTGGTTGTCCAAGATTTTCTACAGTGCAAACATTAAGCAACAGCAGAATATGTCTTCCTTGAGGAATTTGCAGATGGTGAAGTTATGACACGTTTGAAAAGAAAAGTCTCAACCACTGTTTATATAATGTGTTCTAGATGGTGACTTGTGATCCTATTTACATGCCATTTCATGAGAGCAAGGGAAATGGTATATGTGATATATGTCTCGTAGATGCTTGGATACCAGTAACAGCAGAAAGAGGTTCTGGAGTGGCTGCATATTGGATACTCTTGAGATGTTTTCTCAGTGTTTTTGAAAAAAGGCAGCCAAGGGGCATATTCTAAGGCTGTTGCAAAATAGATTTAAGAAGAACATTCGTGTTGAATGGATTCTGGCAATTACAAAGGCTATTGCAAATTCAGTAAGAGAGAAAGTTGGCTTTTGACAAGGCAAAAGATGCACCTGCAGAGGGTAATCTTCTTAATTTACCTTATTCTGACTCAGATCTAGAAATAGAGCACCAACCAACAGAGGGTGAACAATACCCTAATCTTCCTACTCCTATCCCTCCAAGGGAGCAAGAACCTCCAGAGATAGGACAGTCTTCTGTTGAACCTACTGTATCTAAATCCAACAAGATAAATCAGCTGTTGAAAGAGTTGTACAACTTGAAACTTTCAGAAAAACAAGTCAAGTTGAAAATGCACAAATCTTGGATAGAAACATTGATCTTTATGACAAGAGCCAAGAAATCAAACAAAAACATAAGAAAACAATTGAAAGAAATAAGTTGCTTATGAAAGAAAATGCAACTTTATACAGGAAACTCAGGCTTCTTAGGCTACAACTGAAGGAACAGACAGTCCCATCAATCAGGCCACTAGGGTTGGAAACCCTTGCCAAAATTGCCATCTCCATGGAGGGAGAAATACAGGTGGAAACACATCATGATGAAGTTACAAGTCCGGTCAGAGAGAAGGGGGCCTCTCCCAAGAAGCCGTGAAGTCGTTTGCAGTAATACAGGTAATTGAAATTTTGAATTTTTTATTTTTGAAAGTGTTTCACCTTTCGGTGGTTTAGGCGAGCCTGTGAGTTCTCATTAACCACCGAGAAGGGGTTCTTTCGGTATATAAGGTGCTTAAATATGAATATTGTTAACCACCGAAACCTGTAACTAGACAAAGAAAGCTAAATTTTGCAAAGATCGAGGTTTTTTCTAATCCAAATATTTTGAAAACACTCATGATGGATAGATGATGAATTATGTATTCAGTTTCAAGATTCATTTTTGGTATATAAGGATTAGAAAAGGTGGCCAAGTTGGTTTTGGCACCTATTTTGGTGGAAACAGATTGGATTTTCTGCCTATCTCAACAAATTCGAATTTGTATCTCTTGGAAGAGTCATCACCCAGCCTTGGAAGGCTATTCTGCACTGCACCATGACTCTACAAGAGATGAAGACCATGAAATATAGGATTGACCTCATTTTTGGGGATCATTCCATATCTTTGGAAAAATGAATTTTGACTTTCTATCTTTAGCATATTTGATCCATGCTTTTAGGATCTCAAAACTGCATTGTAAAGCTATAAAGTTGAAGGTAGAATAGGAACTGAGGGTTCGACTTTGGATACTTTTTTCATATTATGTAACTCAAAACTTCTCATTTTCATATGAAGTAATACAAGCTTCTTTTGCCATAACTTGTTCAGATTTCATCTTCTTGCCTATTCTGTACTTGCACCTGGATATTATATTCATGTTGTTATGCTTGTCTATGCCAGATAACTGTCATCTTATCATTGCATTCATAAGTTTAACTCTGCAAGTATTCCTGTGATTATTGTAATTGGACATTCATATATGTTTTATATGTGATTCTTCTGATATAATAGTTATTTCATCATTCATCCCTTTATTTATAAACTCTCTGAACATTTGTGATTAAAAGCCTTGTCCATCTAAATGTGTTTATGCATGATTTGAGTGAGAAATTATTCGGTCCTCTGACTTGATCCAAACCCACACTTTTTATTGAGAAAATAGTTACCAAAAGATTGAGTTACCAGGCATCTCTAATTTACAGCCTAAGAGAGTTTCCTGGAGTGATAACAGCAGCCATGCAAGATGTTTCGCTGGAAATAGCAGAGAAACCAAAAGCAAAGCAAGAGGAGATGTATGATCGAATTGAGACTGAACTTTGAGGGGTACAACAGGACCTATAGTCCAATCACGCAGTCTCCACTGCACCCGAAGAACCAGAATTGGGAGATGAGCCAGCTCAACTCCACCGCCTAGCCGATACAGTTGAAGCTTGCCTTCGATGAGCACAAGAAGAAATAGTGCAAGCCACCCAGGCTTTGACACAAGTACAAGGAGCACTCGTAGAGAAACGCAGTGTTGCAGAACAGGAAAATCTTGCTCTCCAAGTGAAGTTTGATCAAGAAAAAGTACAGCTACAGCAATAAAAGGAACAGTTGCTCGTTGAGCAACTCGAGGTAAAAGAAGCGGTCAACATAGCACTTCTCTCTGTGACAATCTTAGAAATCAAGGCAAAAGACTGAGTTACACAGCAGGTGAACCAGCTCACAAAATCCATCCAACAGCTACAGCAACGCATAGCAGATTTGGAGCTATGCACTGTACCTGAGACCCCACAAGATGTAAGAGGCCAAAGAGAAGCAATTGCCCAGAGCGTAGTTGAAAGGCTAAAGGCTCTTACCCTGGAATGTAATAAAATCACTAATCATAGTGCCCAGACCTATGAACAACTCACGGAGAACCCAGAACTGAAGGCACTAGACTCACAACTCCAAGAGGGGAAGTATCAAGCTGAAAAGATACAGGTGCAGCTGAAGTCCCTAACATCTGTGGAAAGAATTAAGTGCTCACAAGAGAAATGCACTGCACAACAGAAAATCCATACTATCTAGAGTAGAGTTATGGAGGTAACTGAGAAACTCTAACCCATACAAGACAAGGCCTATCAATTGTTTACAGAAGTAGAAGGCCAAGGAGCTGAGCTAGAGTAGGTTCTCACGATAGTTGAATAGCATCTAGAGGGACCTATCAACAATGAATTCATCCAAGAGTTCATTGAACAGGAGGACATAGCATAGTAGCAAGTCAAAGCAACTCGAGCCAAGCTCAAGGCATTCAAAGAAGAACTAGTCAGACCAGAGTGACTCGGGATGAGTCACAGGTGAGTGTTGGGGGCCTGTTGGCCCTTAACCAAGTTTTGGAGATCCTTGGTCAAGTTTGACCTATTTTGGGACTTCGACGGCCTGTCAAAGACAGACCACAAGATGAAGCAGAGATCGTGGTATCTCGACCCCTTTTTGGGTCCTTTTTGGGATTTGGGAATATGTAATGGGTATGGGATGTCGGCCCATGGGTTTACCCATGTTTAGGCCTATTTTTGTAAAGTATAAATAAGTAGCTAGGTGAAATAAGTAGAGAGGTCGATAAGCTAAGTGCCAAGTGCAAGTTGGGTTTGTAAATGCTCTGTGCATATTGTGAGAAACTTGTAGAGCTAAGTCCAAGTGGTTGTAATAGACTGAGAAAGGATTTGTGCAAGACCTAGCTCGGTGAAGGAGGATCTTGTGAGGTGCATGCAAATCTCCTGTCCTATGCGGAGTAGGGTTTTTGTGGATTTGTGCATGTAGATGACTGATTGAAGCTAATAAAGAAGAAAATTTGGTGGACGTAGCCCCAGGGTAGGGGTGAACCACGTAAATACTGTGTTATTCTGCTCTGTGTGATGTTCTGATGTATTTATGTGTTATTTTCTAAGTGCTTGATATAGATAGATAGATAGATCTGTTTGTGCTTATGATGAATCTGGATGTTAGATCTGATATAGGTGAATGTGCTTAGTGCTTGAATCTGCTAGATCTGATCCATTTCTTTATGCTAAGTGCTTAAATACATTAGATCAGGGTGAATACTGTGATGCTATGTTTTATCTGCGAAGTAGATATTGGGTAAATAATGATGAACTAACGACGCTAAGTTCTCTATTGAGTATTATAATCACATATTTGTGTCCCAACTAAGGTTGCAGACACCTGAGTACTGCAACCACCCCTGCCTCTACCTCGGGTGAGACTTCATCTTCTTCGCAGGTGTTGTTGAAAGGGTCGGTAGTTAGGGTTTTGTTGGTGCATTGTTGTAGCGTTGAACCCTGAGTCTGCCCCTATGCCAACACGTAGTAAAAATTTTCACAGATGGGGGAGTTGTACAATGGAATGACTTAGGAGGCACAGAACTCAGAGGGATGATCAATGGGAGCCGAGTGAAGCTATACAATGACAGTCGACCACCCCCAACTTGAAATTCACTGCGCAATAGAGAGAAAAAAAAAAAGAGAAAGAAGATATAGTGCAGGACATCAAAAGATAACAACAAAGACATAGTGTGTTGAAAGTAGAAGGAGCACACACTCTTAGAAATGTTATCCTAATGGCGATAAGTCCAACGATCATTACAAAGTAGAAACAAGCAGAAATGGTAGATATGACAAAAGAAGTGCCAATTGACGGCAGTTATCAGAATTGAATGCCGGAAATGACTAACAAAATGCCACATCAATTGTGCCAACTGGCGACAGCAAGGGAAATCAATGGAAAGTACGATGGAACCAGCGGTTCAATTAAAGAATAATCATGGTAACGTCTCCGACAAGATTCACATGACCCTGATACAAAGAAAGGACGTAGAAGCGGAAAGGTTATTGCGAAATCAGGAAATGGACGGAGCGATAAAGTATACAAAGTAGACAGTGAAGGTTGCAGAGGTTGCAGAGGCCACTGAGCTCGGTGAACGACAGATTTACCACCATGGCACCACCTAAAAAGGGAGAATTGAGCCAGACTTCCAGATGACCCCAAGTGGTACTAGAGCACAATTTCAACCACAGGGAAGCGAACAACAACCATATCAGCCCCCAAAAGTCATCAATGTGGACGAAACACCATCACCGGATACAACACCAGGAATTCCCACACCCATTATGGAGGAAACCCAGCAGAGAGCACTAGTAGTCATGGACATTGATATGTCAGAAGAGGGATAGGGCCAACAGGATGAGGACGCAGGCAACCAAGTGCAACCCGAAAACCCTATAGAAGTCCCAAGAGTCAATGGGATGGCTCCAAATCAGGAAGAAACGACCGCGATGAAAATATCATAGATGACCACGTCAGAACAACCATAGGAGGGAGCAGTGGAAGATGTCACTGGCCAACTAGAGGATTATGCCGAAGAACGAACAATGGAGGTTGGAACCTCGATTCAACCACCACAGTGAAAGGACAAGAAAATGATACCTAGGTCACCATGTAGGCAACTGCAAGATACCAAATATATAAAATATGCAGAACGGAAATAAAATTCTAGAAATGGCAGAATAACAGTAAAATATCTAGCATAATCTCCACAATAACACAGAAATGATATAAGAACAGCAACAGAAATAGCACTTTGATTCAGAAAGCAATGTTCACAGGCCTCTTTGAGGGGGCAACCTCCAATCGAGCAGTGTTCTGTTACAATAATCTCCAAGCTAGGATTTTCATACCCTCGACCCTTATTTATACAAAATGTCTATCAAGAGAAGCATCTAGAGGAAGATCCTTCTAGAAGCAGAAGCTTCTATTAGGTCTTCTTACATCTGCCTTATTCTATTTTATTGAAAGGCCTTATTAATATTGACCTTTAATACATCCGAATATATTAATCTACCTATGTGCAGGTTAGGACCCTAACATGTCTGCCCCCTTAAAAACAGCCTTGTCCTCAAGGCTTGAGATGAGGAAATTGCTGCAGAATGGTAGTTGGTTCCCAAGTGGCATCTGTTGGATTCGTATATTTCCACTAGACTAACACTTCCTTGATGGTTCGTTGATGCAGGCAATGCTCACGCTGGTCCAAAACTGCTTCTGGATGTAGCCAAATGGATCCTTCTTCAGATAACTCAGGAAGGTTGGTTTGAATTTGGCACCGAGTTCCAATCACCTTCTTTAAGCATGAAACATGGAAAACTAGATGTAGCTTCTACTGACTGGGTAGAGCTAACTGATATGCGACTTGTTCCACACATTTGAGAACTGTATAAGGACCATAAAACTTGGGTGCTAGCTTCTGACAATGCTCGGCCTTGAGGGAAGTTTGCTTGTATGGTTGCAGTCGCAGAAACACCTGATCCCATTCTGTAAATTGACGTTCAAAGTGACCTTGATCTGCTTGTTGCTTCATGCGATTTTTTTCCATGACCAAGTTCTCTTTAAGGGTACGAAGAATATCCTCTCGAACTATAAGTGTTTGGTTAACTGCCTGGACCTTCAAGGTACCCGGTAAGTATGAGAGAACTAAAGGTGGCTTATGTCCATATACTGCTTCAAAAGGAGTCATGCGAGTAGCTATATGGTAGGAAGTGTTGTACCACCATTCAGCTAGGGGTGGCCATTGAACCCACTGATGTTGTTTTTCAGAAGCAAAACACCTCAGATATGTTTCCAAACACTTGTTGACAACTTTCGTTTGACCATCAGTCTGGGGATGATAAGCTATGCTGAGATGCAATTGGGTGCCCTGGAGCTTAAACAATTCTTGCCAAAAATTTCTTGTGAAAGTTGGGTCATGATCAGAAACAATAGAGTGTGGCAAGCCATGAAGCTTGAAGACCCGATCCATGAAAATTTGAGCCACCATGGATCCAGTAAATGGGTGTTGAAGAGTGCAAAAATGAGAATACTTGGAAAGGCGATCCACAACCACCATTATGACTGATTTATTCTCTGATTTGGGTAAGCCGGTAATAAAGTCCATAGAGATATCCTTCCAAATAGCCAGTGGAATCGGAAGAGGTTGTAGTGTGCCCGGAGATTTTACTATTTCTCCCTTGTTGCGTTGACACACCTCACATTCAGCTACAAAATTACGGATGTCCTGTTTCATACCATCTGAGATAAAAGAACGTTTGACTCTGTCATATGTTTTGGTGAACCCTGAGTGCCCCTCTATGGGTGTAACATGAAGCTCAGAAAGTACCATAGATTTAAGCTTTGATTGTTTACTTAAATACAAATGACCTTTGTATCGAAGCTCATCCTGTAGCCAAGAGTACCCTGGGGGAGCCAGAGCCTTGCTCTACAATTGTTGGATCAGATGTGAACTTTTGGGGTCTTGAAGCCATTCCTATCGCACAGCTTGGAGCCAATTGGTTACAATGAAGGAAAGAGAAGAAAGGGATCCTTCTTCTTCATATTTTTGGGACAGTGCATCCGCCACTACATTATCTTTGCCCTTCTTGTAAATGATCTCATAATCATAACCAAAGAGCTTAGTCACCCATTTTTTTTGCTACCGGGAGGAAATGCGTTGTTCCAGAAAGTACTTGAGGCTTTGATGGTCGGTCTTGATTTGGAAGCGTTGCCCCAAGAGATAAGGGTGCCACAGCTCAACAACATGCAGAATAGCCAACATTTCCTTTTCATAAATGGGTTTGCCCAGATTCCTTTCAGACAGTTGCTTGCTGGTGAAGACCAAAGGTCAACCCTCTTGCATAAGGACAGCGTTGATTCCTTTCCCTGAGACATCACATTCCAACACAGAGGTATTTTTGAAATCAGGAAGGGCCAGAACCGGAGTGGTGCACATGGTCGTCTTCAAGGTTTGAAAAGCTTGAGTAGCGGCTGGAGTCCAAGTGAAAGAATTCTTTTTTAGGAGAGCAGTGAGAGGTGTTGCAATCTTTCCATAGTTCTTAACAAACTTGTGATAATACCATGTTAAGCCCAGAAATCCACGCAAACTTTTGAGAGTCTTTGGGTACGGCCAATATTGCATAGCTTCAATCTTTTTCGGATCCACCCTGACGCCATCCTTGCCAACCAGATGACCCAAGTATTCTACTTCTGAGGCACCAAAAGCACATTTGGACTGTTTCAGGAAAAGTTGGTGCTGGGAGAGGAGATGGAGAACTTGATCCACATGAGTAATATGGTTGGTCCAGTTTTTGCTATAGATGAGGATATCATCAAAGAAAACTAAGACAAAATGACGGAGAATGGGACGGAAGACATGATTCATGAGGCTTTGGAAGGTGGAGGGAGCATTACACAAGCCAAAGGGCATGACCAAAAACTCATAGTGGCCCTCATGAGTGCGAAAGGTCGTCTTGGGAATGTCTGCCTCTTTCATATGTATCTGGTGATAGCCCAAGCGAAGATCAAGTTTAGTAAAGAATTGGGTGCCACTCAATTCATTCAGGAGGTCATCAATGAAAGGAATGGGAAATTTGTCTTTAATGGTCAGTTTGTTGAGGGCACGGAAGTCAGGACACATTCTCCAAGAACCTTCTTTCTTCAAGACCATGACTATAGGAGAAGAATAAGGGCTCATACTGAGGTGGATAACACCTGCATTAAGGAGTTCCTGGACCATTTTCTCAATTTCTTTTTTTTGTGAGAAGGGGTGGCGATATGGACGGATATTGGGAGGAAGGCTTCTGGGTACAAGGGGAATGGAATGATCATGAACACTGTGGGAAGGAGGGAGGCCTTGGGGAGTGGAAAATTCCATTTGATGTTTAGAAAGGAGAGCTTGGAGGTCATGCGGCACCAGGGGTGTTTATGTTGCTTGAATGGCATGGAGTTGGGCAATGACACTAGAATGACCTTTTTTGAGCATCTTTTCCATGTGATGGGAACTAATGACATCAGGTGAACCAGCAGTGATGCCCTGGAATTTATATTGGTGGCCTTCCTGGTCGAATTTCATGGTTAATGCCTTAAAATCCATGAGAATGGGACCCAAAGTTCTTAGCCAGTCGGCACCCAACACAATGTCACAAGCACCCATGTCGATAGCAAACATATGGGATTTTAGTTGGTAGTCACCGATTTGGAGATGCACATTTTCACAGCGCCCTCCACATTTCATGGAACCCCCATTAGCAATCATGATTTGGAAATTATTGACAGCATGGATGTAGCAATGAGTTTATTGGGAAATGCGGCGATAAATAAAATTATGGGTGCTTCCACTATCAACCAGAATGATGACCTTCCAATGCTTAATGTAACCAATTAACTTGAGGCTTTGGGGAGCGGAAAAACTAGTGAGAGCATTGAGGGAAATGATGGGTTCTACTTCGGGAGGGTCTAAGGGAGGGGTCATGTTAGTGATTTCAGGTGACTCAGACACAAGGGGAGTTTCAACATCCTCTTCTGAAATGTCCTCAGAGATGGCCATAAAAATATTTTTTTCCTTACACTTGTGGCCCGGGAAATATTTTCCATCACAATTATAACAAAGGCCTTTGAGTTGGCGTTCATCCATTTTAGCCCTGGTCAATTTTTGGATTTTTAATGGGGCGGAGTGAGTAGGGGGAGTGACGGTTTTAGGGCGAGGGATAAAGGAGGGTTTGTGGTTTTGAGATGATACCACCCGTTGTGCTTCTTTAGCTCTTTTAGTAGCCTCCACCCAAGTCAAGGGTCGAGCCATGAGGAGATGGGCCTGAATCTCCTCCTTGAGGCCACTAATAAAACACTCTCGAAAGAAAGCATCAGTCATACCCTCTGTTCAAAAAGTCAGGCGTTCAAAGGCAGTTATGAAGTCTTCTACCGTTCCAGATTGCTTCAACTTTGTCAAATGGCCCAAATGGTTGGTGTCCATGTCAAATCGTTCATAAAGCTCAGTCACAAATTGGGTCCAAGCAATATACCCTTAACGAGAAGTTTTTCTCCATTGCCACCATTGCCAACATTCTTGATCTAGATGGAGAAAACCATACCGGATTTTGGCCAAGTTATCAGTAATGCCATATAAAGAGAAATAATGTTCCATTTGGGTTACCTAACCAGTGGGTTCCGAGCCATCAAATTTCGTCACATCCACCCTCGGAAGGCATATGTCACGTTGAAAGTGATGGGACTGAAAGGTATGGGAATGGGAGGAAGTTTTGCCTTCATTCTTTGGATGTGCTTCAGAGAAATGGTCATCTGTAGGGATCTTCAGTTTGGTGCAGAGTGATGTAAAGACAGATTCAAGCTGGGTGGTAAGTTCTTGTTTGACTTCCTCCATTGAGGAGTGCATGGTTGTATTTATGGTAGCATTGATGGACGAATCGATGGAGGCAACAGTAGCACTAAGTTGTTTTACTTCTTTTTGGGTTTCTAGGAAAGCGGATTGCATGGTGTTGAAGCGAGCTTCCAGGTCTTGGCTACGGGTATGGGCCATGAGGATGGGTGAACTGAAAAGGGGCGGGTGGGGTCAAAAAATTTGTCTAAAAATGATATGGATGAAAGTGATAAGGGCAGAGAGATGAATCCAATGGAATAGGTCTCAAATAATCGTGAAAAAATTTCCAGAAGAATATTGCAGTGATGAAATCCCCAAATGTTTAACCAGAAAGAGATGTGTATTTACTTGGCAACCCGAACACAGTTGCGCGGAATAGATCTGGTATGTTTTTAATTCGTTTAAGTTTCTATCCCCCAAGGGTTAGGTATTTAAGGGTTCTACAGACAAGGGTTTTCCCTGTGCTATAGCTCTCTGACATACGTGCGGGGTCCAACAGTAGTACTCGGCCCAATATCTCAGAGCACTAACTAAGGAGGATAGACCGTACCCTTAGTCGTACTACCTGACTACCCAAGTACTAGAGAGTATCTTCCCGAGTGTTGTTCTCAGTGACACTATAGCATTCTGGTGGCCGATAGGTTTATCTAAAGAGGGCTTCAGGAAATCTAGGTCGATTCGTACACAGGTGTTGTCTGATGCGCTACCACTCGAAGGGGTACTAACAAGAGTTACAAGGGTGGACAATAGATGTGCGCTTAAGAACCACTTGTATTTCATGCGTGTATGAATCCCTCAACCATGGGTTTATGCGCGTAACGACAGATCTCTATGATTTAAAGACACCGGAATACGTCTCTACTCTGGAAAAAAAACTCCCACAATTTCTGCCAAGGAAAGTGCTATGATACCACTTACAAGATACCAAATATATAAAATATGCAGAACAAAAATAAAATGCTAGAAATGGAAAAATAACAGTAAAATATCCAGCATAATCTCCACAATAACACAGAAATGATATAAGAAAAGCAATAGAAATAGCACTTTGATTCAGAAAGCAATGTTCACAGGCCTCTTCGAGGGGGCAACGTCCAATCGAGCAGTGCTCTGTTACAATAATCTCCAAGCTAGGGTTTTCATACCCTCGACCCTTATTTATACAAAATGTCTATCAAGAGAAGCATCTAGAGGAAGATCCTTCTAGAAGTGGAAGCTTCTATTAGGTCTTCTTACATCCGCCTTATTCTATTTTATTGAAAGACCTTATTAATATTGACCTTTATTACATCCGAATATATTAATCTACATATGTGCGGGTTAGGACCCTAACAGCAACCCACCGCAACCATTATCTTGCTGCGCATTCCAGAAGGGGTACGTGTAATAGAAAATTTGTTAGGCCACATAGAGAAATTGAGGTACTCAGACCATGATGTAAAGGACACACACAAGTTCCCAGAGTTTGCCAAGCGAACCTACCTACAGACTGTGGGTATAGGACCCTTTGGTGAACCAATCAATCAACCAGTCTAGTGGGCAGCAAGACTGGCCAAAACCAAGATTCTAGGTTTGTTTGACCTACCACACTTTGGAAGGCGCCAGTACGCAAACAGTTGCGTCAAGCAGCTAATGGCGGTCACAGATGGCAGATATCTATGGCTGGAACAGTTTGTCTCAATAGACGAAGAGATCATCGCATACATCACAAGGCTACCATCACGGGGTGAGGATCTCACACAATTCCTGGAGGACAAAACAAAGGAGAAATCACTGGCCAAGGAAATGAAGAACAAATGCGGAACCAAAATGGGGTCGCACAGAATCATCATCTAGTGTATTAGTGACATCGCGACAAGAATGGCCACAAAAATTATGGCATGTTAATTACTCAGGAAATGCTGTAAGGATGAAGTCTCGACCGGGGTTGTCACAGTTGCAGCATAATGTGTTGAGGGAACCACACTCAGCTAGACCCCTTACTTGTTGAATCTTTTCCTAGACAACTGCAAGGATGCGAAGGAGCAAAGGAAACATGAGGCAACAACGTAGATAAAAGAGATAGATCAACAACTCCACGTGGCAGCCTACTTGTTCGAGAAAGCAACACAGCTCTGGATGAATATGGAAGAGGATCAGGAGGTCCAACAGTGGCACTAGGAAGGAGAAAGGATAAGTGCACATATCCAGGACCTCAAGCAGATGCAAAAGACAATGTTGATCATGGAGCGCATCAAAGGAGCGCAGGACATTAAGAAACTGCAGGAAAAACTCATAGTTGCGTAAACACAGAAAAAGGAGATCCAAGCTCAAATGGAACTGCTCCAGGAGAGAGAAGAAAAGGTCATTGCACAGGCAGAGGAAGCCAAAACATATATGGCACAAACCCAGGTAGAATGTGCAAGGATGGTCAGCGACGATGTTATGAGGAAAATCTCTCTATGGCTACCAGTAAACCATAATAGATAGAAATGACTGCAGAAATCAACTATATTCTCAAGTATGTTATATAAACAAATATGCTAATGAGACAAGATAAAGGCCTACCTCGTCCAGACGTTCGATGAAGTCCATCGTTGAGCACTTGACCCAAAGCAATATACCTGCAACTAGTCCTCAACAACCAAGCAAAGCAATCATATGGTGATAATATATGATGTTAGCACATTCAATAGCATAATCCATTAACATATATAACAAATACTCCCATGAAATAATAATTCAAATATTTTCAATATATCAATTGGACGGGAAAAGAGTATTTCTATTAATATATGATCAATAGAAGTGAAAATGTCACAGACTTCTGTGTCGGCATGGTTTGGAACCAAGAAACTAAGTTCCTTCCAACTAGGCCTCCACCACTTCAATCCTCCACCAAAGGCAAGCTCATAGAAGAGAGACAATGAAGTTCTCAATCAATAAGGGAAGAGCTTGGCGGCTGAACATTGTGTTTAGACTTAAAGGACAAAGGGATGCAGACTCAATATGAAGTAAATAATTTCTCCAAAGTAACTTTTCTCTCAAAGTTGAATTCTTTCTCCTCTTATCCATAGCTCGGAATTGGCCCATTTATAGCCTTCAAATGGAACTGAAGGGCCGATTTGGAACGTTTCGAGTATATGCAAGGCCAAGGATCATAGATCTCTTGTCGTGACATGGAAACCCGACACCATTTTTTATTTTTGGGCACAAATCCTTATGTATGTGGGTTGTAGTGGTGCAGCCTACATATACGCATGTTGTATAGTAGGCAAGGTGTGTACATGTGGAAAAAATGTGTTTTTTAGCTCTGGGATTTGCAAAAAGGGATGAAAATTTTGCATAGGGAAATGGAAAAAGGCCCTTTGTGCAAGATTGCATAGGGTGAGGTAAATCTTGCTATAACAAATGTCCCCTAATGTGTGAGGTCAGAGGAGTATCTGCGATGGCCGAAATAGATTATAAAAAACCCAGAAATGGAGCGATGGGGAACCAGCTGGAAGAACTAGTTGTTCATTACATTTTGCATTGACTTTGCATACGTGGATGCCAATTTGAATTACACTACATATCCATGTGGAAAAACCAAACAACTATATGTGGCCATGAATAGGAAAATATAAATGCAGTTACATGTCAAAGGATGTCATAGTCATGAACAAGGCCCAATAGAACCAGTCTCAAAATCAATCTGAAGATATTTGTATACAATGGAGTACAATCTGATCTTCCATGATCACTAAAGTCATATGGGTATTGGTCCAATGAAAAGGAAGCAACAGCTCAGGAAAGCTGTGGCCACATACTAATGTCTTCAAGTCTTATACACAATTTGCCAAAGGTGCAAGTCTACATCATGTGAATAAAGGAGTTGATGTCGAACACAATGAGACATCGTTTGATTACCAGTCATTGAGGTATACCGTTAACAAACGCGAGACAACCTATCGATAATGAAAGTAGGTATCAAGTCTCCGAGTACAATATTACAAGTGTGAATAAAGGAGTCGGGGTCGAACACTTGAAGAATCCATCGATCAGAAGACATTGATATATTCCCAACTGTCGATGGCGAGAGAACCTACCACTAATGAATACAAGCCTCAAGGTACTCATAAGACTCTAGGTCTCGTTTCCATAATAGACGAGTTGAAATCAATGGAAGGAGACCCACTGAAAGGAGAGCATTAAGGCATCTCTCATCATTCGGCATGAGTTACAAAGTAGGAGCTTCATGATTTGGACAAAATCAGATGAAGAACATGTTCATAAACCAACGACCCTGTGCATCTTTCGCATATGCCAAGTGCACGAAGTGAACGAAAAAGACCCTCTGGATAGCATCCAATGAGAAAAATTGTTGACAAAGGTGAGGAACCACCAATAAGGCTAATGGCATCCAAGAGACTCCATGAATCCCAATTTGTGAATAGATGTCTTGCCATCGAACACAAGGGAAACCACCTAGTCAACGACCAATGATGAAATTTCGACTACTAGGTTCAAGGTTACCTACCAATGATGAAAGTGGGACCAAGGTGTGTGATAGGACCACAATATCATTTGAATCTGAGACAAACTGAGGGTATGGCCGACATGTAAAGTCAAGATTTCTGAGGAATGTCCAACACAGGTTGATAGACTTCCTTTAAACAAGAGCATGAGACATATGGAAGACTCTGACAGCATAGACTTGATGATGAAACCATTAGATGCAAGAGGCATCAATGAAATTCTCTATAGGGACTAGAAGAATAACCAGTCAGTAGAGAAAACTCTCTGTAACAAGCTCATCTTCCTAAGGCCATGCTAAACCCAAAATTATGATGACAAATGGACTCAATAACTTTGTGCTATGTTCAAAGGCGACACGCCTACTACCAATATAAAATAATACTCCCTTCTCGCCCATCTTTTTTTGTTTTTTCCTAGACAAATGAATGTTATGATATAGAGGATGAAACAAGTAAGAAAGTAAGAAAAACTAGTTCCAGTAGTGGAACATACCTATGCTCAATGCAAGGAGATGCATGTGGGAGATGGACACTCAGAGGAAATTTCCTTCCTGGGTATAGGGTGTCAAATTGTGATGGATATAGATGAGGCTCTACTTGGTTGAGGATGCAAACTGCTGAGGCAAATGGTTTATAACGCAAAGTGGGAACAGATTATAGGCTTAATACTGCAAGCAAGGGAATGAGATGCAATCACAACTTAACACCAAAAAATGTCCTTTTTCATTATCTTTAGTCTACTTGGTGTGAAAAAGGGATAAACTTGTACCAAATAGATGTCCTTTCAAATCGAATTTACGAGTGTGAAAGATACAAGTTCACTTGGCAATCTTTTTGCTTTTTAAAGACGAGTCGGAAAAGAACTTAACCAAGACTCACAACCTTTCAAGTCCAATTAACAAATGTGAAAGGGACAAATTCACTCGGCAATATTTTTCGCTTTTTAAACGAGTCGAAAAAGAGCTTAAATCGCACTGGTTGAGAGGTTTCTAGGCGGCATGTCATGGGGGAGTCCAAGTGTTAGGGACCTAACCCCTCACATAGGTAGAATAATATATTCCGATGTAATAAAGGTCAATATTAATGAGGCCTAGCAATAAGGAAGAATAATTCGAATGTAAGAAGACCTAATAGAAGCTTCTGCTTCTAGAAGGATCTTCCTCTAGATGGTTCTTTTGATAGACATATTTAGTATAAATAGGAGTCGAGAGTATGAGAACTGTTGTCTTGGATATTATTCTAATAGAGCTCTACTTGACTGGAGGTTGCCCCCTCGAAGAGGCAAGTGAACATTGCTCTCAGTAATCGAAGAGCTCTTTCTAGTGTTATTATGTTATCATTTTAGTATTATTATGGTGTTGTTCTGGTTATATTGTTGTTCATCTGCCATTTCTAGCATTTTATTTCTGCTCTGCATACTTTTTATATCTGGAATATTACAAGTGGTATCAGAGCACTTTCCTTGACAGAAAATTGTGGGTAAATTTTTTTCAGGGTAGATACATATTCCGACATCTTTAAGCTACAGAGATTTTTCGTTACATGCATAAACCCGCAGTTGAGGGATTCATACACGCAGGAAATACAAGTGGTACTTAAGCGCACATCTGTTGGCCACCCTTGTAACCCCTATTGGTACCCCTTTGAGTGGTAGTGCAACAGACAACACCTGTATACGAATCGACCTAGATTTCCTGAAGCCCTCTTTAGACAAATCGATCAGTCGCCTGACTGCTATAGTGTCACCGAGAACAACACTCAGAAAGATACTCTCTAGTACCTGGGTAGTCGGGTAGTATGGCTAAGGGCACGGTCTAGCCTCCTTAGTTGGTTCTTTGAGATATTGATCCGAGTACTACTGTTGGACCTTGCACATATATCAAAGAGTTATAGCACATGTCAAACCCTTATCTATAGAACCCTTGAATACCTAACCCTTGGGGAAAGAAACAAAAAATAAAACAAACAGGATCTATTGCCGCACAACTAAGTTCGAGTTGCCAAATCACTACAAATTTCTTCCTGGTTAAGCAGTTGGGCATTTCATCACTGCAGTATTCTTCAGACTGGAGTATAACTCCACAGGTGTAAAAAAAACAAGTTTGGAAATTTTTGCACCATTATTTGAGACCTATTCCATTGGATTCATCTATTTTCCCTTATCTCATTCATACCTATCAATTTTCAGCAAAATTTTTTACCCCACCCACCCCTCTTCGGTTCCCTCATCATCATGGCCCATACCCGTAGCCAAGACTTGGAATCTCACTTCAATACCTTGGAATCTAATTTCACAGAGACCCAATAAGAAGTGAGATAGCTCAGTGCCAATATTGCCACCATCAATAAAACCATGCATTGCTCCATCGTCGCCTCAATGGCGGAACTCAAAGAAGACCTCAAACAAGACATGACTACCCAGCTTGAATCTATTTCTTTGATTATCTGCACCAAGCTGCATATCCCTGTAGATCCCCCTTTATCTAAACCACCTTTGCATACCGAAGCCGAAACTTCCTCTCATTCCCATAATTTTCATCCCCATCACTTTCAGTGTGACCTATGCCTTCCATGGGTGGATGTGACCAAATGTGATGGCTCGGATCCCACTGGTTGGTTAACTCAAATGGAACATTACTTCTCTTTGTACTGCATAATAGATGACTTGGCCAAACTTTGGTATGGTGTTCTCCATCTAGATCAAGAACGTTGGCAATGGTGGCAATGGAGAAAAAATGCCCATCAAGGGTATGTTTCTTGGACACACTTTGTGGCAGAACTTTATGAACGCTTTGACACTGACACCAACCATTTAGTCCATTTGAAAAAGTTGAAACAATCTGGCATGGTGGAAGACTTTATAGTTGCTTTTGAGCGACTGGATTTTCATACAGAGGGCATGTCTAATGATTTTTTCCGAGAATTTTTTTATCAGTGGCCTCAAGGATGAGATTCGTGCCCATGTCCTCGTGGCTCGGCCTCAAAATTGGGTGGAGGCTACTAAAAGAGCTAATGAATCATAATAGGTTGTCTCTTCTCAAAATTGGAAACCCTCCTTTATTCCTTGCACTAAACCAATAAATTCCACTCCTCCTACTCCACTAAAGATCCAAAAAATAACTAGGGCCGAAATGGATGAACGCAAACTCAAAGGCCTTTGTTATAATTGTGACAACAAATATTTTTCGGGACATAAGTGTAAGGAACAAAATCATTTTATGGCCATCTCGGAGGATGTTTCGGAAGAGGATGTTGAAGCTCCCCCTGTGTCTGAGTCACCTGAACCCACCAACATTACTCCTCCCTCAGACCCTCTCAAAGCAGAACCGGTCATTTCCCTAAATGCTCTCACGGGCTTCTCTGCTCCCCAAAACCTCAAACTAATTGCCTGCATCAAGCATAGAAAGGTCATCATTCTTGTTGATAGTGGCAACACCCATAATTTTATTCATCACCGCATTGCCCAATAAACTAATTGTTATATCCGTGCAGTCAATAATTTCCAAATCATGATTGCTAATGGCGGGTCCATGAGGCCATCAATATAAGTTCCAAGGCATCACCGTCAGTTCCCCTAAGATCATTAGTTCCCATCACATGGAAAAGTTTCTCAAAAAAAGTCATTCAGGCGTTATTTCCCAACTCCATGCCATACAATCTAAATGTGCTTTTGGCGCCTTAGAAGTCGAGTACTTGGGTCATCTTGTTGGAAAGCACGGCGCCAAGGTGTATCCTAAAAAGATTAAAGCTATGCAAGACTGGACTCACCCAAAGACTCTCAAAATCTTGCGTGGATTTTTTGGCTTAACAGGTTATTATTGCAAGTTTGTTAAGAATTATGGAAATATTGTGGCCCCTCTCACTGCACTCCTTAAAAAGAATTCTTTCACCTGGACTCCAGCAGCTGCTCAGGCTTTTCAAACCTTGAAGATGGCCATGTGCACCACTCTAGTCCTGGCACTTCCTAATTTCACAAATACCTTTGTCCTGGAATGTGATACTTCAAGGAAAGGAATTGGCATTGTCCTTATGCAAGAGGGTCGGCCTTTGGCCTTTACTAGCAGACAACTATCAGAACAAAATTTGGGCAAATCAATCTATGAAAAGGAAATGTTGGCTATTGTGTATGTTGTTGATCTTTGGCGCCCTTGTCTATTGGGGAAACTCTTCCAAATTAAGATAGATCATCAAAGCCTCGAGTATTTTCTGGAACAATGCATCTCCTCCCCAGAGCAACAAAAATGGGTGACTAAGCTCTTTGGATATGATTATGAGATTATTTACAAGAAAGGAAAAGACAATGTGGTTGCGGATGCACTATCCTGAAAATATGAAGATGAAGGGTCCCTTTTTTCTCTCTCCTTCATTGTACCAGATTATTTCCAAGCCGTTCACCAGGAATGGCTACACAATCCCAAAAGTTCGCATCTAATACAACAATTGTAGTCCAATTATCCAGTTTCCCCAGGGTACTCTTGGCTCCATGATGAGCTTCGATACAAAGGTTATTTGTATTTAATTAAACAATCAAAACTTTATAGGACAAAGGTCACTCCAATCCTAGCACACATCACGGTACTTTCTGAGCTTCATGCTACACCCACAACTAGGCACTCAGGGTTTACCAAAACCTATGACAGGGTCAAATGTTCTTTTTTCTGGGATGGTATGAAATAGTACGTTCATAATTTTGTGGTTGAATGTGATGTGTGCCAATGCAACAAGGGAGAAACAGTCAAATCTCATGGCACACTACAACCGCTTCTGATTCCACCTTCTATTTGGCGGCTTATCTCTATGGATTGTATTGTAGGCTTACCAAAATCGGTAAATAAATCGGTCATCATGGTGTTCGTTGATCGCCTTTCCAAGTATGCTCATTTATGTTCTCTTCAACACCCATTTATAGCAGCCACGGTGGCTCAACTTTTCATGGATCGGGTCTTCAAGCTTCATGGCATGCCGCATTCTATTATTTATGATTGTGACCCAACTTTCACCAACAATTTTTGGAAAGAATTGTTCAGGCTAAAAGGCACCCAATTGCATCTTATCACAGCTTATCATCCCTAGACTGATGGTCAAACTGAAGTTGTCAACAAGTGTTTGGAAACATATTTGAGGTGTTTTGCATCAGAAAATCAAAATCAGTGGGTTCAATGGTTACCACTAGATGAATGGTGGTATAACACTTCATACAATACAACTACCCGCATGACTCCTTTTGAAGCAGTATATGGACAAAATCCACCTTCAGTTCTCTCATATCTATCATGTGTCTCGAAGGTCCGAGCAGTTGACCAAACACTTACAGTTCGAGAGGCTATTCTTCGTACCCTCCAAGAGAATTTCATCATGGCCTAGAATCGCATGAAGCAACAAGCATATCAAGGTCGCTCTGAGTGTCAATTTATAGAAGGGGATCAAGTGTTTCTTCAACTGCAACCTTACAAGAAAAATTCCCTCAAGGCTGACCATTGTCATAAATTGGCGCCCAAATTTTATGGTCCTTATATTTTTCTCAAGCGTGTGGGACAGATGGCCTATCAATTAGCTTTGCCCAGTCATTCTAAGCTACATCTTGTTTTTCATGTTTCCTGCTTAAAGAAGGTGATTGGGACTAAGTGCCAAACTCAAACCAACCTTCCCGAGTTAGATGAAGAAGGATCCATTTGGCTATATCCAAAAGCAGTTTTGGACCAGCATGAGCGTCGCCTACATTAGCGAGCCATCAAGGAAGTGTTAGTCCAGTTGAAAGATACAACCCCGACAGATGCCACTTGGGAACCAGCTACCATTCTACAATAATTTCCACATCTCAAGCCTTGAGGATAAGGTTGTTTTTAAGGAGGAGGAAATGTTAGGGACCTAACCCCTCACGTAGGTAGAATAATATATTTTTATGTAATAAAGGTCAATATTAATAAGGCCTATCAATAAGGAAGAATAAGTCTAATGTAAGAAGACCTAATAGAAGCTTTTGCTTCTTGAAGGATCTTCCTCTAGATGGTTCTTTTGATAGACATATTTAGTATAAATAGGAGTCGAGGGTATGAAAATTGTTTTCTTAGATATTATTGTAATAGAGCTCTTCTCGACTAGAGGTTTCCCCCTTGAAGAGGCAAGTGAACATTTCTCTCAGTAATTGAAGTGTTATATCTGGTGTTATTCTATTATCATTTTAGTATTATTGTGGTGTTGTTCTGGTTATATTGTTGTTCATCTGCCATTTCTAGCATTTTATTTTTTCTCTGCATACTTTTTATATCTGGAATATTACACCAAGGCTCATGTGTTAGACTTATGTGGAATGTTAGTATCTCATGAATAGCCAACATAAGCTTGGGAAAACCCAAAGCTCTCTATGTCAAGGAAGATAAAGTGATAGCGGAGGTTATCGTCCCCATGATATATCGGATAATGTCTCTTACTAGAAAGGACATAGGTGGAGGCATTGGATACCCCACAAGACCACCCCAATCGAAGGGAACTTCCTCAGGACTTGGAGGGAGAGTACTCGGGGAGATTATAACTCTCTCTTGTTCAGAAGGAGCGTTATCAGGAATTTTGATGACATGGTTGAAGGATGCATCACCCTCCAAAAGGATAGTTGGATTGATCAGACATTGCACAGGTACAACCACTTCTTCAAATCTAGGTTGAAGAGGATGCGGGATAACAGGGATAGGGGACACATCACCCTCAACAATGGGGGTGTGGTCAAGATAGGATTGTAGTTGCATTACCTTTGTGTCAATCAAAGGAGAACCAGGGTGAGGGGAAACCACGAACACTTCAAAACCCAAAGGGCCCTCGGGTGAGAGCCACGCTTATGGTATCCTAGTAGTAGTTGGACATAAACGAGTAAGGTGATCTCCTTCACAAGTCCTACAAAGGAATTTAGACTTACC
Organism: Picea engelmannii; assembly: GCA_009831015.1. Lineage (NCBI taxonomy): Eukaryota > Viridiplantae > Streptophyta > Pinopsida > Pinales > Pinaceae > Picea > Picea engelmannii. Next base: position 40,522 of record ML777931.1, on the reverse strand, counting down.
TCTGAGATGTCTAGAATTCTCTATGCCCCCAGCGTCGTTCCCAATAGCTGGCGACATGCTCTCAACATGAATGGCAGAAGTGAGAGAGTCACCTCCTACCTAATGTACAGAGGTTGGAGATGTGACATTAATATGACTCGTGGCAACTATAGTGATTCCCCCAGCATGACTAGCAGCGACTGGGTGTGGGTTGTCAACATGACTTGCAGAGTTTTTCAACCCATCTCCAACATGACTGGCAGAAGTTGTTGATGGAGCTCTAGTATGACTAGCAGTGACTAGACTAGTGGAGGGTTGCATCATTTGATACCAAGGTCCAGGGTGTTATCACTGTAAAAAAAATTCATATGGGGTCCAAGTATCGGGACTTAGTAGGAGGCTAAATCGGTATAGAGGAGCGATAAACTAGCGGAAAGGTGAAGTTAATGGGACCCAGCGGGTCACAGATAATTGGTGCCATAGATCGACAGTCGTGGAGCATATCGGGCTGAGAACTAATGCAGAAGTTAACCTTTTGAAAGCATGGCGATAGGAATACCACGGTTTCACCTCGAGGCCACATGGTGCCACCAAATGCATATCAAGGGGAAAAGCGAGTGAGCTCAAAACCGCTAAATCACACCTCGATGTAACATGTCAAAATATCATTGAATATGTCAAATCCAAGGGTTGCATGTGGAAAGGGAAATTTGACGGCTGGTCAAATCACCTCGGGACACTTGTTTGGGTACTTTTCATCCGTACGATGTCGGGTGAGCACTGCCAAAAAACTGATTCGAAGGCTCATCATTTGAAATCAATGGTCGAACGTGATAAGACGTTATCTCTGCAAGGACTTTCATCAGTATCCCATGATTAGCACTAAATGACGATTTCCATTCAAAACATGGGTGACATTACTCTGTTGTTGGCGATTAACGTTTTATTCCAGAACAGGGTAATCATGAATCAAATTGTTTGTCTAATTCTTGTACAGCTAAGGGAGGTAAGCTCGTGCTTCCGGGAAAACCAGAGGAAATCGAGAAGACAGATCCGGCGGCCTTCAGCAAACTAGGATGTTCAAATAATTTGACAAAATTATCGATGAAGAAGAAAGAAAATCTTGTTGCATGAATTTTGGCAACAAAATTTCACACAGAGCCTACAGATGAACTAGGGTCAGGTGAAGGAATTAGACTAAATCCTATCATGAAGGATTTAATCATCAATGGATATGCAAATGGATCCTACATGTAAGCTGGAGAAAATAAAAGGAACAAGCGACGAAAGAAGGAGACTGAAGCTGAAATGGTTGAAGGTACTAGAGAAAGTCAGCATGTTTGGCTTGACACCTTAAAGGAAGAAATCGCAAATCTGAAATAAATTACAAGCTAAATTAAGTATCTTTCAGGAAATTTTGTGATGATGCAGACAAGTGGCATTAAGGGTAAAATCGTGAATATGTTAGTTTTTTATTATAACATTCCCTAGAAAATAGGAGCTCAGTTGTTGTACGTTACTTCTTTCGTGGCCAATATCTATTTTTTGAATCTTAGGGAAGATGATCCATTTTGAATTCCATATGTAATTCAGCTATAGATACTGCTTAAAAGAAAAATGAATGGTGGGACTTACCGGAGAGGGGCCTGCCCTCATAGAAAGAATAACTTTGTAATTTCTTATGAATTTAAATATAAGCAGATAAGGTTTTCTTAGATAGCCGAGATTCATCACGGTGTTGATGTTTAGTGTGTTTTCCTGTATTTCATATTCATTAATGTGTTTTGCTGCTAGTAATAATCCTTAAGTAATAGAAGGAATTCATCTTGATGGTGATCCTTCTCACATTGATTATACTTGTTATGTGTTTTTTGTTGTTGGTTCAGAATTCACTCGTGATTGGTGCTCTGCTTGCAGTAACTAACCCTCATGTTTCCTCTTCTAACACTATAACTGAGAGATTCTCCCTCTATTAGACGCCTCTTATTGATAATAGTATTTTCTTTCTTCTCCTCTGCCATCTCATATTACTTATTTGGTTGAACATCATACCTATTTTACCTTTGTTCCCTCTGGAAATACATAGCTTATAACTCTTCATACGTTTCAGGAACGAACTCCATTGCCCAATGGTCCTGCTCTTCTATTTTGTCCTACCGCCTTTAAATTTTGTACCATGGAAAAATCTGATCTCTACGCACGCATTGCCAAATATTTTGAATACCTCAAATAGTTATATCCCTGAGAGAGCCCTCTCTGTTTGGAAGGGTCATAATCCAACCTAAAGTTGGTTGAAACAGTTACCTCTGTCGTTTGTTTTATCAACCGAACGAATTAACAAAGTGCTAACATTCTAGCGTTGTTGTCGAGGAACGAAAGTGAAATTTTCCCTGGGAAAGAATGACATAGTTGAGTTCTAAGGTTTGAGAGAAGAAGACACTTAGACACATATTGGTTGTATTCCTTCTCTGGTGACTCCACAAATCAAAAAATTGGTTTGAAGGTGATACCACTGGTAGAAGAATCCAGAAAGTTGAATTTTCACTGGCAATTCCACTGTCCAAAGACTTTGTAGCCTAAAGATTTTATTGGTGACTCCATTCAAGATTCAAATTCGATTCAAAAACTCCACTGGAAGATGAGATCCCTTGACAGAGGTATGAAAGGACATCATGGGAGAAAACAAGTACCTAAAGTTGAGTTTTTTCCAAGACATAATATTTTTTGTTATTAATTAACTTTTGTCTTTTCCTAAACATGCTAAACAATTTTTTCTTCAACTGTTGCATGTGAATGATGATCATGCTAATCTTGAAATTTTATATCCTCTTAAATTTATACAGATATATCCTCAGATTATCACTTATTTTGATCAAAATCTCTCATCTGAGCCATGTGATAACCATGACCAAGTTGATGAGCTTCATGAAACCAAAGCTAATATTTCACCTCTTGTACTTGATTCAACACCTTCCAAGACTCAACATAGATACAGACCCTTAAAATTACCCCACATCCTTCAACATTTTCCTCCAAAGCACTATGAATACCTACATGTGTTTGATGGGGAACATAGTGCCATCACAACTGAAAAACACATCCAAGAGTTTGAGCATTTTATAGATTTGTTTGAGATTGACCATGACAATGTTTGTATGAGGGATTTCTCTCAATCCTTGAAAGGAGATACCAAAGAATGGTTTAAATATTTGAAGCCAGAGACAATTAGCTCATGGGAAGAATTGAAGAGTGTTTTTTCGAAGTTTTGGGGCAAGAAGGAATCTCTAGACCTACAACTTATAGAATTCTATGCCTTGAAAGGGAAAAGAAATGAGACCATTTCCACATTCACTAGAAGGTTTTCCAGTATTTATTATGATCTACCCAAA
>ML777931.1:7117-22140 GCA_009831015.1 Picea engelmannii | reverse complement strand
TCCTGCTGCTAGAAGAACCTTCTGAATCACTGAATTCCTTCTCAGTGGAATCATCTGGCATTGGTCCTTTACCTCTGGGGTGGACCTTTCTGGATGTGCTTCTCTCAGTGTGGCCACTGACACGACCATGATTTTGCATCTCAAGTTCATGTTGCATTTGTCATTGTAGGTCAGATAGGCTCTGCAGTAGAACTGCATTAATTTCATTTTGCTTCTCTTGTTCTTTCATCATCCTTTCATTATCGGCCTTGCAGCTTTGCAATTTGACCATGAGACTCTTCATTGTCTCAGCTAAGTCTATAGGGGTTCCTATTACTCTTCTTTCATCAGACTCCTCGTCTCTGTTGTGGGAGCCTTCTCCCACCTCTTGGTGAGTCACCATACTCTACGTTTGTAGATTCCCGCGGTTGATCATCCGCTTGAGTGAAAAGACAAACGTTGGATATTAGTCAAGAGTTAAATACATTTGATAATTTGTGCATAATTTCATAATTCTTTCACATGCCCACACAGTCGGGTGTTCATATTCCAAGTTTTTAATCCTAGGTAAGATAGTTAAGTCAGGGGGTTACTCCTCATAGGAGTGTTTCGTACAAGGTTTATGCGCGACTGTTGCGACTGGTGCATGAGCCCAATCAGGCCGAGTGTTGCAACCATGCTCTGATGCCACTTTGTAACATACCCTTTATCATTATTTTTATAAATTTTGGGGTTAAACTCCCACAATGGGGAATCTCCAAAAACCCTCATTAGCGAAGCGCCAATCCCTGGTTCAATATTGGGATTCGGGGTTTCTAATGTCAAAATTCATTCACCCCCATAACTCGCGATCCTTCGAATTCCGATGCGCTCCTTACGCATTAGCTCTCTAGGCCAAGCCTGGGATTCACTGCCTTTACGACCGTGGTCTTACCTTCTTTCGGGGCTACTCCTATCGGAGTTTCGGGATTTCCGATGTCGTAATTCACGAGTCCTCAGAACTCGTGACTCTTCGATCCCTGATATGCCCCTAATGCACTAGCCCTCTATGCTATACACTAGACCATGTGACCACTTACCATAAGGCCACCGCCGTATAACCTCCCATCGGGATTTCGACGTTTATCATGACACAACACACCTATACCCGGGACTTGCGATATCCCGATCCCCGATTCTCTCTGGATGCTCGACACGCGTCCTCGCTGATGGACGGTGCTGATTCCGTCAGGAAATCGCGGATCGCGATTTCCTGTTGAAAAAATTCCTTACCATCGAAGACTCTGATTTCCCGATCCATGACTCTACGGGATCCTCTGACACGCATCCCTCAGGTTAACAGTTATGATCGCGTCGGGAAATTGCGGATCGCGATTTCCGTATGCAAGAGTTTCTTGCCTTTGGAAAACCCAATACTCCAAATGCCAACACGCCCAGATCTTCTGCCACGTGTCCTACCAAGATCAATAGTGGAGATCCCTTCCTCGGGATTTCGCGACTTATCCTATCTCGTGTCTCTTATCCTTGGAAATTCTGATTTCCCGATGTGTCAAACGTCGATGGTGCTTGATCTCTAACACCTGTCCCTCCGATGGACGGTCCAGATCTTATCGATGTTTTGAGACTTGAGTGGCCCCGATGCCTGGTACTCTGGATCTCCGAGATGGACGATCTCGTGACACATGTCCCTCTCCAACCGGAGGGCTGAGATTTGCTCTCGGGATTTCGAGACTTTCGAAGTCCTGTTTCCCTTGCTCTTAGGATCCCCGATTCCCCGATTCCCGACTCTTCGGGATCTCTTGCCACGTGTTCTAGCTGAGATCAATGGCTGAGATGCTTTCTCCGCACACTAAGGTTTAACCCCGGCGCATATTCTCGAGATCTGACAGTTGTCAGGACTATGATCTAAGATCCGACAGTTCAGATCATTTCTCCCGCACGCTCCCCTTCCAGAAGTTATACTTCGTGGAACTCCTCCCAATCCAACGGTTTTCGAGATTTCTACTCCAGATCCGATGGCTCGGATCACTTCCTCGCACGCCTACCCCTGCGCAGTTTCTCTAGATCCAACGACCAACGGGTAATTGGACCGAGACCTAACGGTCTAGATTCGATCGTTTGGGTCTTGGAGTTCACGATCCCAATTTCTCGTTGCTCACGATGATAGAGAGCAAAGGGGCAAGGTATGTAACGCTCTCGTTACTTCCATCAATCGAATGGTCGTGAATGACCATGGGTACCTCGACGAGATCTCATCCGTCGACTTATCTCATCTCACAACACTACTATCTCAAAACCTTAATAGGATCGTTCCTCCTCGTACAGGGTTAATAAGACCTGTGCGTGCGAATCCTTATTCTGGGTTCTGGGTGAACCTTTCCAAGGAGGGAATCTCTATGAAGAGATCCCTACTGGATCATTCCTGGGAGCAGATACAGGAAGACAACTTCCCAAGGATGGTTGGACGTGGTTAACTTGATTTTATCGACGAAATTCGTGCATGATATCCTTTGTGATAAACATATATCAACCTATTTGTATCAAACGTTACGCGGACACTCGCATGCCGCAAATCCTTCACCATTTCACCAGTTCTATGAGCTAACATCTACTTCATATTCACAATTTCTACAGAGACATTCTTACACAGGAAACATTCACAATTTCACAAGTTCTATGCACATATGGGACAGCATATTAATTTCAAATGCAATGTAAGCAAAACACTTATCAGAAATAACTTCAACAATGGAAGCAATTGTTGAGAGGGGTGCTCGTTTCCACCCAACCATAGGCGTAGTGACTCCTAATAGATTTACCACTAGCCACCCCCGAGCTGAGACCACGATGTCCTGAGACCTGCGTCTCTCTGTCCGCCAGTGTCCAGGAGCGAAGGTTGCAATCCTCCCTCTCTGCGATCACTCACTCTGCGTAAAATTGCCAGAGTTCCCCTCGCGTCTGCCCTACTTCAATCATTTCAGAAATACGCCTTATCCTCTTGTGAGGTTGCGTGTGGCTCGATTACCCTTGCGTTGTTCATTCATGATGGTTCTATGGATAGGCGGTTCACCTCCCCATCCCTCATCAAGCCATCAACCTACAGGCCTGCAAGGCATTAATTTCAGGGCTAGCGAGCCGCCTTTGGTTCTTCGGGCCAGTGGAGTCCAAATACGGTATTTTATTCTTGGTGGAAGTTAACGCCCCTTTTTCAGGTGCCTTCCACCACCATCGTGGTCTCTTTTCCGCACATCCCCTCTCAGCAGTTCTGCAATAAATTCAATAATATTCAATCTATCATTTACATTCATTGACCTCTTCCTGCAGGTCCATTTACAGCACATATTCATACTTATGAGTCTTTGCCATGGTCCTTGGCCAGTTCAGTTATATTTACAATCTGGGGGAAACAGGGTGTTACATAAGGTTTTCTTAGATAGTCGAGATTCATCATGGTGTTGATGTTCAGTGTGTTTTCCTATATTTCATATTCATGAATATGTTTTGTTGCTAATAATAATCCTTAAGTAATAGAAGGAATTCATCTTGTTGGTGCTCCTTCTCACATCGATTATACTTGTTGTGTGTTTTTGGTTGTTGGTTCAGACTTCACTCGTGGTTGGTGCTCTACTTGCAGTAGCCAACCCTCATGTTTCCTCTTCTAATGCTATAATCGAGAGATTTTTTCTCTATTTGATGTCTCTTGTTGATAGTAGTCTTTCCTTTCTTCTCCTCTGCCATCTCATATTACTTATTTGGTTGAACATCATACCTATTTTGCCTCTGTTCCCTATGGAAATACATAGCTTATAACTCTTCATACGTTTCAGGAATGGAACCCATTGCCCAATGGCCCTGCTCTTTTGTTTTGTCCTACCACCTTTAAATTTTGTACCATGGCAGGATCTGATCTCTATGCACGCATTGCCAAATATTTTGAATACGTCAAATAGTTGTATGCTTGAGAGATCCCTCTCTGGTTGGAAGGGTCATAATCCAACCTAAAGCTGGTTGAAACAGTTACCTTTGTCGTTTTTTTTATCAGCCAAACGAATTTACAGAGTGCTAACACAAGGAAAGATTGGCTTTGAAACATTGCAAGACATGAAGAGTCTTGGTTTACCCTCTGTCCCTGTCCCTATCCGTGAAGGTAGTATCCTTCACCTAACTGATCTAACGAGGTTTGTACAAGCATCATCACTGAAGTCTGTGAAGAGATAGAGGTATGATCAAGATTATTCAAGTGAGGATATATGTTGCCCCCTTGTGAAGGGGTTCCATGAAGAGGGTAGCCCAAACTGTATAATTGATTCTCCCCATATGAAAGACTCGGGGATATATGTGAACCCAGCATGGGAAAAGTGTTAGATAGAACTGGCATGGCAGATGAAGGATACACAGATGGGGTGTAATAAGAAGAATAAGAACCCATTTGAGTACTGGCTCCTGAAAGAGCATAGCTAGCATTGGATCTGTAAGAGGGGAGGTTCCAATCTCCCACAGTGAGAGTTGGTTGAGAGACATGACTCATATCAAATGAAGATGTAGGCAGCGGGGCCATGGTGCCCCCGAATCCAATTCTAGGATTCATATAAGTGGGCCAGGGAGAGGTTTGAACAGGGGACGACATATCAACAGGAAAATGATTAGAGGCTCAAGGCATGGACTGAGTGTCATAATTCTGCATACCATTATGAAAAGCGGATGGATTCGTCCCCATGAAATTAGTGAACATCATGGGGGGGTAGTGGTAATGAGGGAGACAAAGGAAATCCACTATCCATGACAATGAAAACTCAATATAAAATTCCAGGGCCAACTAGTGATCAAAGAGCACACCAAAAGTCAAATGGCCAATATGCACACAAACGGGGTAAAGTGGTTGAAAGGGGCCTCCCTCCCTAAAAAAGGTATGTCTCGCCCAAGAGGGCCTGAGACTCTCTGCTAATGATCAGAGGTAACATAATCAGTTATAAGGACCCTCATGGGCTTAACAACTAGTAGGTTAGATCCCCCTGGAGAGGTAATCCTCCATAAAGGTTGTGTGTTGTCTGACCCTTATCTGACCTAGGGTACCTACAGAATAACCCCTGCAAGTAACCTATGTGGCACCTAAGTCAAGAAACTAAGCAGACGATGTATAACTTATGCACAGGCGAGAAGTCGTAATTCAAGTCCACCGTATGGGCAGGGTAGCAAAGCCCGAAACCTTGAAAGTATTGCCTCTCACGGAGGTAAGGTCACTAGCAAGATCCCCAGATATGAATAGTCCTGAGAAATATCTCTGACACTAAGAAGGTATCGGAGGAATATCCCTTCAACCAACCTCGCGCGACCTCGTGATTAACTTCAATGTAAGCGAAGCCTTCTGATATTACCAATTATACAATGGATTTCTCCACTCACTTTGTCAGACACATATGTTGATTTAATAGCCTTGGAGAAGTTTCCTCACAAAATCTTATTCCAAGGAACTAAATCCTAATCTAGTTTGTGCACCCTAGAAAAATCGTGACTAATCAATTTTAAATTATAGCATTAATTTTAATGGTTGTGCTTACTCAAAAAGGTATGGTAGTGAAACTCGTGATGTTATGACTTAGCAAGTAAAGTAAATATGAATACAATGCAAAGTCCTAACTTCAATTTTCAATGAATGATATGCTTCTTAAAACAAATGTAATTTTCAATTTCAACTCTACAATTCTGAAGTAAAAACACAATCTTTCTTTACATGCACTAAGCTAATGACAAAGACTCAAAAGATCAAAATTCCAAGCAATGCAAAATGCCTAATATTTTTGTATTTTTAATATAAGAAAAATGAAAATGCATGGACTGAACAACAACTTGATATATAAAAACTTTACTGTGTATAGAAAGAAACAACTCAAGTAGAATACCAAGAATCAAGACACTTAGCCCAATGTACAAGGACAATCAAAATGAAAAGACGACGACAAAGACTCTGCCCAGAAATTCAACCAAATAGAGGTTTCCTGTCATCCAACAGACACTTAATAGCCACTACAAAGACCCAAGAAGACTCAGCAATCATCAAAACCTACCTAGCAACCACCAAACCCATCAAACAAGCCAATGAGGTTGGTGTACGCGATTGTTCAAGAAAACAACGCATATGTACGCAGCTTACAGAAGGACAACACACGTATATACGCAACTGTCAAGCAAAAAACCACACATATGTTTCAAAAACAAAGCTAGGCAAGGGAGAAGGCTGAAAAAATCAGACCCAGAGTAAACAGAGGCTGTCAAGTAATGATACAAAAAGAAACGCAATAGGAATGACATCAATCTAAGGAGAAAAACACTCCAAACCCCCAAGAAAAAAGATTCAATCCCCAGTATGGTCGTCAATTCTGCTACGAGGAAAATCTCTCTATGGCTAGGGGTAAACCACAACATACGGAAATGACTACAGAAATCAACTCTATTCTCAAGTGTGCTATATAAACAAATATGCTAGCAAGACAAGATAAAAGGCCTACCTCGTCCAAATGTTCGATGAAGTCCACCATTGAGCACTTGACCCAAAGCAATATACCTACAACTAGTCCTCAACAACCAAGCAAAGAAAGCATATGGTTATAATATATGATGTTAGCACATTCAATAGCATAATCCATTAACATACATAACAAATACGCCATGGAATAATAATTCAAATATTTGCAAGATATCAATTGGCCGAGAAAAGAGTATTTCTATTAATATATGATCAGCAGAAGTGAAAATGTTACAAACTTCCGTGTCGGCACGGTTTGGAACCAAGAAATTAAGTTCCTTCCAGCTGGGTTTCCACCACTTCAATCCTCCACCAAAGGCAAGCTCATAGAAGAGAGACAACGAAGTTGTCAATCAATAAGGGAAGAGCTTGGGGGCTGAACACTATGTTCAAAATTAAAGGACAAAGGGATGCATACTCAATATGAAGTAAATAATTTCTCCAGAGTAACTTTGCTCTCAAAGTTGAATTTTTTCTCCTCTTCTCCATAGCTCGGAATTGGCCCATTTATAGCCTTAAAATGGAACTGAAGGGTCGAGTTGGAATGTTTCCAGTATATGGAAGGCCAAGGATCATCGATATCTTGTCGTGACATGGAAACCCGACACCATTTTTCATTTTTGGGCACAAATATCGATGTACATGGGTTGTAGTGGTGCAACCTGCATATATGCATGTTGTATAGTAGGCAAGGTGCGTACATGTGGAAAAAATGTGTTTTTTAGCTCTGGGATTTGCAAAAAGAGATGAAAATTCTGCATGGGGAAATGGAAAAAGGCCCTATGTGCAAGATTGCATAGGGTGAGGCAAATCTTGCTATAACAGACGAGATTGTAGTGCAAATATTGGACACAGTCAGGGAGAAGACAGCACAGGCCCAAACGCAAGAAATGGAGCTCTTGGAGAAGTCCCAAGCGATCACAAGAGAGATTGTTGAAGTACACAAGGATTAGTTGGCTCTGGACGAGCCACATGTCAGTGTTAGGGGCATGTTGGAAGTAGGTAGAATCAGAAAGAAAGGCTATTTTGGGAAGAAAGGCATGCATGAGGAAAGCGACAACTGGAAAGAAGAGCAGCACGCATGCATGCATGGAAGACCTAACGATGTTACGGTTAGGTTTTTTGTAATACATTGTAATGGCCAATGAGCCAAAAATGTATATAAATAGATACCTAGGAGATCTGGAGGGGAGGGGGGGGGTTCATTGTTGAGGAGAGTTCAAGAGTTCTGATTTGTGGAGTATTGGTAACACTATTGTAATCCGATACCTTTTTGTAAGTTGTTCAAATGTAGCAGGTCAGGAGGGTAGATTTCGAGGGTTAGATCACAGGATGAGGAGCCTGGTGTGATCTAGTCTGCCTCATAATAGATCTCGACCCGATTGAGAACAATTTTTAAAGCATGTGGTGTTGTAGTTTTGGAACTACCATAATAGAAGAGCTTGAGAGCTAGATCTTTGTGGACGTAGCCCAGGAGGGGGTGAACCACGGTAAAACCTGTGTTATGTGATTGAATGATTGTGTCTATGTTACTGTATATGAGTAGATGTTAGAATGATGAATGAATTAATGGATCCAATTACATTACATGCATGAATGAGAATGCTAGTATATTGCTTAAATAATTACATAGAACTCTCAGCACACACTTCTCCTGGACTGCAAGAACTTGAGTATTGGAGTCACCCATTAAGACTATCTTGGGTGATACTGGGCATTGCACCTTGTGTACTGCGTTGCCTTCTGGTTTACGAGGAGGGCCAATAGTTTTAGAATCTTTGTTGGATCCCTAGTAGACATGAACCTGGGTCAATCATGTCAAAGGTATAACTCAGATAAATCAACCAACATATGGGTTTTCTCGTCGATAGATCTAACAGATAGGAATAATTGGCGTTATTCCAAAGGGTAAATGCCTTTATCTAGGTCTGCACTTGGCACCTTGATGAGCCTCCCATCGATTCGTGGTATGACAAGTGGTGTCTGTACCACATGACATGTGGCACTCCTGTAGATTGACATGTGTCATTGACTTTATGTCTGGAACTCCCTCCAAAAATGCCATATCTATTTGACACGTTGCACCACCAACGGGTGACATGTGGCTCTCCCTCGTTATGATGCGTGGATCCCTTTTTGGGCGACAAGTCATCACCGAACATTGAATATTGGGGTTGTTCCAGGCAAGGTTCAAGTTTGAGTTCTTGGTGTCGGTGATTACAATGGGATTAGTTAAACTAACCCTGTGTTTTTTAGGTCGTTAATCAAGTTTTTCATGGGTTCACAACCCCTAACCTTTATCATGAGATCTGCGATGGAGATCCTGTCCACCTTTAAATCTGACGATTAAAAAGTCGTCACTAAGTTGACGATTAAAAATTCGTCACTAAGTTTTGCCCGCAAAGTGTTGCTAAGCCTATTATTATAAAAGCTAAGTAATACTAGTAGGTGGGACCCCTGATGAGTGTTCTATATGCACTAAAAAACACGTAAAACCCCTCAATTAAATTGTCAACCCAGGGTAAGTAAACTTAGAGTTGTAGCACTATATGTGCCAAGGCAGAAAGGCTAGAGGTAGTATAGTCTAACTAAAAAAATGGGCTATTGAAGGGCTAATCTATTTAAGCAAAGACTACTAATGATCAAACCCTACTAAGAAACTTAAACTATTTACCCTAAGTAACCTTTGAACAAAGGATCGATGGATAATTCTAAGAAGGCAAATGAAAACCCTACTTAAAGCAAATTAACTTAATCATGACAATAAGAAAAAGCAAACTATCTACCTAATAAGCAATAACAACAACAAACTAATTTAATCAACCTACTCAAATTCAATAAGCAACTATCCTATGAAAGCAAGTAAATAGACAAACAAGATGGGTTTAAAGCAAAATAGACAAGCAAGAAACTACCCTATTAAAGCAAGAAAACAAGCAAGCAAACAACTAGCTAACCTATAATAACTTCTACACCAAGTAAACTAATCAAGATTACTCAATAAGCAACTAATCAAACTAATAAGCAAGTGAACTTTATTCTTAAATTAAACTTCCTAATTACTTCTAATTTACGAAAGGAAATCTTAATCTACTAAATTGAAACCATCATGATAATAAAAGTAAATAACAACTAATCTATGATAAGAAAACTATTCTTCAATCTACCAAAGCAAGAAGACTATCTAACCTACAAAAGCAAGGAAACTATCTTCTAATCTATGAAAGCAAGGAAACTATCTTCTAATCTATGAAAGCAAGAAAACTCAAATATAGTGTTGATGGTTATGTCTCCGGTATCTTATGATATCACGATGGCACTTAAGAATTAATGATAACTCAAGAGGGATAAACTCAATATTGACTTCGATAGAAAAGTGAAAAGTATGAATTAGGCAATCCAATGAGAACTTAGGCATGATAGAATCAACATCAACTATCCTTCATATCCATGTTATTATTCGATCATGCATTAATCATCAACAATATAAAGACACTAGTCTATGAAATTCAAATGCATTCTATACTAATATAGCAAATTCACACTACTTAGATTCAAAACTAAACTTGATAATCAACTTTGAATGAAAATTGCAACCTAAATCTAGAAAGGAAATTGCATGAAACAAATTAGACTAATTCTATTTTAACAAATTAAATTGCAAATGAGGAAATACTCTTAAAACGGCATATGACAAGAAATTAAATAAGCAAACTACATAACAACTAGATAAGCAAATTTAAATAGCAATTAGATAAGCAAACTGAAAATTAGAAACTAGAACTAACATTATCCATCCATTGAAGCTTGCCAAAGAAACCATAAACTAGAAACTTTGTTTTAACTCTATTCCAACGTATGAAAAATCTAGCTATCATCTAATTATACACAGGGTTAGTAGCTAAGAACTTGCAAGTTCATTTCCTATTAACTAAAAGATCATTGCATATTAACACTAGCCTCCATACTAACCTGCAGAACTGAACTAAGACAATTAAATCATAAACAAGAATTTATATAGAAAATAAAGAGAATAAAACTCATGTACAGGAAATAGATAAAATGATGATTACACTAATCAAATCTACAAGAATATTAACTAAATATTCACCCAGACTGTTGGTGGCCCCCCCAGCAAGTCGTGGCTACTCTTCAAAGATGAACCACGAGCTTCAACAACACGAATTCACCATTAAAACCCAAAACGCAATCTTTACACAGTTTTTAGCAAAATGTATGAAAAATAACAAAACAGAGTTGAACTGACTATTTTCTCCCTTAACTATTTGTCTGACCACTGAGGTGGTATTTATAGATTTACAAGCTAAGATGTCGACCACTAAGAGGGTAAACCTCCTCTAAAAACAACAAATTACATTAAATGTGTTTTAACCGCCGATGGCTTCTAGAAACTAAGTGAGCCAATAAACGCCCAGTATAACAACCAAAATCGATTTGTCAGAAGATCAATAGTTAGAGGCCATGAGCACAAGCAAAACCCATGCCTTTGATTCGCCCATCGTTGGCCGCCAATATGCTAACTGCCAAATCGCCCATGGTTTTTGTGCAGGACGGAGTGTCGGACGAAGTGTCAGATGCAGTACCAGACTAAGTGTCGGATGGAGTACTGGACGGAGTGTCGGATGCAAAAACAAGCTGAGATTTTGCCCTGTGACACACAAAACACAAATTAGTTTCCTAGGATCATAAAAACATGTTGATTTATAGTCAATATCATCACAAAGCATGAATTATGCATACCTGGTGTGGATCATAGTGATTTGACACAAAAGCTCTTCAAAACAGGAAAACGCATATACATATTTGGCCAAAAAGGATCTAATTAACGTCAAGAAATCAATCATATCATGGGCCCAACAACCCCCTTGTAGATTGGAGATCAAATCTGGTTCTTATTTGATGTTATGCTTTTGTTGACACTGTCTACATGGTTGACGATATCTTGTTTTATTGGATAATGGATTAGGCATATTATACATGGTTCCCTTGTTGTTCCAAGCTCAAGTTCTATACTAAAGTTTTCATGGTTATCATTGTTGATTGTTCTTAGACCTACTACTTGTGACACCTGCAACAGACATATATTAAGTAACAACAAATGAAAGGAAATTATAGGAAGAAACTATCATATGCTAACACGCTATGTGCATTGGAAAGGTTGTGGCAAATCCTAGCTAACATATGATGGCCATGTGATTTATTGAGGTTGTATAAAACATAGTTGACATGTATTTTTGTATAGTGGAGATGGTAATATGTGATATGGGTGGCGCTCTTGGAAATTAATCATTGTTGGTCTCAACACATGGTTCAGAGTAGATGATTGCTTGACTAAGTCGTTGGCGCGTACTAAGAATTGAATGAACATTGAAGTATGGAAGTGATGTGAAATTAATGCACAACACCTTTACTCTTGTCGTTGAACATCACCATAGTCAGGTTATGGATTGAACATTGTTGTTGGGGTTATGCTCGGATTCCTTACCAAGGAGAAACCGCTCGACCTACTCGCGTTTTAAGGCTTACAATTATAGGTATGTTCTTTTATTGGCCCTTCATGATTCTACTCTGGTATGAAATGGACATTGGCTCACGTGTATTGATTTATGCCTTCCTTAAGTTGGCAACTATGTAAAATGGTGATTGTGAATGAAACATTGATTATTCTCTTTGAAATGATGTTGAAGTCTTAGCATTATTAGTTATCCTAAGTGTTAGTGGTCATAAGAGTTCTCTGTTATCCCTACTGGCTTTATTAGAGTATCCTTGTTGGTATCGATGGGCTATATTCATGCTTCCGCATCGTTGTATCCGGTATGTGGGCTTTTCTGGGGTTTAATGACTGAAGCGTTCGTGCCACCAGGCATTGTACAGTTGGGTGTTTGGTTGATTTCGCCACTAGAGGCCACAATTTGGGTTTTCCTGCTCTTACTCGGGCCTATCTTTGTTAAGCCCTAATATTGGCTCATTACCCCTTAATTGGGGCATATTATATTAGTAATGTTATTTTATTTATGTCGGCTTTAGGCCATTAGTTGTAATTATACCTCCTAGTCTCCTATATATACCAAGGAGAGGACTTCTGGAAGGAACCCTGTAGCTGCCATAGAGCCCGGAGACTTACGGTTCGGCCTGTTCCTGTAACCCAAGGCAAGGGAGATTAGCAGTCGAAGGACTGTCCAGGTGACAGAGAAGGTGTGTACTCCTGGGGTGGAACAAGCATGTGGGGAATGAGGGTCTGTGCGCAGTGAGCGTGGGAGGTTCCTTGGAGAGAATCCCTTCCTTGTGGTTGTGTGTTGTTTTCCCTGTAACCTCATCCTAGCCTAGATTTCCTTGCCTTGGGGTGGAGCTTAGTCCCAGCTTGGGGGTGACCCACTACTGAGCTGATGAGCAATGTGGTCTAAGGTTGGGAGGTTCGTGGAAGGCCTGCACTTGGTTGGTGGATTCTACCACTGTTAAAAGATAAGTATCTCATTATGTTTTCAATCATGTTTTGCATGACTCTACTGCTTATGATATCATAATTTCCGCTGTGTATATGAATTCATATGAAAAGTTAATTGCTTGTTGATTATGGCAGTAATTCATATGAATACTCTGTGTTGAATGTGTTTATTGCTTAAATGCATGTGGGTTAAATAACATATGTATGAGTTATGTACAAAATGGTGTTATAGTCTTCTTTTAAGAGCGATTAAACCTTGGTAGAAAAAAAGGTCTACTACAGTTTGGTATCAAAGCTAAGGTTTCGACATTGAGCCTAGATGGACCAGTGGAGCGGTCTTTGAACCGAGAATGCGAAGGGAAATTGGGTCTGGAAGGCCAATTTCGGACCTTGGTTTGCTCCGAAGTGTTAAGGAGTTACTTGACGAGTTTCAAGCTCAGGAGATTTAGCGGCGTGTGAAACCCCAGTCGGTGTGGTCTATGGCCACGGGGAGATAAGTCTCCACACCAATAGTGTTAGAACCTTAGGATCTGCTCGGGAGGGAAGGTGAACCCTCGTGACCGTCAGATCTGGAGAGTGTGTGCAGGGTTGAAATTCCTTTTGATTTGCACAAGAGTGTGGGAATCGTGATACACGGAGGAGTAAACCATAATTTCAAGATTTCGGCAGATGGAAGTCCGAGATGTAGGGTGCACGAACTTTTGACACCCGAAACCCTGAAATGCCGAAAGGATCTTCGTCGTTGATCTGAGGAGGGGATCTGACCATTGGATTCCATGCTTGGATTGGACGTGGACGCATGAATGCGTACCACGTGTCAATGAGTCGAGGAGACAGGCGAGAGCGGTGGGACCCGATGACGTCGTTAAAAGTGACGTGGACCCTCCTGAACGTACCACATGCCACGGTGGTGAAGGGCGACAGCTGTGCTGTGGGCCTGGAGAATAAAGTAATTTGTGTTTTCGGGAACTCGTGCGATAAGGACATGGGAGCTTGACATTGAAACTCGCGAAGTCACGAAGTAGCGAGAACGAGAGGAGAAAAGTCAACATCGCTTCTCGAGGTTTCGTGAAAGGGAGGCACCAAGGTTGGATGCCACAACTCACGAAGGTGTGAATAGCAAAGGGTGCTAGCACTTAGCCCTAGACTACGATCATGCGTAACAGACGCTAGCGAGGAGGGAGCCATACCCGTGTCGCATCTCGGGTATCGGCGGTTAGAGGAAATGAGTCGAGGGTCTTCGACTCACAAACTCGCGAGATTGCAAGTTGCAAAATGGTGACTCTGGTTACGAATATTTAACTGTTGGATCTTCACGGACCGAGATTTCGAAGTTCCGAAGTCCCGGAATTTGCAGACCCGAATGAGAACTCAGAAAACTTATTTGAATCAAAATGTCTTTCGTTCTTGTTCGTATTGAATTATAAATGTTATGAATTGTTTCGGAAGGAGTAATGGCCTGACAAACTTCGAATTAATTACACAGTGCATGTGCAGAGTTCAACGGAGCTCAGGATTCCAGTTAACTAACGCCGAGTATGGAATGGGAAAAGGTGATGATTGCCTCTGAAACCGGAGACGAACGGGAAGGAAAAGATGTCAATATGGGAGTGGAAGGATCGAACTCCAATGGGCACGGAAAAGAGATGGATAAGAACATATGATGCAACTCATCAAAAGATTGCAGAAATATGCCCAGGCTCGCCTAGCTGATAGCCGAAAGCTCATGAAAATTCGAGATCGGCAGGGTGAATTCAATTTAAAAATGTTGAAGAGCCTGGAAAGAATAGAAAAGAAATTGGAAAAGGGGAGTGACACAAGCAGATCAAGAAGTGTCAGAACCCCTGAGGGGAGAAGGAGATCGAAGAGTGGTAACAGACATTACCGTCTCTCCCCGAAGCATTCTGGCAAGTGTTGGACACACCTACCACACTTAGAGGGGGGGTGAATGAGTGTGGGGCTCTTTTTCCAAAAACTGCCCTCTTGCACAAAAACTCATCAATTAGCATTCAACATTTATTCATTACCCATTGTTGTCATTTATAACCAGTTAGA
>ML777930.1:1100647-1128797 GCA_009831015.1 Picea engelmannii | reverse complement strand
GTAAAACTTCCAAAGAGACGTGGGACGTTCTCAAAGGTTTGTACGAAACCTCTAATGCAAACTAGATTTTATTCTTAAAAACTAAGCTATTATCTATCAAAATGGAAGCCAATGAAATCATAAGTAATTTTGTATCCAGAATTAAAGATTTAAGTGATAATCTAGGTGACATTGGCGAAAAGGTTTTCTGCAGTGATTTAGTAACAATTGCTTTGAAGGGTTTAGTGCAAGATTATAAAGTCTTTATTTTAGCACTCTTAGTTAGACCAACACCCCCTACTTTTGATGAATTGGCTGGTATTCTTCTTCAAGAAGAAGAAAGAATGAAGAACTATGATCATGACTCAAGTGGCTCAGATTTGGCTTTGATTGCAAAATGTAAAAAATCATACCAAGGTAAACCGTGGGACAAGAACAAAGGTTGGTTTCAAGCAAAGCAGAAAGGTATGACACATCCTGATTCTTATGTTAAGAGAAATGTTGAATGTGAATATTGTGAAAAACCTGTACATCTTGCTAAAGATTGTTATAGAAGAAAGAATCATGAATCAAATCAGAAATATAAAAGGAATAATGGAAATTTTGTGAATAAAGACACTTCAGTCAATGATGAATTTAAAAATCTTAAGTTGTTTATTTCTGAAGCTGCATTGTCTGCTGACACTGATGATGAGAATGCATGGTTCATAGATTCTGGTGCATCAACTCATATGACATGTAATAAATAAAGGTATGATGAATATTATGAGAAAATTGTTGGCACACACATTTACTTAGGAGATAACAAATCACATAAAGTCCAAGGCTATGGAGTAATAAGTGTGAACTTACCTAATGGACAACTGAGACAGATTCATAATGTGATGTATGCTCCTAGTATTAAAGAGAATTTGATATTTGTTTCAACTATCACTGATAATAATCTAACAGTGGAATTTGGTAAGTTGAGGTGTGTTGTAAAAGATATTTAGAATCACTACAAGGTTGTTTCCACAAGTACCGGGGTTGGTGGATTGTATAAGTTTGATGTGACAATGAATCGTCATGTTGCATTAACATCCACAACAATGTCAACATAAGAGTTATGGCACCACAGGTACAGACACCTAAATTACAATGATTTGATGTCGTTGCAAAGAAAAACAATGGTATAATGTCTTCCTGTTATGAAGAATGATCATTTTCCATGTGAAGCATGTGCACTTGGCAAGCAACATAGAGAGGATTTTCCCATACATACAGAGAAAATGCAAACAAATATACTTGAATTAATTCATACAGATGTATGCAAACCTATGCAAACTAGGTCATTTGGTGGTGCTTCCTACTTTCTTATTTTTGTTGATGATATATCTAGATATACATGGGTCTATTTCGTAAGGAGAAAAAGTGATGTATTTGAGTACTTTAAA
This sequence comes from Picea engelmannii, assembly GCA_009831015.1. Classification (NCBI taxonomy): domain Eukaryota; kingdom Viridiplantae; phylum Streptophyta; class Pinopsida; order Pinales; family Pinaceae; genus Picea; species Picea engelmannii. The sequence goes on along the minus strand of ML777930.1, from coordinate 1,127,385 downwards.
GAATTCAGAACTATGACTGAAAAATAGACAGGCAAATGTATTAAAGTTCTCAGATGTGATTAGGGTGGTGAATATACATTAGGTGCATTTAAAAGTTATTGTAAATTTCATGGGATCCAACAACAATTTACAGTACCTCAGACACCTCAACAAAATGGTGTTGTTGAGAGAAGGAACATAACATTGTTGGAGTGTGCTTGCAGTATGCTTCAAGGTAAAAATATTTCTAATGGTTTTTGGTCAGAAGCCGTTAATACTGTTGTTTATTTATAGAATTGAAGTCCAACTAAGAAATTAGATTTCCAAACTCCTTTTGAGATTCTTTATGGTTATAAACCTGATGTTAGTCATTTAAGAGTATTTGGATCCACTGCCTTTGCACATATTCCAAAGGATGAGAGAAGAAAACTTGATGCAAAGTCAATCAAGTGTGTTTTTATTGGGTATTGTACTGATAAAAAAACGTACAAATTGTTTGATCCCAGTTCACATAAATTGTTTGAAAGTAGATATGTAATGTTTCATGAGAATGCATATAGAATTGATACAATGAATGATGCAGATGCTTGGCATAATGATAGCGATGAACATGTCAAAATAGATGCAATGGTTAAAAATGAACATGAACAGGTACAGGTTCGTGAACGGAATGAAAGCAATATGGACACTTCAAGCAGTCAGGATTCATCAAGTGGAGAAGAGTCACCACAGAGCAGGAGACGAGATGAAAGCAGTGAAGGACCAAGGAGGTCATCACGACAAACTCAACCACCTATAAGGTATAAATATTATGCATTGATGTCACATGTAATGAATGTTGTAGAACCTATAAACTATGATCAAGATAAAGAACATGAAGAGTGGAGAAATGTTATGAATGATGAATACAACTCCCTTATGAAAAATCAAACATGGGAATTAGTTGAACTGCCTGAAAACAAAGTCCCTATTGGAAGCAAATTGTTGTATAAATCTAAATTTAAAGCAGATGGTAGCATTGATAACTATAAGGCAAGATTAGTTGCAAAATGATATTCACAAAATGAGGGAATTGATTACAAAGATACTTTTTCACCAGTAGCTAAATTGAATACAATTAGAGTACTGATTCCCTTAGCTACAAAACATAATTGGAAAATACATCAGTTAGATGTCAAATCTTCTTTTTTGAATGGTGATTTAAAAGAAGAGGTTTATTTTGTTCAACCTGAAGGGTTTGTCAAGAAGGGACATGAGCATCTAGTCTGTAGGTTAAGGAAAACATTATATGGTTTGAAACAGACACCGGGATCTTGGTATGTAAAGATAGATACCTTCTTTTATCAGAATGGGTTTGTGAAAAGAAAAAATGATCCTAACCTGTATTTTAAGAAAGATGAAGAAGAAAATGTTGCTTTAATATCTTTATATGTGGATGATCTCATTATTATAGGTAGTGCACGCAAGTTAGTTGAAGAGATTAAAATTCAGTTGTCTCAAGAATTTGAAATGAAAGATCTCGGCGAATTGCACTACTGCTTAGGAATTGAGGTTTGGAGAGAACATGGTAAAACATTGATCACTCAAAGTAAATATACAAAATAAATTCTTAGAAAGTTCAATATGAATGAATGTAAAGCTATGTCAACTCCCTTAGAACAAAATGCAAAGTTATACAACGAAGATGGAACTAAAGAGGCATATGGTACTTTATATCGTCAGTTGGTGGGAAGTCTAAACTACCTCACCACTACGAGACCAAACATTGCATACTCAGTTAACATCCTTAGTCAGTTCATGGCTAAGACTCCTGAGAGTCACTGGAAAGATGCAAATAAAGTACTCTGATACTTGAAAGGAACAATAAATTTTGGTATTATGTATACTGATGAATTTGATGTTGATCTAATGGGTTTTTCAGATTCAGATTGGGTAGGAAATCCTAATGATAGAAGATCTACCTTAGGCTATGCATTTCATATAGGATCGAGGGTTGTATCATGGAGTAGAAAGAAGCAGCCTACTGTTTCTTTGTCATCAACAAAATATGAGTATAAAGCCTTGACCAATGCTACCTGTGAAGCTGTTTGGTTGCGAAGAATTATTGCAAATGTCGAAGAGGAGAAAAATGGTCCAACATGCATCAACTGTGACAATCAAAGTGATATCAAATTGTCACACAATCCAATATATCATGCAAGATCAAAACACATCGAGATACAACATCACTTTGTGAGAGAGAAGATTGAATCAAACAAAATTGGTTTGATATTTTGTGATACCAATGATAATGTGGCTGATATATTTACCAAACCTCTTGGTAAACTCAAGTTTGATATTTTTAGAAGCAAGTTAGGTGTCGTAGAAAATCCGTTTCTCCATTAAAGGGGGATGTTAGAATAATGAAGAAACTTTTAGAATATATTAAAATTAGAATGTTGTTTTGAGTTTGTTTCATAAGCACGCAGATTGTGTTTGAAGGTGGTTTGAGATCCACATTGATAGGAGTGTGATCTAGTCTGTAAATTTAATTGCTTTCTCTCATTAATCCAAGTTTTGTGAGCTCCGTCTCACTTGAGTGGTTTCTGTCTAAGTTTTATTATGCTTGTGGTCATCATTATACAACATCAACTTCAAGTGAAAATGGTAACAGAGCAGCACAAACTCATTTGGAGAGGAGTTCCAGAGAGAAATCTTGTACCACTGAGCATGGAGAAAAGCCAAAAAAATATCTGACGACTGATTGGATTTGGGTTCTGAAAATATGACAAAATATAAATGAAAATATTAAATATTTTTTCATAGACATATCTGATACGATTATATGATCTAGCCACAACATTTACATGGAAAAATGAGTGACTTTGTTATTAATTTTTTTTTATATTAGGATACATTCTATAATGCTTTCTCACTTGTTTGTATTCATATTTCTAAATGGCTATAGAAATTTATTTGTAAAGGGGTGATTAAAATAGCTTTAAAATGTTTAGTAATATTTTAAATTATGGCCTCAGATGGGGTTTTACTCAGTGCATAGTGTTTATGAATCACCACAAAACACTCAGACCGCTCGCCACCTGGCTCACCGATTTGCATGCTAACAATGCAGATGGTGTCTTTTGGTGGTCGTCATTTCAGTGCATTCAAGGATTGTCGTTTTCAACTCCCTCTTTCTCCCACTACAAGGAAAAGACCCTCTAACATAGGTTTTTATGGAAGCCCCTATAAAAATAACTCAAAAATCCGTTTATAGGGGAAGACACTAGCGGAGGTGGGCGAGTGGAGGTTTTAACGATTGTTTTTTATGGTGCTTTTATAAATACATAGCACACGAGTGCGTTTTCTACTATGGACGCACCGGTGCTCTAAAAAATGGCACACCGTGGTAGGGTTATTTAAAAAAAATATACTCTGGTGCGCTACTTAAATACTGATGCAACGGTACACATCGTTGCTCTAAAAAATGACGTACCGTGGTAGGGTTATTTAAAAACAAAATATACCCCGGTGCGCTACTTAAATACTGACGCACCAGTGCGTCTAATAATCGAGCGCACCGTAACAGAGTTAAATAATTTTTTTTTTTGCAGGCCATACAATTCATTTTTACTCTTTTCAGTGTTGTAGAAATCTCAAGCACCGGTGCAACTTTTACCTCTCTAAAGTGCCCTATTGTTGGTGCTTCCCTTGCTTGCTTTCTTTCTGTCCATTGCTCAGTGTGTGGCTTTCAAATTTTTCCAAACGGTGGGCAAATTTGGTTTTTTGGACTGTGTGGAAACCATGCCTCCTCGATGAGGAAATGTTCAGGTAATGTCTTTATTTATTTATAACTTAAACTTTTAGCAGATTAAAATTCAAAATTCAGTTAAATTTCTACTTTTTAAATTTATTTTTTTCTGCGCGGTACGTTTGAGTCATTCGTCTCGCACTGCAGACAACGCACCCTAAAAATTTACAGGGTGCACTGAAACACCATGCCTATTTTTTTTCGGCAGTGCATTTGTAAAATCTAACACACTGGTGCATTGGGTAAACTTTAACACACCGGTGCATAATTTTACTAATGCACCGCCTAAAATAATATAGCTTATTTTCCGCTATGTGTCGAAATAGCGTTAATCCACCAAGGCGTTACGTTAAACGATGCACCACATAAATCATATATATTATTTTATGCGTGTGTTGGCAAACTTACGCACTGGTGCGTTAATGATTACCCAACGCACCGCCATAAACAATTAGAGTCTAAATGCCAAAGTACCCTAATTATCAATTTAAAAAAAATTATTGGTGCGGTGTGTCTCCTTTCTTGTAACGCACCGGTGCATGTCAGGAAATGATACACATCGCAATAACAATTTTTTTAAAAATGGTTTTATGGTGCTTTAGGATTTTAAGTTTTTATTATTTTAGGCGGTGCGTCGGTTAACCTTAATGCACCAATGTGGTAAGGTTATACAACGCACCACATAAAATAATATAACAAATTTTATGCGGTGCGTTATGTTACATGTGCGCACCATAGACGATTCTCACAAGTAATATACACACCTTGGGCGGTGCTTAACTGTTTTTTGGGTGCACCGGTGATGAAATTTACTTATTTTTTGAAGAAAGTTATTTTTCCGTATTTATAAATAAATTTCTGATTTACTAATTTTTTTTTATGTTTTATGTATGAGGCTGATGTATTTTATATGTTAATCATACGTAGACGTCAGTGAAGGGAACAACAACATCAACACGAGAAAACGGTTGACATGTACAATGTTGTACAGGATTGGGAGGCGAGGGAGAGGAAGAGGGATTTGTACCTTCGCCCTATTATTGCAGCAACCCAAGCCCTCTTGAGGAATTTAGGTTTCCTTAAGTATTATGAGGAGGCTACATCCCTGAAGGGGAACTCCGACTTCTTGGTACAACTGATATATCGATGGGTTGTCCATCGACAGGATTTCCGTGTCAGTCTTGATCAATGGTACTAGCCTACTGAGGAGGATATATATTTTATCACTGGGCTATCCAAGAGAGGAGAGGATTTTCCCTAGTTCCCTGATGTCCCAGTCGGTGTTGCAATAGAGAGTCAACTCATGTACTCTCAGAGATATATTGGGGTTGATGTACTTTCTCCAGGTGATTTTCAAGTGTCTGGTGGACAACTACAGAATACTTCTTTCGGTGCAAAGGATATTAGGTGTCTCTCACTATTAGTGACAACCATTGCACACTTTACTAGTGATGGGCATCACATTAGTTGCACTCTTTTGTATTATGTTGATTCTTTGGTACAGAGGCTGCAATGTATTAGATGGTCTGCCATTTTTTTTCCGGCAATTTTGTATAGCTTTAGATATATGTCGTGCTATGATGCATGGGAGGACGAACTTCCCTTTTTCTTTAGAGTTGTTTTTTATATTTTTTGAGATGTTTTCAAAAAGGAGACCTACTTTTTTCCGCCAGCCTTCTAGGCCGATGATTCAGGTGCGGATGCACATGTGGGGTGAGATGATTCCCAAGAGGGACTAGCCAGAGTTTTTGGCCATGATTTCCACTGACCCACTAGGGCTACTAGCTAGTGAGGCCGATCACATGTTTGTGATGGTGTCGTGTCTTTATGTGGGGTTGGATTGGAGATAATGTACAAACATTCTCTTCACACTAGATGAGCCACCAGATTCTAGAGGTAATATTAGTGTTTTGTTTAAATTAATCTAGTTTCATTTTATTGTCTTACTTCATTATAACAAAATTAATTCTAACATGTTCTTTAACTTGTTTTATTAAATTGTTTAATGAAAATATCTAATTATTGTTGTGTACTATATATTTTACAGATATTGACATATTCCTTGGGGACATTCCTTCTCCCCCACCAGATGCGGATGAGGATATTCTCGAGGCCGCGGCGGGTCAAGGTCCTTGGGTGCAGATACCGACTAACATGCACCGTAGGTTGGATACTGGATTCAGGTTGGAGTTGGGCGACCAAATCTATGCACTTTTGGTTGAGGTGGGAGTATTCCCTTTGTTTATGCTTTCAAGTTGTACAGTAACATCGTTGTCCCCAACTGGGTAGACTTTGAACGACTAGGTCCAAAGAGAGGGGTGGTGGAAGCATATTTCAGGCTTTCGAAAAAGGTATTAGTGATATGAGAATCATTCCCTAGATCATTGTTCTGGAATGCATCTAACAACATTGTCTCCATGGTAGTCGTATCCTGTAAATAATCATCCATACCAACCTCTATTTGATTGACTCCATTGCCAACTTGTGAAGAACTACTATTGTTGTAGTCATTCCTAATTGGTGAATCTAGACGTAGTCGGAATTGAATAGGTGGTTGATTCAACCATTATTGGTATGCTTTCTTTCTGAGTTGTGCTCTTATTGCATCCTTCTCTCGATTTGACATTGTAGTAGGGTGCAATGGAAGATGATAGGTAGGTCGCTCTTCATCAGAATCATAATTTCAAAAATATTGAACATTAGTACATTGATGATATTAGTAAGTACAATGTAATTGGTTTGTTCAAATTACATTATACCAAACAATTATTACCATCGTTGACCCATGATTGCAGCTGGAAGATGGCATGTTACAAATGGTAGGGTAAAGCGGTTGTCCATTTTCATCTACCAACTGCTTGCAGTATGTTTCTCTTGATAAAAGATTTTGACTTTTTTGAACTGGTGGAATATTTTCTGCATCTAAACTCGATTCTGAATCAAGATCCTGCAAATTTGGATACATTTTTATTCATATTGACATGGATAAAAAAAATAAATTCAATTAGATAATCAAAATATAAATAAAATATGAACTTACTGGAGATGGACGGGGAGAACTCTGTGATGGAATTTGAGCAATATGGAACAGGATGGAATTTGAAGAATTGACCATTTGATATTATAAGATTTTCTCCATGCATTTGGGCAAAAATCAACAATAATTTTTAAGAATAAGACAACTTTAAGCGGAAAATGTATACTATGAAGTATTGCAAGTCATATGGATGCATCCTAAAAGATAATTTAAGATGAATATACTATTTTATGTGCAAATAAAAATTCAGATAAATTTTAAAGCATAATGGTGCGCTTATTTAAACAAAATGCACTGGTGCGTCTATAACAATATAAAGCACTAGGGTGTTTAATTACTAACCACATCAATTCTCAAGATTTCAAATATATATATATTTTTTATATGATATTGGTGTTCCAAATATAAATGAATGCATTGGTGCTTTGTATAAACGAATGCACCAATGTGTTATATTAATAAATGCACTGATGTTTGGTAAAAAAAAAATGCGACTTTGTTTTTTGACAATTCAAAAATGAGGGGGAATTTATTTTTCGAAAATCTAATTTCATAAAGTCCTTTAAATAGTAAAAAACTATTCACTATTTCATTATTTTGTCAAAAATTACAGTGGAGAGATTTGCAAGAGAGACACACCGGGGAGCACTATGGAGTAACATAATACTTTGGAACAACAAAATTATTCAGAAGATCAAAATTTGAAGGGTATGGTGATTCACTCAAAACCCTTTTCATAAAGTCCTTTAAATAGTATTAAGCTATTCAATATTTCATTATTTTGTCAAAATTTACAGGGGAGAGATTTGCAAGAGAGACATACCAGGGAGCATTGTGGAGTAGAAAAATACTTTGGAACAACATAATTATTCAGAAGATCAGAATTTGAAGGGTATGGTGATTCACTCAAAACTATTTTGGAGCAACAAAATTATTCAGAAGATCAGAATTTGAAGGGTTTTGTGATTCACTCAAAACCCTGCATAGTAAAAATTTTAAATTTTATTGTTGATTTTAACAATATTTTTTTTACAATTTGTATCCCTATTTAGATTTAATTAAAATTTAGATAAAAAAAAAATAAAAAAAAATAAATAAATAAATAAAAAAAATAAAAAATCATACTTACCTTAAACCTTTGCTTCTTCTTGCTTATGTAACTGCAAGATTTCTATAGGGACCAACAATGAAGGAACAAAATGTCGTCCTAAGAAAATAAAAATTATAGAAGATGTAAATGATGATGAATTGGTTCTTAGCTCATTTGGAGTGGTGTTGGAGGTTAATGAAATGGTGAAAAACTTTTACAAAACTATGAGAGATATAATGGAACGAACATAGAGATGTACTTTCCACTTACAATAGAGAAATCAATCCAATGATTCCAAGAACCAGGTTATATTTAAAATACAAGAAGCATTTCCAGAGCAATGATCAATGAGACATGTTAGGCTTGCAATAGCAAAAACATACAACAACAAAAAACAATCATTCAAAAAGTAATATTCCTAAAAATGATTTTCTAGAATATGTATATATTACTACAAAACATTCCTTTATTAATATCAATTTTGTTATATTTAGTTTTCATATATCAATATAAAACGATTTATTGTCATGTTACTTTTTTCAAGAAGATTATGGAAATCCCAAAGGATCAACGAGCTGATATCCGAAATATGCTAGTAGGAATGTCCAAAAAAGTGTACAAGGAGATGGTCAAATAAATAGAGATAATTGCATCATAGAGATAAAACAAATCATTTATATTAAATCTATGATTTATTATGAGGTATAAAACTTGCAGAAAACAAAGTATGGAAATGTGCCAATAGAAGTGTTGTTGACAAAAGACATGAGATTTGGTTTTGAAAGAATGTGTATCATTCAAGACTCAATTCTTTATATGGTACGCCACTTTTCAATTTACATTCATGTATATTATTTATTTCAAGTTTCATTATTCTCACCAATATAGATACACTCATTACACTTTATTTTTATTTTTGTAGATGGAACTTGAAGAAGAGGAAAACAATCGAGGTAATCAACAAAAAATTCGGCCAAATGACCCAAGTCATGGAAGTAGCTTGAGCACTAACAACAGTTCCAATGAAGAATGATGATCAATATATTTGGTTATCAATACAAGCTATTGTATTTTTTGAAATAATTGTTGTGAAAATCAGACATTTTGTTTAATGTAATGGACATAGTGTCCCAATTGAAAGACAATGGGTTACCAATAAGTGTTCCATTTTGTATGACAAAGAGCCTCTTATTTATATATAATAAAATATGTTTTATTTTATTCTATTACGTTGTCCAACATCACTGTGAAATGTTATATTGTTAATTAAATATATGGATGATTAAATATTATAATGAAGAGATGTGAAATCTGATGATATAAAAAATTAATCCAAACATCATATCCAAATGCACTACTCAAAAATTAATTTATATGAATACTATTATAAGATATATGTCAACTTTTTGATGAACAATGGAATTAAAAAATAACAATAATTGCACTGTCATGGGTCGATGTTTCTAAAAAAAGAAAATGAACACTGGTGCATTTAATGCTAAAAAGCACCGATGTTGTAATACAATGAACCAACACTGATCGTAATACTATTTTAACAAAAAAAATTATAATAATAAAAATCAGTCTTCCGGTGTGTTTAATTAAAACGACGCACCAATGCTTTTGTATCAAACTTCCGCATCAGTGCATTCTAAATTTCATGCATCGGTTGGGTTTGTCTCATAACGCACCAGTGCATGGTATCAGAGATTCGACCGGAGCATTGTTATTATTAAAACACCAGTGCATTATTATTTAGAAGAGCACCGATGCCCCAATTTTTTTTTGACTTCCCTTGTGCTTTCGGTGAAATGTAAGAACCAATGCTTTAAGTTTGAGAACGCACCAGTGCATATACACCATGAATTGCACTGCCTATAAAAACATCTGCTAAAAGTTCAGGCCGCCCATAATTTTTTAGTTATAATGAAGTTTCATTATAATCTTCGCAAAAACATCTGCTACCAAAAACAAATGTTTTAGAAGAGGTTTTTTTGACAATTTTTGCCAATTTTGTGACACTAAACACCTCCGCTATAAACTTTGCTATAAGGTCTTTTCCTTGTAGTGTCTAGGGGAATGTTGTTGGCATGTACGAGGATACTTGGAATCATTTACTTCAGGTACATGCCGATTAATATGTCATTAACAACCATGAAGTGGACGACGGGAGAGGAATTAAGAGAGCCCAACATTGGGGTGAATAGATATTCAGATTGGGTTTTCTTCATGGAGTAGTATAGTAGGAGGGGAAATTGTTGGATAAGCGCCATTCACATCTGGGAGCCCTCCACCCTTGTGTTTATCATGCCGAGACATCGTGGTTGTTCGAAGAGGAGTAGGGGAGAACATATTCTAGTGGTTCGACCTATTTCCTCGGTCGCAGGTAGTGAGATTTCGCACAGTCACAAAAAGAGGTCCATATCTCCATCTCTCAGCTCGACTCAGAAGCAGGAAAGTGGTCACACCTCCTCTGGGTGGGGCTGCAAAATATAATGGTTTAATAGAAGAGGGTGCTCCTTGGGTTATGCCCCAAATTCCTTCTCGGGATGGAATTCTTCAGAAATTGCACAACCCAACTCTCATCATGGTAACTCTCATCGAACTCAAGAAGCTATCTTCAGGGCCTACAACTACTTGTCCATCTGAAGCACCCTCCTATGACAAGCATAGCGCTTTCACAAAGGAGGATTACCAACATATTTTTGAAGCCCTATCCAATCTTCAACAATTGATATTTGAGCTGTGGAGCGAGGTTCATGATGTTCCATTCCGACTTGAGCTCTTGGAACACCGCATCTCTCTAGAAACAAACATAGATACTGAGTGAGATGCCTCTTCAACTCTTTCAATAGTCAGAGTGGCGATGCCCATCCTCCTTCCTCTGGGACAAAATTGACATCGAGCTTGATGGTCACCAGGTTCAACATTTTGGTTACTAGTTTTTCTAGTTTATATTGGCCCAAGTTGATCAATATTTCTAGTAGTTTAATGACCAAGATTAGACCACATATTCATGTTTTATTTCTGCACTTGGCTATGTTAGAAAATCTTTTTGATATCTTAGTTTCTTGGCTTTGTTATAATTATGTGGACATAGGAAGCACAATAATGAAAAATCAACTGGAGTAGAGTTGGTCTCCCATGGTGGGAACTCTGTCTCCACCAAAAACTTGCAATTTTGTAACAATTTTACATGGAAGGTAGTTTACAGATCACTTACTTACAAAAAAAAAAAAAATTAAATTATGAAGAAAATTAAAAAAATGTTGAAAAAATATGAAGTAAATATTCTGAATAAAATATATTTAATAAATTAGAGACAAAAATTTAATAAAAAAAAATGAATATTTATTAAAACCACATAATAAACAAAACATTAATTCTCCAAAAATTTAATTTATCCACAATTTTACCCCATCTCCTATTTGCTAAAATGTATATACTTTTCATTTATTCTCTACTTTCTATGGTATGTGTTAGTTACATTACAAGAAACATTCCAAATAGAAGAAACTTTCAACTTACTAACTACCAATGCATAAAACTATTCATTGCAAACACTCATAAAGTACATAACATTTCATTAAAAACATATTTAATAATATTGCATCTTTTAACACTCCCCATTCAATACATAGTTTCTGATTCTTACCTTGACTATATAACTCAACGTCCCAATTTACCTTGTAATACCTATCTAGTTGCAATATTCAATACAATAAACTCCATATTTGACATCTCTAAAATCACCATGTTGCATACTCATCAACTCCCCCTGAGAGATCTCTCCCCCAAGTCCCCAAAACTTAGCATTGCAACTCCTCCATATGATCCATGGACACTTAGAAAGTTGAACCAAGCCATCTACCGGGTTAATTGTGGGAATATCTAAAATGCTTTGAAACCATGTAGAAATTTCATGAAATGAAATTTTAGAAATTTCACCTCAATATTGAGGTTTCCTGGATCTATTTCTTGTGAACTTTTAGATTTAGGGTTGGTATGGAACATTAAATTACAAAAATAATATTTCACTTCTCTTCAACCCAATTTCACATGGCAGCCCAAGAGAATAAGTGTACTTTAATACCATAATGTTACAGCCCTTAGAGCACACTTTTTCAAACATATAAAAAATCTGAATTATTTTACTACAATATATCATAACTATAGTAAATTAACTCCTCTATCTTCAATATGTGTGTTAAATCACTTAACCAATTCAACTACATGTTCATGAACAACAAGTGCTAGAATATACTCAATCAAGAAGATATCATAACTTGAAAATTGAAACTGCATGCACACAATATTTGGATAGTTGGAAACTTCACACACACACGCACACACAATAGATGAAGTACAAGTTGTTGAACTTATATTATATTAAGAGGGGGAGGTGAATCAATATAAGATATTTTTTACTTTAAATGAACATTCATCAATCATTCATCAACTTTAAAACAATAAATGCATGTAAACTCAAATCACAATACATCGAGTTTAATTTGGAAACCCTTTTGAGAGAAAAACACAAAAACTTATCTTTATAAATTTATGTAGGCACCAACCTACTATTACAAATCGTATAGGCACCAACCTACTAGAGACACCAATATCTTCAACTAAACACCAACTCAACAAGATATTGTGTAGGCACCAACCTCTAGAGACATCTATCTCCTCAACTGAGCACCAACTCAGTAAGACCTGTATAGACACCAATCTAAGATCTTCATGCATAGAGTACTTCTGAATTCACTTGCATGCTTCATGCATTTTACAACATCCTCATAACCTTAAATTTCATGATCCAACGCCTCTCTTTGCTTCATACCCCAGACATAGCTTTAAACCCTAGTCATATTTATCCTTCATGCCCTAGAAAACCTCATAACATCATTCCTAGAATACAATTCTAGACTACAGCATAAGAACTTCAGTAAAACATTCTTTGTAGCATCATAGACCTTATTCCTTCATAGAAAACCCTTAAAACTCCAAGAAAATTCCTCTTGCGCACCTTTAGACCCCAACAATACTCCTCATCTCCTCTTGCACACCTCATATATCTTATGCGCACTTGTGCTTTATTTTCTTTCTTGGATACTCTTCAAATGCGCACATCTATCATGTATTTATATTATTTTTTCATTCACTTATGGGGCCAACTTGTAAAACTGGTTGGGCCGACCTGTACTTTCTCGTTGGGCCGACCTGACAAAATCTTTCATATCTCCTCATTCTTATGGAGTTAGAGGGAGTTCCATATACCATTGGAAAGGTCTCGTAAAAAAATTTTCAACCATATATCTTATGCTCCCATTTGAGCTAGGTATTCAGAGTAAAAAGGCCTTCAAAGATAGGGTATCCAAACTGAGCATACAAAATCAAAAAACAATATTTCCAACAGTATCCATATTGCAATATTTATCTTGGACATTTGTAGTATCGTCTTCTCTTTGACATCAATGGAAACAATATTTCCAACAATCTCCCCCCTTTGTCATTGATCACAACCCTTAGTCAATTCTATAATACTCCCCCTATCTGCAATTTCTTCCTTTGTCTACAACTTCTCCCCATTTGACATCAATGGAAAAGGGATTCTCCCCCCGACCTTGTGCTTCCCTTTACTGACAAGATGAGAGGGATATCACTCCCAAATTTCATCTGAGATATTCAAATATGTCTCTAGGAAGGAGTTTATTAAACATATCTTCAACCCATTCTTTGGTGGAAATGTATTCCAACTTGACACTTTGCTCGACTACTTGTTCTCTTAGAAAGTGGTACTTGATGGGAATATGCTTCGTCTTTGAGTACATAACATCATTATTTGAAATGTTGATTGCACTTGTGTTGTTGCAGATGATTGAGATTGGCTGATCATATTCTACCTTGATATCCTTTAGTGTCTGCTTCATCCAAATAACTTGTTTGCTACATGTTGTTGCTGCAAAGTATTCAAATTTTGTTGTGGATAGAGAGAATGAAGTTTGCTTCTTGCTCAACCATGATACTAGGTAGTTGCCTAGAAATAATTCTCCTCCACTTGAACTTTTCTTGTCATCAATACTTCTTGCATAATATACATCTATATATGTTGTTAGAGTGAAGTCCTTACTTCTTGAATACCACAAGCCAAATTCCAATGTGCCCTTCATATATATGAATATTCTTTTTACTACTTGCACACGTGTCTCCTTTGGTGCATATTGAAATCTTGCAACCAATTCTATTACTTGCATGATGTTTGGCCTTGATGTTGTCACGTATAGTAGGCTGCCAATCATTGACCTATACAATGTTTGATTTTCTTATGGAGATTCATCATCTTTTCTCAACTTACATCCTGTGATCATGGGTGTACTGACGGGTGCATAATCTTCCATTCCAAATTTCTTCAACATTTCCTTGATATATTTGGTATGACAAATGAATATGACTTTGTTGGATTGAGAAATCCACAACCCTAGAAAGAACGAAAATTCTCCAAGCATGGACATCTCAAATTCATTTTGCATTTCTTCTGCAAAATTTTGGCTCATTCTATCGACATTACTTCCAAATATGATATCATACACATAAACCACAATGATTAACATATTTTCATTGTCAGTTTTGATGTAAAGATTGTTGTCTACAACTCCTCTTTCAAAAACTTTTTGTTGTAAGTATTTGTCAAGTCTTGAATACTAAGCTCTGGGAGCTTGGTTTAGTCCATAGAGTGATTTCTTTAGTTTGCATACATGATCTTTGTTTTCTTACAACCAAAATCCTTCTGGTTGTTGAATATATACTTCTTCTAAGTTTCCATTTAGAAAGGCCAACTTGACATTCATTTGATAGACTTTGAAGTTCATGAAACACGCAAATGCCAAACACATTCTCATTTCTTCTAATCTTGCAATTGGAGCAAAGGTTTCTTCAAAGTCAATATCCTCAACTTGAGCATACCCTTTACAAAACAATCTTGCTTTATTTCTTACTACTTGTCCATCTTCATCCAATTTGTTTCTGAAGACCCATCTGGTGCCAATCACATTCTTGTCTTTTGGTCTGGGCACAAGTTCTCATGTCTCATTATTCTCAATATGATTTAGTTATTCTTTCATAGCATTAACCCAATGGTTATCTTCACTAGCTTGTGCAAAGTTCTTGGGCTCTATTTTAGATAGCAAAGAAAAGTTCAATCTTCTTCTAGTCTGAAATCATGTATCCATATCACCAAGAATTTGATTTTCTAGATGATGCTTTTGAACAAATATGGATGGTGTCTTTGGATCTTGGAATTCTATTTCTTCTTGTTCTTTCTTTTATTCTTCTTCTTCTTCTTCGTTTTCTCGTTCTCTGTAGATTGTCTCCTCTAGATATTCATTTTTTTGTGACTTTTATTTTTGAGATATTTCTTTATCCACTCTTACATCGATACTATATACAACCTTGTACAGTCTTTTGTTGTATCATTTGTAGGCCTTGCTTCCATATGCATATCCAAGAAAGATACATTCATCTATTATGGAATCAAACTTGCCTAAATTATTTTCATTTCTCTTTATATAACACTTTCTCCCAAATACTTTGAAGTATTTGACTGTAGCTAGTCTACCTTTCCATAATTCATAAGGTGCTTGTTATTGTTCACTATAATTTGTGCTCTATTCAAAATGTAGATTGTTGTGCTGATTGCTTCTCTCCAAAAGGTGTTTGGTAGTTTGGCTTCATTAAACATTGTTCTATCCATTTCTTGTATAGTTCTATTCTTCCTTTATACAACTCCATTAGTTGTAGAGTCCTTGCTGTCGAAACATCTCTCTTGATTCCATGATTCTCATAGAATCCATCAAATTCATAAGAGGTAAACTCACCTCCTTTGTCTGATCTTAAGCACTTGATTTTTAAATCAGTCTCATTTTCAAGTAGGGATTTGAAAGCCTTAAACTTCTCAAATGCTTCAGATTTTTTTGTAAGAAATGTAACCCATGTCATTCTTATGTAATCGTCAACAAGAAATATAAAATAACTCTCACCTTTTCAAGTTTGTGTTCTTGTTGTCCTACAAAGGTCCGTGTGTACAAGTTCCAATGGATTTGATGTTGAGTACTCCTTTGTTTTGAAACTAACTCTCATCTACTTCCCGTGCTAACATGGCTTGCAAATAGTATTGGTAGGTTTTGAGATCCTTGGCATATCTCTTACTTCTTGTGTCTTGCTGAGTTTTACTAGATTGTCAAAGTTTATATGATGCATCCTTCTATGCCATAACCAACTTTTGTTTACTTGTCCCATACAACATTTTTCTCCTTTGACTTCATCGAGAATGTATATTGCTTGGGGTTCTATTTTAATTTTCCACTAATCTTCTTGAACCTTGTTTCCTTATCTCACATCCTTTAGAATTAAATATGAGGTTGTAACCTTGATTACACATTTGACTGATACTTAGAAGATTGTGTTTTAACCCTTCAACATACAAGACATTATGTGTTTTAGTCTTTCGATTATCAAGACTAATGGTACCTTTTCCAACTATCAATGTAGAAGCATTATCCCCAAAGGTAACATTGCCTCCTTTTTCTTCCTTTAGGGTGCGAAATTTGTTCTGATCCCCTATCATGTGTTTTGAACATCCACTATCAATGTACCATTGGCTTCCTTTGTCTTAAGCATACATTGCTAGTCCACATTCTTCCTTCTTTGGATATTCTTGCTTCCTTTTCCACACATTTATGTATTCTTCTCTATTCTTGGTAAGAACATATTATTCCTTGTTTTGTTTATGAGACTTTATTATGATGCTTCTACAATCACGTGCTATGTGCTCATGGCTATTTCACTTATAACATTCAATATTGTAATCAAGTAGGGGAGCAAATGAATTGTAGTTTCTATCAACAAACCCATGATAATTTCTTTTTTTTTTGCTCACATAATCATTCTTTGAGGTCTTATAAGAGGCAGAGCCTCTATTTATATCTTTCACATGATCACTTCTTGAATATGCTCTACAATCTAGTGCTTTATGACCAAAATTATTGCAAGAAAAATAATAGCCAAGAAAGAGATTTTGGCATCGAGTGTTGAAAGGCCTTCTTTGTGGAACAACTCTTCTAAAATCATTCTTGTTTTTCTTGTGAGAAAAATCAGGTTTTTGTTGGTCATCATTTCCTTTCCTTCCACTGCTTTTATTGTTGATGGAGCCTTTGAGAGAATTAGCATAGATTTTATGGTTTTCTTCATTTTACTTTTCTGATGGCTTTGTGACTTTAGTGCTTGCATCTCCCTCAAGGGTCTGTTGTTTTTCATCGTAGCCAAGACCTGTCTTAATAATGGTGACCTTTAGTAATTGAAAATATTATCTAATATTTTAGCGCTCTTTCCAACATTCAAGCTTCTACTCAACTGATCAATTGTTATTTTCTAGTTCCTTTATTAAGGAAACAATTTCAGCCTCTAACTTCTCATAATTTTCTTCCTTTTCTTTCAGATGGCTTCTCACCACTTCTTCTATCATTTTTTCCTCTTCTAGTTGAGTCTTCAGGATGATAACTATTTTTTCTTGTTTCATCAAGATCATGGTCCTTATTTTCATATTTTTGCAATTTCTCTTTTTGTTTTTTATTCTTTCCCTCGAGTCTGTCTATCTATTCTAAGGCACTAACAAGTTCTGCTTCAAGATTCACTTCCCCATCAATGTATTCTTCTTCTGAATCTGATTTTTTTTTTGATTGTCTTCATTTTCTGTATTAGTAGATTTTGTTTCCATGGCCATGAAGAGGAATTATTCTTTTTCAATCTCACAAACATATCTATCACTTTCTTCAGACAAGCTATTGTCTTCTTAGAGTAAAAATTCTTCTTCTTAGCATATAGGGTTTGCTTTTACTGTTATGTTCTTCTTCATCATTGTTGTATTTATCACCATTGTCTTCCCTTTTTGCACATGGAAATTTAACAACAAAATGTCCTACTCTACCACAATTAAAACATTTGAAGGGTAGATTACCTTGTATTTTCCAGATCCTCTTTTTAGCTTTCTCACTAATTGTGCTTCTTCTGCATCTGATTCATGGCTAGAACAATCACAAGATTTGTGTCCTTTGTATTCTTTCATGCTTTGAAAGATTCTTCCTTCTGTGTTGGCTTTTGTTTTCTGTCATCATCTCATATGCAGTGAGAATCCCATGCAACTTATCCATCATTAGTTTCTCTAGATCCTCCATTTATTGAATGGCAGAGAACTTGGCATCAAATCCTAAGGGGAGTGACCTTAGCACCTTTTTAAAAATCATTGGTTCTTCAACCTTCTCACCAATTCCTTTGATGGTGTTGACAATTTCATCCACACGAAGAAAATAGGCTGCAACATTTTCTTCGTCTTTTATTTTTAAACTCTCGAAATATCTTCTATGAGTTTGGAGCTTTGATTTCTTCATCTTGTAATCACATTTGTATATTTTTTTAATTTTGTCCCAAATATATTTTGTCGATTCACAGTGCATCACCTTGAAAATTCTGATTTTTATAGACCATGCAAGATGGCATTCATGGATTTTGCATTATTTTCATTAGGTTTCTTCCCAATCACATTTGTTGGAGGATTTGTTGGGGCTATATAAGTAGTCATTAGTGATTTATAAATATTGAAAACAAGGGCCATTAGATATGTTCCCATCCTTATTCTCCAGAAGGCGTAGTTTGTTCCGACAAACAATGGAGCCATGTTTGTGGAGAAATCTTCTTGAATAGCCATGTGTTCTCCCGAGATATTCCTTCCATCAGTTAGAATATTTGCAAAGGAACATGCTCTAATACCAATTGTTGAACTTATGCTTATACTGAGAAGGGGGGGGGGTGAATCAATATAAGATACTTTTTAATTTAAATGAGCGTTCAACAATCATTCATTAACTTTAAAACAATAAAAACATGCAAACTCAATTCACAATACACAGAGTTTAATTTGGAAACCCTTGTGCGAGAAAACCACAAAACTTATCTTTATAAATGTCTATAGGAACCAACCTAATAGAGACACCAATCTCTTCAGCTGAGCACCAATTTAACAAGATATTGTGTAGGCACCAAACTATTGGAGACACCAATCTCCTCAATTGAGCACCAACTCAGTAAGACTTATATAGGCACCAATCTAAGATCTTCATACACAATGTACTTATTACTTCACTTGCATGATTCATACTTCATGCATTTCACAACATCATCATACCCTTAACTTCCATGCTCTAGTGCCTCTCCTTGCTTCATACCCCAGACATAGCTTCAAACCATATTCATATTTATCCTTCATGCCCTAGAAAACCTCATAGCATCATTCCCAGAATATAATTCTAGACTACAACATGACAACCTCAAAACAATTCACTTTGCAGTGTCATAGACCTTAGTACTTCATAACACACCCTTAAAAATCCAAGAAAACACCTCTTGCACACCTTTAGACCCCAATAATACTCCCCATATCCTCTTGCACACCTCAGATATCTTCTGCGTACTTGTGCTTGCTCTTCTTTCTTAGATACTCTTCAAATGCACACATCTATCATGTATTTATAGTATTTACGTGTTCACTTATGGGGCTGACTTGTAAAACTAGTTGGGACAATTGTACTTTCTATTTGGGCCAACTTGCTAGAATATTTCATATCTCCTCATTCTTTTGAAGTTAGAGGGAGTTCCATATGCCATTAGAAAGCTCTTGGAATAATAATTTTCCACCATATATCCTATGCTTTCATTTGCGATATGTCTTTAAAGTAAAAAAGTCTTCAAAGATAGGGCATCAATTGAGCATAAAAAATACAAAAACAATATTTCCAACAATATCCATCTTGCAATATTTATCTTGGACATATGTAATCTCCCCTTATCTTTGAAATCAATTACAACAATATTTCCAACATAAGTACATACAACAAAATTTTCAGAAGGTTGGTACAAGCCAAGCTCTCTAAACCCTAGGTAGGGGAACCATAAGAAAAACCTAGCCACCAACTCCTAGCTAAGATTCACTCCTAACCAAAGATGGTCACTCCACTAAACATCCTCAATAAGCTAGCATCATCACCATGACCATCAAGTCCTCCTCAATACCTACACTTTCATCCCGCAAGTGTATAAGACATTTTCTCTTCTCCTCCACAACAAGAATAAAAAGTAGCACTAGGTTTCCAAGTGCCACAAAACCCTAGTCTTCTTCTCTCAAAAGAGCTACAACATAAAATTGTATATTTTCCCCTCGAGGGTTTAACACAAATTCTAGTATTGTTGTCCTCCTTAGGGTGAAACGATGATCCTAGAATTTCCCTTGAAAATATTTTAAGAACAAATGTCCAAGACAAAGAGAAAAAAATACATGAAGAAGATTACAAGAAGACAAGTTCGCCCTAGATTCACATCTCTAGAGTCAAGTGTGTGATCTACAAGAATGAACAAGTACAAGTCTAAGTACAAGTGAATGAAATGAATCTATCCTCCCTCTATTTATATGAGAGGTGAGCGAGGCCAAAAATGCAAAGTGGACGTAGTCCACTACAATCAACCTAACTCTACACAAGGTAGGCCCATGTGTGGAGCACTCCAACTCTAGGTTGCACATGTCAAGATCCAAGTCATGTACATCTAACAAGAAAGGATCCATGGCTAAACACTATTCAAGAAAGGTCCAACATTCCACCTCCATGGGTCTCCAAATGATGTAGGAGCTTCTTTGGTTCTGGGCAATCCGCATCACCCAAAAACATTTCAATTATGTACAAGTTCAATTAGGACGAATAAAGATTGCTGCAAATCTACTTTGTAGCTTGTGCTATGGCTCCTTGTTACAAATAATAGTGCTACGATTTGTGCCCAAATGACAAATGATATTTTTGCGACTCCTATGCTGCAACTCCACGCTATAGGAAATATGATGCAACTTGATCCAGGTGGATTTTGTGACCGGAAACTTTGTTTTCTTAAATTCTAATGAAAAGGACTCCATTGCGAAGAGATCAATGAGATATTTCCAATGCAAATTGAACGAGATCAAACAGACATCATATGAAAAATTTATTTCCTTCGAAAGTTGAAGGTAAAACATGTGCAAAGGTTGACATGTGGCACACCCAGAGAATGACACATGACACACCCAAAGGCTGACACATGGCATACTCCAGGATGACATGGGGTACACTCAAAGGATGAAATGTGGCACAATATGATAGGCTAATGTGGCATGACAGGTGGCAGTATGACATGATGATGTGGCATTGAGGTGGCGTTGACTGTGCGATGACATGGCAGGTGACTGTGTTTTGATGATGTGGAGTTTGAATAAACCATAAAACCTTATATTATTTAAATAATAATAATCCCATATATTATTTAAATAAAGTGGAGTCCATGAACCATATGAAGGTTTTATTCATGTAAATAGGTGATATGAATATTTCGTGGGATTCAAACTACAATTTTCTCTACTAAACTCCATAATTTTATCCATCAAATAACCATATAATAATCTGCATATATGGTTTGGATTTGGGTCTAAACACTATGGTATAATTGCATGCCTTGAAAGACATGGAAACAAATCAAATTTTCATATATATATATATATGGGTATTTGGTTAATCAAATATTCAACGACCATAAAAATTGGATCGAATGTATTTTGAATTATCAACCTTTGTTATATAAACAAAGACATTTTTCCATGGCATTGCATGGTTCATTTTGTAAATAATTGCTATGGTATTTTTGTAAATGCAGAGGTATTTCGTGCATAAAATGCTTTGGAGAAGTGGGTTTTAGGCCTAGTTTTGGTAGTCAAGCTGTGGAGGTGATTTTTCCATTGTGCCAGAGCCTTGTAGCAGAGTTGGAGACAACATTTTATGTAGGTTGGGATATTTTTGATGTAATCTAAGCATTTGAACATCATTAATAAAACAATCACTCATTGAAAGTAGACCTAGAGACATAGCCCAAGAGGGTTGAAATTTGTTATCAACCTTGTCTTTGTCTCTTCTTTATTATTTATGATATTCTTCCCTTTAATTTCATAATTCTTAATTGTTCATTAAGTGCTAATTGAGTATTGAGAAAAAATTAATTCACTTTTATAACTTGCAAATAAGTTACATTTTCAGATCACAATTCCATGCTACATGAAATACTTTGCAACTCCACACTATTGGAAATGTGTTGCAACTCCACGCTATAGGGAATATGTTGCAATTCCACTCCATGTGTCTCAGGAAGATAAAACACCAAGTGGAAATCGTTGGTGAAAGAAGAGGGAACAAATTTTGAATTGGAAAACGACTGGGAAGCTAACAATCATAGTTGTTCATCTCCTCGACGGATGGAAACAAATCGACAAGAGAAGAATTGGGGATAAAAATGGAGAAGAAAGGAGATGAAGGGGTTGATCATTTTAGTGAAGAAGTGAATTGAGATTTATTGGGGGTTGATTGAAGTGGTCCAGATTGCCACAAAGAACGAGATTGAGAAAATATTGTATCATGCAATGAAGGATTGTATCTATTAACCACATTGTAAACAAAGGAGTTATGAAATAAATGATCAAGGAAAAAAATCATATCCTATTCGTTTGCTTCTGGTTGTAATCAAATTCTTCTATTTCTGTCTAAAAATACCAGTAAATGAGTTTTTTTTAAATGTTCAAGAAATGAATTTCTTTGTGCATTTTGAAGGTAGATCATGGTCCTGTAGGTGTTAGAATTGTTGCAGGTTCCTGCTACTCCGTCAAGTGGTATCAGAGCGGGTTCAGTTCCTGAGTTGTGAGAGAATAGTTCCCAGAGGTAAGTCTTGGGAATGTTGGTCCGAGTGAGGGTTGCAAGACAACTCGTAAGGATGCCATCGCGAAGAGCAGGAGAAACATGAGGAGGTGTGAGGAATAGAGAACTTGAAGAGTTAAGAAGAAGAATAGAAGAAATGGAAAATCTGAGTTAGATTCAAAACCCGAGGAAGATATTGAAGTTGAACAAAATGTCAAGGAAGGAGACCGAGCAATGTGTTTGATTTCCTTATTGAGTAATAAAGGTAGCATGAGGGTTGAATTTTTGTGCTATGCTGGTAGTATAATGGATGAAACTCTTATAGATGGGATAGGAGAGATCGAAAGATACTTCGAGTATGAGAATGTTCAAGATCCCAATCATGTTCATTTTTCCATTACAAAGTTGAAATGACATGCTGCAATTTGGTGGGATATGTTGCAGAAGGATAGAGTAGATAATATATTAGAGACGATTAAAACTTGTAAGAAGATGGCTAGTAAAATCAAAGATAAATTTTTACTTGTTTACTACCAATAGAACTTGTGTAGACAAGTACAAAATCTTAGGCAGAAAGAGACATTGATGCGTGAATATAATGAAGAATTCTTCAAGCTGTCACTCAGATCAAGGATAAAAGAACGAGAGTATCAAAGAGTGTAAAGTTATGTGAATGGGACGAAGTATCAGATTCAAGATGAGATTAGTACACATTACTTTCATAATGTAGATGAATCCTATTAGGCTGCCTTGAAAGTGGAAGAAAATATTGACAAAATATTGCGCCAGAAGTTTGAGGGAAAAGGAACTAGAGGCAAAAGTAGAACACATGCTACTAAATACAATGAGAAGGAGGATGAAGCAACCAACAATCAAAATACAAGAGGAATAAGTGCTATCAGAAGCATAGGTTTTGGCCGAGGTAAGTATGTGATTTTATGTTATAGATGTGGTGTAGAGGGTCACAAAGAATTATAATGTCCGGAGAGACAAAACACAATGAGAAGAAATGAATCTAGGACACAAGTCACCCGGGAAGATGAGACAATGATTGTTGGTGGGAATGCGAAAGTAATTCAACAAGAACAAGGAGGAAACCTGATGTTGAGAAGAGTATCACTCAAGCCTAAGACAAAGGAAGAAGAATATCTTGAACATTGAAAGGGAGTGTTCAAAACTAAATGTAAATTTCAGGATAAGTGTTTTCATCTTATCATTGATGGAGAAGGTACAAAAAATTTGGTATCCACTAAAGTAATGGAGAAATTGAAGTTGAAAGTAATTCCACATCCTAGTCCATACTGAGTTTCATGGTTGTAAAAAGGACAAGAAGTGACTGTGACTGAGCAATGCTTATAGAATTTCCACATTGGAAGTTTCAACGAATAAGTTTTATGTGATGTAATAGAGATAGATGCATGCCATGTATTACTTGGGAGACCATGTATGTTTGATAAAAAGGTATTCCACAATGGTAAAGATAATTCATATGAATTTTTCAAGGATGGACAACATTATAAGTTGGTACTAATGTTGGAAAAGGTTATGGCCAACAACAGTAACAAGGGTATGGAAAACAATAACAACAAAGTTATGGACAATAGTAACAACAAGAATGTGCATAAAAATAACAACCGAATCATGTTATGTTCTTCTAAAGAGTTTCTAAGAGAGCTTAAATATAGTGGTTGTTGTTTGGCCATAATGCCAAAAAGGATTCAAGAGACTGAGAAAAGGGATTTTATATCAGTTGAGATTAAACACTTGTTGAAAGAATTTAAGGAAATTGTAGTAGATGACTCACCAATAGGGTTACCTCCATTGAGAAGTATATCACATCATATCGAATTGATACCAGGATCGAGTTTTCCAAATAAATTACCTTATCGAATGACTACAACAGAGAGTGAAGAGGTAAATAGGAAAGTACAAGAGTTACTTGATAGAGGATTAATTCGAGAAAGTTTGAATCCTTGTGTAGTACCAACAATTTTTACACCGAAAACGAATGGTGAGTGGAAGATGTGTACAAATTCATGGGCCATTAATAAGATTACCATAAAGTAGAGGTTTCCTTTACCAAGAATGGATGATCTTATGAACTATTTAAGTGGTGTTGAGTACTTCACAAATATTGATTTGAAGAGTGGTTATCATCAAATTTGGATAAGGGAAGGTGATGAATGGAAGACAATGTTCAAGACAAAAGATGGGTTGTTCAAGTGGTTAGTTATGTCATTTGGGTTAACTAATGCACCTAGTACGTTCATGAGGCTGATGAATGAAGTTTTGAAACCGTTTTTGGGAAAATTTGTTGTCATATACTTAGATGACATTTTGATTTTCAGCAGGATAAAAGAGGAACATTTGGAGCATGTGAATAAATTTTTACAATGATTCAAAGAGGATGCATTGTTGATAAATCTAAAGAAGTGTATGTTCTTTCAAAAGGAGATTGTATACTTGGGTTTTTTGGTTTCCAAAGAAGGTTTAAATATGGATTCTGAGAAGGTAAAATAAATTTTGGATTGACCGACACCTAAATGCACTTTTGATGTGCGAAGTTTCCATGGACTGACGAGTTTCTATAGGAAGTTCATTAGAAATTTCAGTCATATTTGTGCACCTCTTACTAAATGCATGAAGAAAGGAACATTCCAGTGGACAACAACAACACCGAAGTCATTTGAGGACTTGAATAAAAACGTGACAAAACAACCAGTGTTGGCACTTCCATATTTCAATAAGGTATTTCAAGTAGACCGTGATACAAGTGGGATAGTAATTGGAGCAGTTTTGAGCCAAGAAGGTAGACTGATAACATTTTTCAGTGAGAATTTGAATGAAGCAAGGAAGAAATACTTTGTTTATAATTAAGAATTTTATGCTAACATCCAGGCCTTGAAGAAGTGGCGACATTACTTGCTTCCAGAGGAGTTTGTTTTGTTTACTAATCACAAGGCATTGCAGTACATTAACAACCAAGGTAAATTGAATCAGAAGAATTCTAACTGGGTAGAATTTTTACAAATTTATATATTTGTTTTGAAACACAGGTTAGGGAAATCAAACAAGGTTGCTGATGCATTGAGTCATAAGACATTATTTCTAAACACCATGTCAGTTGCAGTGGTAAGTTTGGAATGTGTGAAAGGGTTGTATGAAGAGGATGCATAATTTGCAGAGGCTTGCAAAGAATGCAAAGAACCATGGAGTATGGAACAAACACCATTCTTGGATTACTATATTCAACAAGGATTATTGTTTAAGAACCAACGGTTGTGTATTCCACATAGTTCATTAAGGTTGAATATCATTAGAGAGTTGCACTTTGGCAGTTTAGGAGGACATTGTGGCATGGAAAAGACCAAAACATTCGTGAAAGAATGATACTTTTTTACCATCATCTAAAAAGATGTCAGAAAATGTGTTGAGGGTTGTAGAGTTTGTCAATTAGCCAAAGGTAGAAGCCAAAATACATGAATTTACACTCCATTGTCAATACCTGAAAGACTATGGGAATATGTAAACATGGATTTTATTTTGGAACTACCCATGACACATAGGAAGATGATTATGTGATGGTGGTAGTATTGGTTTTAAAAAATAACACATTTTGTAGAATTTAATAAGATGAGTGATGCTAGTGAAGTAGTTGCATTATTTTTTAGAGAAGTGGTAAAGTTACATGGTCTACCGAGGAGTATTACTTCAGACCGAGACACAATATTTCTTGGTCACTTTTGGAGAACACTTTGGAAAAATTGGGTTCTAAGTTGCTATACAGTTTGGCCTATCATCCACAAACAGATAGGCAGACCAAGGTAGTCAATTGAAGTTTAGGAAACTTATTGAGAATCTTGAGTGGTGAAAATCCTAGTCAGTGGGATTTAGTTTTGGTACAAGATGAATTCACTTACAATGATTCAGTGAAAATATCTACAGGGAAGAGCCCATTTCAAATTGTTTATGGCAGACCACCTAAATGGGTGGTAGATTTGGTTGATATACCAGATCTAGGAGATAAAAGGAGTG
>ML777930.1:1089479-1100547 GCA_009831015.1 Picea engelmannii | reverse complement strand
CATGTAGGTGTTGGAATCACTGCATGGTCCTGCCACTATGTCACCAAATATCCAATGCTACCTCCTAAGCCACGTGTCCCACTAAGTCCACCTCACCTACACCATTAGTCCTTGACCCAAGTTTCCTAAAGTCAAGTATAAGCCTCCATGAAAGAAACCAAGTGTCCCAATGCGATTTAGGTCTCAAAACCTTCCTCCAAGATGTAAAACACTCCTCCTATGAAATAATTCATTCTCCTAAGAAGGCAACCACCCTCCATGTGCCAACTACATGAAGAAGTCACCAAGATCCATAGGTCTCCATCGCTCCACGGAAGGATGTCACGCAAGCATCAAGAAAAGGAAAATCAATCAATGAGCAAGCTAAATCCAATGTGCATGTCCATCACAATACAACCAACATTCATTCATACACCATGCACCCCACATCGCATGAAGCACCTCCAAGCATGTTGTAAAGACTTTCAGAGTAACCCTAAAATATAACCTTTTTTTAATAGAAATTGTTACAAGATTGTATTAAAGATGCATCGTGGGCCAACCATCCAACAAAGAAGTATATGACAAAAAAGGTTTCAAATCTAAGTTCAACCCTAAAAGCTAATTTTGATAACAATATATTTAGTAATTTCATCTCATTTAGTTGGGGCAATACATATTAAATACTAAAAATAGTGGAGGGTTCCCTTTTCCTCTTGTCATCCACCTCATTTTTCCACATGTCCAAGAAAAATATTAGGGACATCCTCATCTATTCTAAGATCGAAACTATGAACTTTTACAAGATCAAAACTCATAGGTCTCTCAAGATTGAAACACGTGGATTTGATATCTTGTTGAAAAAACAAAGCATAAATAGTAGCATGGGAAAAAATCTATTACACAATTACAAGAATAAAAATAATATTTGTAGAAATAAAGAAACATATATAAAGACATAAAACTAAATACAACAAAAATTCAATTTTACTTACCAACTTGTCCCATGCATCCTTTGAGGTATTCACTTGAATTACAATTGAAACAATATTGTTCCTTAAATGGTAAATAGAGGAAGGTTGTGCCTTCCCATATTTTATCTCTCACTTCGTGAGTTCATTTGTTTGTGTAGCAGTTGGCTTCACCTATTTCCCATTCATAATGTCAAACTTCCAACAATAACATCTCCATCCCATGTTTGCAAATGCTAAACTTATGGCCATCAAATTACCATAGCACATTTTGTGATTGTGCAAGAATGTTCATATCCATCTTTAAGCTCTAATTTTGAAGATTTTGTTTATTATGAAGGAGACTAGGGAACGAGAATTCAATCGGGGAGTTCAAACATTGTGCAAACTAGTTACAATTTCGATACCATGTTGAAAAAATGCAAAAAGTGATATGTAATAAAATACATATGTATTAACAAGAGGACAAAAATTACCATGGTTAAAGGAATATGTATTAAAGCTACATAATAGAGACCAAAATGGGGAGAATATCTGAGACAAATTCTATTACATCAAAACTATTTTCTCTCGAATAGGGAGAGAATAAATCTGCCCACGACGAGCCTACAATCTTAGTCATTCTTCTATTTTTTAGACTGCATCTACCTTTCAATTATACATGATTTATGTCTATAAATCAATTACATCACAAAAAACTTTCCCAATGACAATATATACAATTATTTTTTTGAAATACATAAAACATCTCATTAAATGTAAATTTAATGATATTATTTTTTTAACAGTGAAATCTCATTTTATATATATATATAACTTAGGAGACTTCTCGAACAGAATTGACAAATAGACTTATAAAGAGAATAATTATTTGAGAATAAAAAAGTGGAAGCTTATTAAGACTACTTATGTTTAGAGTCTCAATGTTTAAATAAGCTTTTGCATTAAAAAAAGATAATTTATATATTAATTAGTTCTAATATTATAATTATTATAGTTTAAATTATGCATTTCAAAATTCCAAGTTAGTGGTTTCCTATATTGAATTATAATCGACTTCCCTTACCCTTATGTACACTCCTCACAATTTTCATGGTTTCAAGCTTATATAATTTTCCTAACCTATCCAAGAAATAAAATAGTTACAAAACCCAACTTGCTACCATTTCCTAATTTCAACCTAATATTACCACATCACCATTTCCACTAAGCAACCCTATAGACTAGCTTTCATCAAGTGTAAAATATGTGTTGAATGGTGTTGTCATTGATGTCAAAGTCAATCATTGGTGATCAACATGAAGAAGCCTATGGGTGTACTTGAAGGAGTCTCCAAAGTGGTCCCCTTATGACATAACTTTAAGCATGGCTATCATGGGAAGACACTTTGAAGAATCTCACAAGAATCCCCATAGGTGTGGTCAAGAATCCCCTACAGTCAAGTGAAGAAGCCTACGGATGTCCAAGATCAATATTGCAAGATGGAGATTGTTGAAAGTATTATTTGTGGTCAATTTGGATACCCTATCTTTGATGAAATTTTTACCCTACATAAATAAATCAAATGGAAGAATAAGTTACATGGTTGGAAATATTATTCTGATACCTTTCCAACAGTATATGGAAGCCCCTCTAACTCCCTAGGAATGAGAAGATATGAATTTTTCCATCCAACAACCCAGTCAAAAAATTGAGGTCGACTTAGCTAATTTTTTGGGGAAAATTTACTATAAATATAGGATAGAATTTCACATTTTTTGAGAAACCAATCAAGAGATCAAGTTTGAGGTGCACACAAGGTGTTTTGGGTGTCTTCTAGTGTGCTAGATAAGTCTAAGGGATTCTCTTAAGGTATTTCTTATTCTCAAGGTATGCTATGAGGTTGTGATGTTGTCGCATGCTCTGCTATGAAGTTGTGATGTTGTCGTGATGTTTTTGTGAGGTTGTTGGGGTTTATATGTGGACCCAGTTTGTGAGGCTCATATTTTGGATATTTTAGCACATGATTTGAGGTGTATCCTTGGATATCTTGGCATAGGTTTTTATGTGGTTGTTGGGTTTTATATGTGGACCCATGTGGAACTAGGATCTCTATGTGGACCTAGTTTGATGATGATGATGTATCAATGATAGTGACAATGATAGTGACAGTGACATGTTGATTATTTTATATACATATTTGAGGGTGGAAGGAAGGGGTAAGGAAAAGGGGGTTGGAGCCTCCTTCCAGTTGGAACAGAAGAATCTAGGGAGTTTTAGCTTCCTTCAGGTTGGTGCCTGTAAGTCAGGGGGTTGGTGCCTCCTTCCAGTTGGAGCTGGAGAATATTGGAAGTTGTAGCTTCCTATTAATGTAATCTTGTTATTATGTAAGAAAATAATTCCATGGTTTTATTTCATTTGGATTTCCACGTAAATCTATTTTTCATTGTGTATTTGTTCTTCTTCTCTTTACTATATATTGGAATGCATTTATTTGATTGAAAAGTCAAAGTTTTTAAAAGGTGATAAATTATAATTTATATTGATTCACCCCCCCTCTCATTATCAACAATTGGTATCAGAGTAGGTTACCTTCAAAACAATCTAACCACTGGAAGGAAGATCGTGAGCAGAAATGCAAGGCAACATTCCAAATGAGATTCCACCATTTGATGGAAATAATTATGCATACTGGAGAAACACAATACAAACTTACTTGACAACTTTAGGAGTGGATATATGGCTCTAAGTTGTCAATGGATATAAATTTCCGAAAAATACTCCAACTGATCCATATGAGAAGAAATTAATGAGTTGTAATTCAAAGGCTATGCATTTTATCATAAGTGGATTGACACCAACTGTTTTTAGCAAGGTGATGGGTTGTAGCACAACTAAAGAGGTTTGGGATAAAATTCAAAATGTTTATGAAGGCGATTCGAAAGTGAAGCAGGTCAAGCTTTAACGACACAAAACACAGTTTGAAAATCTAAAAATGAATGAAAAAGAAGATATTGCAACCTATTTACTCATAGTAGACGAAGTTGTCAATGCTATCGGAGGATTAGGTGAAGAAGTCAAAGAATCCTTGGTTTTACAGAAAATGTTGAGATCACTCCCTTTGAGATATGATGCTAATGTATCAACCATTGAAGAAACTAGGGATTTGACCAAAATGACAATGGATGAACTACATGGGACCCTCACAACATATGAAATGAGAACATATATAGAAATTGGACAGCCGAACAAAGAAGCATCTTTTATAGCCACGAAGAAAATAAGGAAAAAATAACACATGGTATAAGAAATATCAAGCGATGAATCAGATGAAGAAGCATATTTATTAAGGAGGCTCAAGAGGGGAACCGACAAAAACAAAGGCAAGTTACCTTTTCAATGCTTTAATTGTGGTAGAATAGGACACTATGCTAAGAAATGCCACTTTGAAGAAAAGAAAAGTTTCCACAAGAAAAATAGTCTTTACTCCAAAGAGGACAACAGTTCTTCAGATGAAAGCGATGGAGAAGAAAGGGAAGTAAGGGAAGTTCTCTTCATAACTCAAGAAACTCATAATGATGCAAAAAAAAATATGAAACAAATGAAATCAATTCTGAAGAAGAGTTTGATGTAGAGGCAAAATAAACAAACAAATAATATTCTTGGAGAAGAAAAGACATCACAGAAAGTGAACAGGAAGATGAAGAAAATCTTGAAAAATTAAAGCATGCCGAATAAGAAAATATCAAGATCGGAAACAAAAATAGAGAGTTAAAAAATGAATTGAAAAATTGTGAAGAAGAGAATCATGATATTGAAAAGACAATTGACAGCTAGAAGAAGCAGTTGGATAAAGCCAAGAAGACTAAAGATTATGATAAATTAAACGCATAATTGGATCACACAAGAAAAGAGATGATGTTAACAATGGAAAAGTTGAATTACTACAATGAATTTGAAAGAAAACTGAGAAGTTGGATGAAATTCATAACAAATAGAGATCACCTACCCATAAGACAGGACTTGGACATGACAACAGTTTGAAGACAACAGACATGGATAAAATAGATAGAGAAGATGAAGGAAATTCTAGAAACTATGCAAATTCCTTAAGAAGTGGAATCAACAAACAAAAGGGGTTTGAAGGACAACATGAACATGACACCTCCAACTGGAACAAAAGATCAAAATTCAGAAGGGGCGAGACACCGAGAAGGTTCTTTTATACCAGGTATGAGAGTATTTTTCTTGGTCATCGTTATGCTTGTAGAAACTTTGGACACAAAGCAATTCACTGTAAAATCAATGCAATAAACAACTGTATGAGAAACATAAATGATTATGGATATCCAAAGGACAATCATGTAAATAGTAGATCTAGAAATGCTCATGGATTTGTCAACATAAATTACAATCCATTTGATCCACCGATGGATCAGAACATTGTATGCTACAAATGCGATAATATTGGTCTCAAAGCACGAGATTGCAAAAATATGAAAGAAGATGCTCCTATCATAAAACCAGATACAATATGGGAAAGTAAAGAAAATCCAAACAAGGAAGATTGTTGATTAGCACCGCTTGCTGTAAATAAAGAAGGCAAATGGTACATAGACAGTGGGTGCTCAACACACATGACTGGGGCCCAAAGCAAATTCATCAACTTAAAGAAAGGAAAAAGTGGCAATGTTTCATTTGGAAATGACTCCTCTGTAAAAATACTTGGAAAAGGTGTAGTGAGCCTTGGAAGTGAAAATGTAAAAGCAACAAATGTCTTACTAGTTGAATATTTGAAGCATAATCTCCTTAGTTTCAGTAAAATATGTGATCAAGGATACAATATTAAGTTTTATTCTAGAAGATGTGAAATTGGAGAAGAAGACTTAGGAAGATTGGTTGTAACAACAAGAAGAATACCAAATAACATTTACATCCTAGAAAAAGAGGAGAGAAAGAGGATTGAAGTCACACAAAAGAGGTCCAAGGACTATAACAAGGAAGGAAAGGATAAGAAGACATAAAAGGAAGGTGCAATACTATTGAGCACCATGAGTTTAGGGGGAGAAACCCCAAAGAGAAGAGTTACCCTTTTCCATTGATGTCAAAGGGGAAGAGAAAGATTGGGAGTACGATGAAAAGAGGAGTGTGAGTGTTTCCATCAATGACAAAGGGGAAGATTGTTGAATGGTGTTGTCATTGATGTCAAAGTCAGTCATTGGTGATCAACATGAAGAAGCCTACGAGTTTACTTGAAGGAGTCTCCAAAGTGGTCCCCTTATGGCGTATATTTAAGCATGGCCCTCACAGGAAGATGCTTTGAAAAATCCCACAAGAATCCCTGGAGGTGTGGTCAAGAAACCCTTAAATTGAAGTGAAGAAGCCTACAGATGTCCAAGATCAAGATTGCAAGATGGAAATTGTTGAAAGTATTATTTGTAGTCAATTTGGATAC
Source organism: Picea engelmannii (assembly GCA_009831015.1). NCBI lineage: Eukaryota > Viridiplantae > Streptophyta > Pinopsida > Pinales > Pinaceae > Picea > Picea engelmannii. The sequence goes on along the minus strand of ML777930.1, from coordinate 1,094,163 downwards.
CCTATCTTTGATGAAATTTTTACCCTACATAAATAACTCAAATGGAAACATAAGTTACATGGTTCAAAATCTTATTCCGAAACATTTCCAATGGTATATGGAAGTCCCTCTAACTCCATAGTAATGAGGAGATATGAATTTTTCCGTCCAACAACCTAGCCAAAAAATTGAGGTCGGCTCAACTAATATTTTGGGGACATAATTACTATAAATACATGATATAATTTTTCATTTTATGAGAAACAAAGAAAGATATCAAGTCTGAGGTGTGCACAAGGTGTTTGGGGTGTCTTTTGTTGTGCAAGAGAAGTCTAAGGGATTCTCTCAAGGTCTTTCTTATTCTCAAGGTATGCTATAAGGTTGTGATGTTGTCGTGAGTTTGTTGGGGTTTATATGTGGACCCATGTGGACCTAGGATCTCTATGTGGAACCAGTTTGTGAGGCTCATATTTTGGATATTTTGGCACATGATTTGAGGTGTATCCTTGGATATCTTGGCATAGGTACTTTTTATGTGGTTGTTGGGTTTTATATGTGGACCCATGTGGACCTCGGATCTTTATGTGCACCCAGTTTGATGATGATGATGATTATGTATCAATGATAGTGACAGTGACAATGACAGTGACCATGACAATGATAGTGACAATGACAGGTTGATTCTCTTATATACATATTTGAGGGTGGAAGGAAGGGGCAATGAAAGCGGGTTGGAGCCTCCTTCCAGTTGGAACTAGAGAATTTAGGGAGTTGTAGCTTCCTTTAGGTTGGTGCCTCTAAATTAGGGGGTTGGGGCCTCCTTCCAGTTGGAGTTGGAGAATATTGGAAGTTGTAGCTTCCTATTAATGTAATCTTGTTATTATATAAGAAAAAAATTCCGTTGTTTTCTTCCATTTGGATTTCCATGTAAATCTATTGTGCGCTGTGTATTTGTTCCTCTGCTCTTTACTATATATTGAGATGCATTTATTTGATTGAAAAGTTAAAGTTTTTAAAAGGTGCTAAATTATAATTGATACCGATTCACCCCTCCTCTCAGTATCAACAATATGTTCAACTAAAAGAACAAATCCATCAAAACCCTTTTATTCTTCCCAAACAACCTTAATTTCCTAAATAACACTAATAATAATCAAATTGGTTTATCAATCTCATTTTCCTAAACTTCCAAACACCCACATTGATTTTCTATTTTAGATTCATTATTAGCCGCCATCTAAATAATTTATGTTTAATCTTAATTAATTCCTAAAGATCAATTCCTATTTTCATTAATTATGCAACACATCTCTAAAAATGATATGTAATTTGATGAAATTGACCATCTATGGAAATTTTCAACATTTAAATTATAAAAATTACTTTCCATATTTTCTTACTACTTATAATACTTTTGTATAATCCTTCATTCATATTTCTTCATTTCAAGCCTTTTTTCAATGTTATCTAGCCTTACTTCATATTAGTAGCATTTAAACTCACGATTCTTTGGATTGTTAAAATAAGTGTGGTTTCATCATCTCAATTTTTTTCTTTCGATGATACAATATGCTACACTTGTTATCTTTCCTTGGCAAAATAGTAGGAAAAAACAATGTTTTGGTATTCCCTTAAATTTTGGGAATTTGTTATATGCAGTTAACCTTATAAATAATTTTCTTATTAATGGATAGGATTGAATTGAGTTTTTCATTACAACACTCCTAGCTATTATTTATAATGGGTGATTATGGATCGTTGCATTTCATACTCATACTTTTCCTATGAATATTACCATGAAACTCTATCAAGAAGTTTCTTAGGGAGGAAAGGTGTTAGGACATGATAGTGAATAAACAACAACAAAAAAACATTAATTAAGTTTTATTGTGCATAGGATGTTATGACAACTCCTCGTCAACATTGCATTGCATTTATGATGCTATAATAAAGAGTTATAATAACTTGGAGAATAAAATATTGCCTTCTTATTTGTGTTTCATTATGTTAGTTTTTTTTTTAATTAAGTAAAAAACAAGTATTTTTATTACCAACTTTTGAAAATTACGATAATATAATGTTACTACCAAAAGGTTTATCCTTGTAATAGGATCAGTTGATTGGAAAATTCACTACTAGGTCAACGCAGTTTCCAATTGTTATACTTTTGAATTTAGAAAAGACAAAGTTATGTTTTCTTGGCCTCCTTATTTGTTCGAATGCAACTCATTGATAATTAGTGTCCCAATGTATGTAGATACATTGATGACGTGCTTCTTGGATTGCTCTTGATGCTCTCTCTTGGATGGGCCTTCAAAACTACATCTTTCCCTTTTCTTAACAATATTTGATACACATTTATTTTACATTGGTGGCTTATATATGTTATTAAATATTTGAATATTATTGATTGATAAGATAGTGTTGATTTAGTTCTCTTTCAAGGCCTATGTGATTTGTTATACTATGTATTCCTCCTAAGTTTTTTTATCATTTCTATTATCTTTTTCAACCATTTTCATACGATAATTGTGTCTTCCCTTGTCTCAACCTTTGGTTGTTCCATTTGAATCCATAGTTCTAGTTCTTTGGATAATTGATGTATGCTTTGAGGATTATTCTTGAGAAATACTAGTTCTTGTCCCCGATGCATTTCTACACCCATGTTGGCCAATCCATTAACTATCTCATTCCTCGATCTCCATATGTGTTGTGTCTATATATTTGAATAGCATGAACATAATAGTGGAAACAATTTGAGAGGTTAAATTAACCCCAAATTGGTTAGGTGTATGTATACATCCCTTCCTAGAAATAATCTTCTTTCTCAATGTTTACTTCAGTCTCCTATTATCAAAGTTTTGATTCTTAGTATGTTATCCAAGGTGAATCCTTTGATCAAAGCCATTGCTTCTACACTATTATAATAATCTCTCCTATATTTTGGGTGTAATATCCAATTGGGTTCCTTGAATTGTTTTGAATTATTCTTCCAATCCCATCTCTACCTAAATTTCACATTGTGGTTCCATCAAAGTCCAATGAAATATATTCTAGGCCTAGTACTTTCCATTTGGTTGGGCCATATCCTTTAAATCCAATGTCGTGTTTCGATTAAGATGAATTGATAGTCTATATTCCCATATAAGAAAACTTGTCTCTACCTTATTCTACTTCCTTTTCATCCTCTTCCTTCATGTTTTTTCTTAGTATGGTCTGGACTATGTTCTTGGATATCTTGTCTTGAACTTGTTTAAGATATCTTCCTGTATCTTGGAAAACCTTGATATCACACTCTATCCAAATATCCAATGTCACTAACCTTAGGATGATTATGCTTATCCTTGCTCCCACTTTGGATTTGAAGCTACCTTTTGATCATGTTCAAAGTAGCATTGATATATCTTGTTGAAAGGGAATGCACATTTAGGGAGTAGCTACTTAAATGTTGTTGATCCATTAATATTATGTAAACTTGATTGACTAAAATTCCCTAGACTCCTCCCAAAATTAGTGCACATATTCCACCCATGTTATCATCCATTTGTTGGTCAGCCTAGATGTTGGTGATTTACCCGAGTGGGGGGGGGGAAGGAGAACTAGTTCGATGAGTCCTCTCGAAAAATGGCAAACATTCCATCCTTAATTTCCCGTAACTCATTTTCATAATCAAACATATCTTTTTTTTTTACATTGTTCTAAATGTGAGAGCCATTAAAGTATTAAGTGATTCTAGGATGCTTTGTGAAGGGATGTTGGGCACATGATTTTCTTTCCATATTTTGGCTCTGTGTGTGTGTGTGTGCCATATCCACATTAGTTTGTTGCACAAGGTTATGTTAAAATGTTCCATTGTCTAGAAACGAAGTCCTGTATAATCAAGCATGTCTCTTTTTCACATTGTTCTAAACTTGAGATCCATTAGACTACTAAGTGATTCTAGGGATTCTTAGTGAAGGGATGTTGGGCACATTCCCATAATGTCTCTCTCTCTTTATGCCTTCTCCACATTAGTTTGTTGAGAAAGGTTATATTGAAATGTTCTTTTTTTTCTTCAAACCAAGTCCTTTGAACACTTTTGAACACGTTTGGAATACATGTAATTTTCTATGTTATCAAGGACCATTTATTCTATATTTGTGAGGCTTCCCATAAAAAATGGGCTACTTTTGGCATACATTATACTTTCTTAGTCTTTTTCACATAATGCAACAATATACAAGTACCAACAACTTAATATCATACATTTATAATAAGTGATGGGTAAAATCATGAAGCTGGGTAACACTTTCGTGACAATCGGGTCTCCAAAATTTCTAGCGGCAATTTTTCGGCCGAACAAATGTTACTTTCGGCCGAAATATTTTTCGGCCGAAAATTTTCACGTCAAATTTAACGGTGCCGTCAAAATTCGTGTACAATGTTTTTTGAATGAATTATTTTACCGCGGTAAGAATATTTCGGCCGAAACATTTATTTTTAACGGATTCCGTTAAAAACTAGGTTTCGGCCGAAAGAATATTTCGGCCGAAAACTTGAAAATGGGACTGTTTGCAGGAAAGTGCAAATTCTCTCCATCTTACTTCATCTTTGGAGGTAGCAGACTCCTACAAATACTCAGAATTTAGTTTGAGAGTTGATACCAACATTTTTAAAATTGAATCTACTTTCATTGGGTATAATTTGTTTTCATTTTCATTGTTTT
>ML777930.1:1076369-1088846 GCA_009831015.1 Picea engelmannii | reverse complement strand
AGTTTTGTTTTTACTGTAAAGTGAAATTCTAAATAAAAAAAATACTTTTGTATGCCAGAAGTTGAAGAACTTGTGAAAATACAGTTTTTTTTGTCATAAAACAAGCAAAAGTGTTACCCAGCTTCATGATTTTACCCTGATATATTGACGCCATTTCTATTGTCTTAGTATTTTATGCATAAGTTGTTGATGTTTTGTAGCAGCGGGAGGTATTCCCTCCTGGAAATTGTTTTTTAGAGAGGAAGATTCCAAGAAGTCAAAGGAAGACCATTGAACAGTTGAAGAATACTCTAGAATAAAAGTCGGCCCCACAGGAAAATAATAAAGTAAAAAAAGAATTTCCAGGAAGAGAAGTCGGCCCTAGTAAAGTGACCTGAAGACTATAAGTAAAGGGAGAAGCCTTTCCATTTGACATACACTCACACAGATCTCTCACTCAAGAAAATAAGGCGCAATTTTGAGGCAAGGAAGAAGACACAACTACTGCAGTTTCTAGGGTTTCTATATTGGGAAGTTCGTTGGAAGAGGCCGAGTACTCTAGCACTCTCACTAGGGTTGCTACACAACATATTTCAGGGTTTTGCTTAGTTTTCTAACCTCGTTAGGGTTTGAAAAGAAGAAGAGATAAGTACTTGTTATCAAGGTTTATTCGTTGTTGGTTTTTCTCTTGTGAATAGAGCTTGTTCATGGTTGTATTGTGTTATCAGAAATATTCTCTCTAAGGAAAGTTGGCTGGGTTTTTCTCCAAGTTTGGGGTTTTCCCAGGATAAATCTTTGTGTCTTCTTGTGCTTGTTTAAATTCTTCTAGATCCTACTTATATTTTTAGTATATTTTTGTTGACTATTAAAATAAGATCACAGTACTCTAGTAGATCTACTGCTATTGAAAATTTAAGAAAATATAACATGGTATGAGAGCATGAGGGTTGAAGCTAGATTTGACCTAGCACAAGACACCAACAAGAAAAAGTATTGCTAGTTATTGGGGTTTTCTAGTGCCAGCGTTGAAGAGAAAATTGTACTAGGAAACTCACCTAACCCTAGTGCATGTCCTGAAACCCTAGCGTTGACTTTTTAAGAAGTTTGAAATTTTGGGATGTTTCAGGCCTAGGGTTTATACAAGAAAAAATGATTACTAGTATGAGAGTTGAAGATAGGTTGGATGGAGCAGAAAATTTCAGATCCTAGAAGCATAGAATACTTCTCATTCTATAAGAGAATGAGCTCTTGGATCATTTCAAGCAAGTTCTCCTAGAACAAGAATAGGAAGAGGCCAAGGTAAGACATAAGAAAAATGAGATCAAGGCCAAGAGGATCTTGATAGATTCAATCAAGGACCACTTGATACCTAATGTATCATAATTGAAGACACCAAAGGATATGTTTGATGCCTTAACCAGAATATATGAAAGAAAGAATACAAGTAGGAAGCTAACCCTAAGGCATCAACTATGAAATGTGATGATGAACAAGTCAGATTCAATTTCTACCTACTTCATGAAGATTTCTCAGATCAATGATCAATTAACGACTATTGGAGATTCATTGGATGATGCAGAGATTGTGACTACAACGCTAAATGGCTTTCCTTCTTCTTGGGATGCTTTTGTTCAAGGAATTTGTGCAAGAAGGAAATTTCCCAAATTTGACAAGCTATGGACAAACTGTGTCCAAGAAGAATCAAGATTGACATCCAAGATGTAGAGGACCAATGATGAAGAAAACTAATATCTTGTTGCTCATGTAAAGAAAAGGAAAGAAATAAGAAACAACAGTCCGAAGAAAAATAGAATATCAGTTCGAGATCACAAGAAGGATGTATCTAATATTATATGTTTCAACTGTCAGAAGTTGGGACACTTTTGTTACCAATGTTCTCAAGGTAAAGGAAAGAGAAAACATCATGCACAAGCAACATATAAGGAGGAGTCTACATATCAGAAGAAGACAAGGGAAACAAAATATGAAGAGTATGTCTTTATCTCAGCTATAACATGTACCATCACTCAAGGAAGTAATATTTGGCTAGTGGACAGTGGTTCTTCCAAGCACATGAATGGGTTCCAAAATTCTCTTACAAATTTGACTGAAAAGAGTTCATCCCTTCAGGTGGAACTTGGGGATGATTCCAAGCATGAAGTAAAGGGAGTAGGAGAAGCCTCCTACGAACTTGATTAAGGTAAATCTATTTCAATAAAGTATGTATTGCTTGTAAAAGGTTTAAAGAAGAATATTCTCTCTATCTCTGCTTTAGAAGATCAAGACTTCAGAGTATCTTTTGTTGATGGCCAAGTCCTTCTATGGCCTAACGGTTCAATATAGATTCAACTACTGTGATTGGTTTCCGAGAGTGAGGATTGTATAAATTAAAGGGACACCCGACACAAGCCCTTTTACACAACAATATTAGCTCTAGTGACCTATGGAAACAAAGACATGCTCACCTTAACTATAGAACATTTCTAGTTTTGAGCAAGATGGTTACAGGTCGACCAGATATGCAGGTGGATCATGATGGAGTATGCAAAGGATGTACACTTGGGAAGAATTACAAGGGAATTTTTCCAAGAAGTGACAATATATCCAAGGGGATCTTGGACATTATACATTCAGGTGTATGCAAGAAAATGACAATACCATCTCTAGGTAAATTTTTATATTATGTCACTTTTATTGATGATTTCTCACGTAAAACATGGATCTATTTCTTGAAAGAAAAAAATGAATTTCAATAAGTTTCAAGAATTCAAGGCTTTTGTTGATGCCTGAATCCGTCAGGACCGAAACAGATGTTGATTTTTCAATAGGCAAGGTTTAAGCATGAAGTTCATTCCATTTTAGCATTTTACTTAAACCATAAAACTATTTGTTGCAGAAACCAACATCACAAGAAGAAACACCAAGCACAAGTACACAAGAATTATCCTGGGAAACCCTTCTCAACAAGGGAAGAAAACCCAACCAAGCCTTTGCTATATTATTCAAGAGAAAGACCTCCACCACCAAGAAAAACTAGCGCACAAAAGGGTGCTTACAAACCCTAGAAGACTAGTGCCCAAGAGAGGTGCGCACTTTTCCCAAGTACATGTACTTGTTGAAATTTCCAAACTCACACTTAAGATATGATTCCTCAATGGGGAATTTTTCCTTTACTTATATTATACTAAACCTGTCAACATAAGTGTCTATTGGCACAACAGGGCCGACCTCACTATCTCACAATATAATTAATAATTACCAGATTAATTATCTTTTACATTAAGGTGGGACCAACCTGTACCCTTTACATTACAATTAGGGTTACAGGTAAGTTTGACTCTTGAAAAATATAGCAAGGGATCTCATACACCCACTAGTGGTCAACCACTAGGGTCACATCCATAGTTATTTCCATATCTCTATCTCACTGCGTCTCACAAGAGAACCACACTCACTAGTGCTCAACCACTAGGATCATGTTCACCTGTGCTCATCCATAGGCAGGCCCAAATCAACAGATCTTCTTTCCCACTGCATTACACATGAGAGTCATTTGGATTTCATCATCTCAACTCTCTGATCAGAGGAGGCTAATACATCGTTTTCATCTCTGTCTCAGAACAATGTACCCAACTCATGGGAATTCAAACGTTCACCTTGTGCTCAGCCACAAGTACGTCTAACTCAAAATATCTTCTTTCTCACTGCATTACACATGAGAATCATCTGGAGTTCTTCTCAACTCTTTGTAAGGAGGAGGTCATCACTACGTTCTAGTTTTGTCTCAGATAGTAACCACACACCCAACTCATGGGCTCTCTCTCAGGTCAACTTGATCAGTCTATGTCCTGGGGGATGTCTCATGCAACTGTAATCATCAACACTCCCTTTCAGCTAGGGAGGCATTATCCATCAGGCCAAGTCTTGCACAAAAGTACTCGAACTTTGTCTTATCTGTAGTCATCAACACTCCCTCTCAACTAGAGAGGTATTCTTCACCAAGCCAGTTTGGTGAAGATGTCCGCAATCTTCTCATGTGTAGGAAGGTACTTCACATGTACTGCAGCATTCCTCTGCATCATGTCTCTGAAAATGATATTTTATCTCAATGTATTTCAATCTATCATGAAACATAGGTTTCACAAAGAGCTTCACACATCTCTGGTTATAATCATAGAATCCATCTCACGATCAAGTAAATATGTCAGAAGCTTATGAAGCCACACTTCTTCACACACTCAATGCTATATACTATGATTCTGTGGTACTAAAGGCCACAGAGCTTTGCTTCCTGCTGCATCAGGAAACCATGGAAAAATGCAAGGTAAAATAACAAACGAATGTGCTCTTTCGTTCCACTGTAATTTATGCCCAATCTGTATCGACATATTCCTGCAAACTCAAGTCCACACTGGAGGCATATCTCAGGCCATATCCAACTATGCCTCATATATATATCTCAATACATTCTTTACTTATATCCAGTGATTCTGTCTCGACTGAATCATGAATTGACTAAGTACATTCACTACATAGCATGAATCAGGTCTTGTGTCAACCAGAACCATCAATGATCCAATCAGTTTCGGATTAATCTCGTCTGAATCATCATCATTTATTTTCTTCAAATCCATCATCATATGGATTTTCATTTAGCCATACTGACCTTCTTTAATATCCCCATTATATATTTTCTTTGACTTAGGAAAAATATCATCAGTCCTCTGTCGTACTTCTTGTCCCAAGAAGTAGTGCATCATACTCAAATCCTTTATCTTGAAATCAGAAGTCAAAGTCTGTTTCTATCCAACAACACGACTTCCTGAATAAATCATGAAAATCAGGATCTCGTCACCAACAATGTAATAATATACGTTTGAATCAACAACATCCTTGTTGAAGTCCAAACTCATCAAGAATCCATCCATCTGATGTAGTCTTCAAATCATGGATGATAGTACGGATGGAAGTGTAGTGGGTTTTACTGGATCAATTATCTCATCATAGAGAACTCCCTCTGTTTTTGGGAATCTTCTGGCCACAAATCTTGGTTTTTATTTCTTGATACTTCCATCAGCTCCATGTTTTATTTTATAGATCCACTTGGAAGTCACCATAGAATTCCCCATTGGTATCAGAACAATGTCTCATACATCATTCTTTAAGATATACTGGTATTCCTCTGTTATGACATTTTCCCATACCTGTTCTTCTGTTTCTTCTCCAAGATAGGGAGCCTAAGAATCAATTAGGTGGCTCATGGTTGAAGTGTAGCTCGAAAATATTTTTCTTTCTCAGGATGTCCCTTAAGGGCCTTGTATGTTTCTCTGCCTCCTGCAGAGTGAGCCTAGGCAATCCTTTTATTCCCTACTACAATATCTTTGGACATATCAACTGGAGAAACTGGATCAACTAGAATAATGTATGTCTCCCTCTGAACTACTGAAGGGGGAGAAGGTACTGTCTTACTGAAAATATCCATTTGAGATTATATGGATATTTGAAAGGCTATCTCTTCTTCAAGGAAAACAACTATGCTTGTCTCAATCTGTCTCTGACTAGAGATGTCGATCTGGAATGTCTTAGAAGATTCATTGTTATCCCATAAATGTATCCTTTCTCCCTAAAGGGTATAGCTTGGACCTTTTCTCTTTGGGTACATGAAAAATACATTGGGCACCCAAATATCATGAAGTATTCAATCTTGGGCTTCACTTCGGTGAAGGATTCTTCAAGAGTTATGTTCTTCAAAGTCTGGCGAGGACTCATATACTGTTTCATTCATGCTTCTGCCTATAGAATCATATAAATATTATGATCATGCATTATTGCATTGGTTGCCTCAATGATGGTTCTATTCTTCCTCTTTCTCAAATATTTTTGACTCCCTCTGAAGGATAAACATATTCCTTTGTTGTTAACCTATCTGGAATAAGAAAACAAAAGGAACCAACACAATAATATCTCCTAAAGGAGAATAACGGGTACATCTCTAGAATCAAAATAATTTAAGGATTGTTGTCATATCTACAACACCTACTTATAATGTAGCAAACTTTAGAAATATAGGTTAGAGGAATGAAAATTACAACAATCAAAACTGGACTCTTCACTTCTAGTGTGTTGTTCCTATGAATGAACTGAGATCCCTCTGGATCCATGAATTCAAAAAAAGGTTCCTTCCTCTTGCAATTACCCTCATGACAATGATACAAATAATATATATATATATACAATTCCATACATGAGGGTACTGATATGATTTCTCCAATGGCACCTGGATGATTTCTGTCCTTTGACATCTTCATGAAGAAGGTAGTCAGAATGTCACCTTTTTGTATCACCCACAATAAGTCTTCCTCTGAAGTCTTGTCTTCCAGGAACTTGAAGTTGCTTAATTCATCAAACTTATCTTCCATCATAGTTATGTTCATCATAATTTTAGATTTTTCACAAACCCTTGTCAATTGGGCTAGAAAACCTAACAACTAGGATAGGATAGCAACCTTAGGTTTTGTTGGGCTTATGACGACCAACAATAAGCCTTGAAAGTCATAAGAAAACATGTAATATTGAAGGCTTCTTCAAAGAGCTGCAAAAACCCTAAAAACCATAAATCTGCTGAAATTTGCAGAACCCTAGAAACCCTAAGGCCAAAAATAAAAAATTCTCAAAATTTCACTTTAAGGGCTTCTAGAGGTGCGCTGAAGGAGGACATACACTCATGTCAAAATTTCAGCCCCAACGTCCAAGTATTAAGGCCTAGAACACCTCAGAAAGGAGGTCCGTACAAATTTTCTGGAAAACCTAGGAGGGTCGTACAGTTCTGCAGAAATGAGAAGATGACTGATAGATGCTTGTGCAATGGGTTCTTCAAGACCTATGCTTTGATACCATGTTGATTTTTCAATAGGAAATGTTTAAGCATGAATTTCATTCCATTTTATCATTTTACTTAAACCATAAAACAATTTGTTGCAACAACTAAGATCACAAGAAGAAACACCAAGCACAAGTACACACGAAGTATCCTGGGAAACCCTTCTCAACAAGGGAAGAAAACCCAACCAATCCTTTGATATATTCTTCAAGATAAAGACCTCCACCACCAAGAAAACCTATCACACAAAAGGGTGCTTACAAACCTTAAAAGACTAGCGCCCAAGAGAGGTGCACACTTTTCCCAAGTAGATGTACTTGTTGAAATTTCGAAACTCACACTTAAGATATGATTCCTCAACGGGGAATTTTTTCTTTACTTATATTAGACTGAACTTGTCAACATAAGTGTCTATTGGCACAACAGGGCCTACCTCACTATCTCACAATATAATTAATGATTACTAGATTAATTATCTTTTACATTAAGGTGGGGCCGACCTGTACCCTTTACATTACAATTAGGGTTATAGGTAAGTCTGACTCTTGAACAATATAACAAGAGATATCATACACCCACTAGTGATCAACCACTAAGATCACATCCATAGGGATGTCCATATCTCTAGCTCACTGCGTCTCACAGGAGAACCACACTCACTAGTGCTCAACCACTAGGATCACGTTCACCCATGCTCATCCACATACACGTCCAACTCAACATATATTCTTTCCCATTGCATTACACAAGAGAGTCATTTGGAGTTCATCATCTCAACTCTCTTCTCAGAGGAGGCTAATACATTGTTTTCATCTCTGTCTCAGAACGATGCACCCAACTCATGGGAATTCACACGTTCACCTTGTGCTCAGCCACAAGTATGTCTAACTCATCACATCTTCTTTGTCATTGCGTTACACAGGAGAATTATCTAGAATTCTTCTCAAATCTCTGTAAGGAGGAGGCCATCACTATGTTCCAGTTTTGTCTCAGATAGGAACCACACACCCAACTCATGGGCTCTCTCTCAGGTCGACTTGATCAGTCTATGTCCTGAAGAATGTCTCACGCAGCTGTAATCATCAACAACGGAAACCTCACGAGGACATTAGTCCCCCTTCATTTTTAGAGAGGTGGTACTCCTCTTGGAATAAAATATATATCTGTGATATCTTGGATTAGGAGAGTGGTAGGAAGCAAACCCTAAATATTTATTTCTTGAGATTATGAAATAAAATGGTTCTTCAATAACCTAAGTACAATATTTATATGCAACAAAAGAAAAGATGGAAGGAGGGCTTCAACGTTAGAATTAAATTGTGATCAACATCACACACACTATTCTTAATAATATATAAATACATCCATATATTCTTCATGGGAGAGAATGATTTGATCATCTCAAAGAATTTTAATAGAGTACTACAATCAATGTCAAAAGAGAATTTGATAGGTCAACCTGAAATACCTCATGTTCAAAAATCTGGGTTACAAGATACAGTGAAGATCAACCCCGAAGCAATTCTTTGTGGAGTTTTATTCATGAAAAGATGTTATTCATTACAATAAGCTTTGACAACCATGTATGTGGCTGAAAATACTCCATTATCACATAATAAAAGACTTTAGAATAATATAAGAAGAACACTCAACAACTCAGCCTTGCTCCCAACTCTGAGATTCAAGCATAAAACTATGAGAAGTGGTGTAGAAGAATATATATAAACAAAAAAAATGGAGAAGATGGAGATTTATTTCTTTTGATCAGAAGCTTGATTGTGTATCCATGGTTGTACCTTCTTTTTCCTTTGATCTTCTGCCCTGCCTCCTTGACAATACTCATTCTTGGCCCTCTTGATGAAGCCTCCCTTATCTTTTTAAGAAGAGATTTTCTAACTACCTGAGCAGTTAGGGTTTTATTCCTTTCTTGAAATTCCTGTACAAGTTTATTCTTGAAACATTCCATTTAATTAATGCCTCATTAATTCCTCATGAATGAATTCACATCATTAATAAAAATACACTGAAAGTGGGTCCCTCTCCCCTTTTACTAAAAGTTTTTAATTAAACTTTTATTTTTAAAATTATTCACTAAAAGATGACGACTGCAATTTAATCTTATGGAAGTAAAAACCAACTTTGTATTCATGTAAACCACTTCTGATGTTCTCTTCATCGTCTCATATTTCCATTGATATAAAATTTTCCCAAATCTGTCGCTCGGATCTCAAGATATGAGCTCATGAAGTTGGGTTGTCACGCATGCTCATTAAAAATGCAGCTGACTGATATTTTAATTTATGAGAAAAATAAATCAAATTTAAGCACTTAAAACCTATACCACCATCTTCTACACTGAAATACCTTTCCAACGGTATAAATTTTGAGCGATTCCGACACACAGAGCTTAAGTTATGGCCTCCGCAAGATCAACACTCAACCACCGTCGATCAAAATTGATGGGAAAATGTGGGCCCTTGGATCAATTTCGTGCTTCCCTTCATAAAATTTGAATTTTTGGTTTGAAAGTCTATCCCACATGCATTAGGATATTAGTTTATTTAATATATATAAAACTAAGTGTTTGATATACTTAGCAAGAAACAGAAGAAGAGAAGGAACTATGGAGCTTGGAGGATTTCGATCCTTAGAAAATTGTTGAATATAATAATAATTTTGTATTTTCAGTCAACCACCCATATGCCCAGTCAACAATGATGAGTCACCCAACCAAAGGTTTCCATGTGTCATCACTCGGCAGGCCAACAATTTTTCCATAAGAATTAACCATATGTCATCCAATAAAATCACGCCATGTGTCACTTTTTGTATGCTGCCACATGTCTCCATTAATTAGTTGTCATGTGGCACCATCCATTAACTGCCATGTGGATGTATCTCATTGGTTAATAAAGTGCGATGTGTCATTTGGAGATAAATAGTAGTAAGAAGAAGTTGTAAAATATTCTAAGTCTTGAGAATCGGTCGGAGGGACTCATATAACATGAAATAACCCTCACCAACCCTCACCAACCCGTGAACCCATGGTAACTCATATATTTGGCTAAGTGTTGGAGAAGTTACATAGTAAAGAGTAGTAAAAAGAGTTGGGTGTATTATGAAGGTCCCACGGTAAGCCATAGTAAATACAACTAAGTCTGGAAAGTATATAATGGGTCACGTGAAATATGGAAAGTATGAAAAATGAAAAGAAATATATGGGAAATAAATGAATTACATGAAATTTGGGAAAGGAAAAAGGGATAAATAAATATGGAGGGAAAATAAAAGGAAAGGAGAAAATAAAAGAAAAGGGAAATAAGTATGAAAAATGAAAAGAAATATATGGGAAATAAATGAATTACATGAAATTTGGGAAAGGAAAAAGGGATAAATAAATATGGAAAGGAAAATAAAAGGAAATGAGAAAATAAAAGAAAAGGGAAATGAATGTGAACGTGGAAAGGAATAAAGGAAAATGGTTAAGTGTGGAAAATGGAAGTAATGAGACAATGTGAAAAAAGGCTAAGTATAGAATGAGAGATTGAATAGGGGTGAAGGGAAAGGAGAGGAGAGAACATGTGACTTAGAACATTTTTCATATTTCTTCTTGTAACACCTCCATTAGACTTCTCGACAGAAGTATGTGTATCTTGGTCATGGAGACTCTGATTTTGATTCCGCGAAATGCATGGCGAAGATGATACCGAGGGCTATGAAATGAACATATAATAGTTCAAAAATATTCATCTTCCAATTTTTTTTTTATTATTATTCCAGGAGCGGGAATATATAGGTGACTAGATTTTGGTCGACAACTTTAATAGAAAATCTCTCTGGAAGCAAAATTAAAGTTTTGAGGTCAGATAATGGAGGTGAATACTTCTCAAATGAGTTCAAGTAATTTTGCAGAGAAGCATGGATTAAGATGGAGATAACAAATCCCTACAACCCCCAATAGAATGGGGTTGCAGTGAGAAAGAAAAAATCAATTGTAGAACCAACTAAAGAAATGACCCATGACTAGATCTTACCCATGCATCTATGGGAAGAAGCATAAAGTACAACTATATATGTCTAGAAAAAAAGTCCTGATAAGATATTGGGGAACAAGACACCAGAATAATTATTCACCAGAAATAAACTAGAAGTCATCCACTTGAGGATATTTGGCTACCCAATGTACATACATGTTCCCAAGGAAAAGAGAATGAAGCTAGATCCTACAGGAAAGAAGGGCACCTTTGTTGGACACAGTGATACTTCCAAGGATTATAGAATATACATCCTTAGACATAGACAAATTGAGATGGGTAGGGATGTCACCTTTGATGAAGAAGAAGCCTTCAGGAAATCTAGAGAGTCTCACATGGATGAGGATAGAGAGGAGAAAGAGGCTCCAAAGGATGTAGTGGTGATTGATTCTACTCCATAAGAACATATCCCATAAGATCAAAATGAGATAGTAGAGCCAAAGATACCGATAGATCCACCCAAAGAGGTTACAGTTACCAAGAAGAGACCAACATGGCTTCAGAACACTTTGCAGGAAGAAGAAAAACATGCATCTCCCAGTGGCTCATTCAGAGAGAGTAAGAGACCACACAATTTTTCCAGCTATGTGGCGCTGATGATTAAGATCATTGAATCAAAACCTTCCACTTATGTTGAAGCTACAAAGCATAAAGTGTGGAAGGATTCTATGATGGAAGAGTACCAATCCATCATGAAGAATGATGTGTGGGAAGTGGTTCTGAGACTATAAAGGAAGTAAGTAGTGACTTCCAAGTGGATCTACAAGATCAAGCATGCTGCATATGATAACATAGAGAAGTACAAAGCTATATGTTTGGCTAGAGGATTCTCCCAGAAAGAGGGATAATATTATGACAAGACATTTGCTTCAGTGGCTAGGTACACTTCTATTAGATATATTATTTCTATTGCTTCTGTTATGGGCTGGAAATTACATTAGATGAATGTAAATACTTCTTTCTTGAATGGTGTAATTGAAGAAGAAGTGTACATAGAGAAACCACAAGGTTTTGTAATCTATGGTAATGAGTCCCATGTTTGTAAATTGAAGAAATCTTTGTATGGGCTTAAGAAAACATCGAGGGAATGGTATGTCAGAATAGACAGTTATTTGATGAGCTTGGGGTTTACCAAGAGCGATGAAGATCCCAACCTCTACTACAAGGTTGAAGATGGTTACCCCTTGATATTGGTATTATATGTGGATGGCCTATTTCTTATAGGGGATGAGATGCTCATAGATGGGTGCAAGAGGGAGCTCACTTCATAGTTTGAAATGACAGATATGGGGTTGATGCATTATTTCTTAGGATTATAGGTGTGGCAGAGACCGGATGAGATCTTCCTTAGCCAAGGAAAGTATATAGTTTAGATCTTGCGGATATTTAGGATGATGGACTGCAAGTCCATGACCACACCTATGGTTATGAATTTGAAGCTCTTGAGCGATTCTGTAACAAACATAAATATATATAATATGTAAATATAAATAACTAATAACTAATAATTAATTATGAAGAGACATGACATATGAAAGGTCATGTCTCTTATGAAAGGGCACCCCTGCGTGGGTATATATACAA
>ML777930.1:1042424-1061094 GCA_009831015.1 Picea engelmannii | reverse complement strand
TTCTTGTTTGGATTTCTAAGATAAAATCTTTGTGTCAATAATGTAATTGATTTTACTTCTATATGATCTCTATAGGATAGCATTGCAGTTCTCCGTGTTAAATTGTTGTGAGAATTTATTATTATATTATGGTTATTCTTGCTTGAGATTACTTATTGTTGATTGTTTTCATAACCGCAATAGCTATGAACCTTAGACCATCCATTCATTAAGTTCAGTGAGATCAAAAGTTGTAATGATAGAGTTGTTACATCTTTCCAACTAGATTGCTAATTCCAACTCCGTGTATTAGCATATACTCCCCTCATCGATTCGTGGGAATTTTGTATGGGCTGCATATGAAGTAATTAGGTTATCGAAATTGATTTCTTGCTACCTCATATCCCTTCGATGTATTCTATATACAATTCGATTTCTCAACCCATTCAATTTCTCAATGCATTATATGCTTGGTATTCTATGCAAATTGACTTGGGAAACAAGGATAATAGCTTGAGCATTTTTCATTCTCTGAAATTTGTGTGGTCAAGAGAGCCCACAACCAACGTTCTTTAATTCATTGTATAGTCATACATAAGCAATTAAAATATATGAATGCATTTTCAAATTGTATGTCGTATGGGATGACAAGAGATGGCATAAACGTGTTTTGTTTTGTGGTGCCATTGAAACATTTCTTCCCTTAGTAAACCTAAAGAGTAATTTACCATTTAAGTTGTTTCTACCCTTTAAATTTGAAGTGATTTGGAGTTTACGAGATTTCTTCAATGGGTGTTGCAAATTAAATTGCATTCCAATTCACACATTGCTTATCCCCTATTCCTTCTAGAATGTTGGCCTCCATTTGAATATATACGCTATGACAATTAACTTGATGCCCTACCTTTGAATAAATATTTGCATTAATGCTTGGGGAACATTGGAAGAAAACGATGTCATGTAGGGAATGTTCCATTGTGACTAATGTTAATTAATTTTATGGAAATGTGAATGTTGGTTTGAGCAGTCCATGCACACATAGCTTATTATTGTTTATATGGAAGTGTGAATGTTGGTTTGAGTTCTCCACACAAACCTAGCTTATTGTTATTTGATTAACAAAGTAAATATACAACTCGTTCTCTATTTGGATGTGGTGTAAAATCCATGGCCATGCATTGGGACCATTCTTGAAGTCTTTGATTCATGGGTTAATGCTTTGTAATTGTAAAATTAGTTGTCCCTTGTTATTGCTCATATGCATAGAGGTATGAAGGGGCCATTAAATTAAGTTGCTTGACAGAGATGGTGAAAACATATTTGAAGGTTCTATGATTGCACATTCAATACACATGAACCTGTATATATTTATAATTGATTGCTTTAAATTGGGTATGTGTTGTTTGAGCATTTATACAACCACACAATTGGGCATAAATTATAACATTATCTAACTGTTCAACATAGAAATATTGAGCTACAATAATCTCTTTTCCAATTTGAGCCTAGCACTCTTTGACTCAGCTCAACCATATACTTCAAATTTGTAATCAAATGATTGTGCCTTCTATCCAAAAGAGAATCAAGAACATTGTTTTGATTTTTTGGTGTTGATCTTATGTTGAGTAATTGACATAGTTTTCCATTCATTCCATTGATGAGAATATTGAGTGCTGCTAGAGTGAGCAGAGCAAGAGTGACGTGTTGATTTGTTGGTGTTGTTCTTGTGTTGAGTAATAGACATAGTTGTCCATTCATTCCATTGACGAGAATCTTGAGTGTCTCTAGATCGAGAAGTCAAAACCATTTCTTGTATGTCTATTTGGTGATTAACAACTGAGAGACTTAAACTCAGAGTTCTGAATATTATTGCATTGTTAGTTGGTTGTTTCATGTGCATATTACACCAAGAATAGAAGACTTGTAACCAATACCGAGCAGAGATTGTAGAGAACAAATTTCATCTCAACAAATGATTAGTGTTGGTGAGACGTGTGGATTATAAGTCCCACGCTTATGGATCATATTGGTATTAGATAAATTGAATCCTTGACCTTGAAGCATCGACTAGTACTTTGAAGAGAACACAAACCTAGCATGGGTACATCACTGAGAGAGAAATATTTGAAGGACTAAAGGCCATCAATGTGCAAATCCAAGAAGAGAACCAACACTTAAGGAGAAGGTACATATGTTTGACCAAATCACCATGACTTATAAATAATTGCATTAAATAAGCATAAATTAAAGTGCACCATTAAAGAAGGGAAAACTTGAAAATAAAGAGACATAAACATAAGATCTGAACACACAAACTTGATAATGGAGTTCGTCCCTGGTGGACTATGTCTTCGGGTCCTGCTCTCAAATGGGTAGGCTCTTTCATTAACTTAGCAAAAGAATTTGGCAAATACATGAATATACCTCATTCTGAAATCAAGCTGCAGAAATAATGCTCAAATCAGAAAACATACATCACCATTGAATTTGTGGCGTCGAATTACCCAGAAATGATCGTCTCCACACTTCGATCCGACTCTGGCATTCCCAGGCCCAAGATGAATTTTGACTCGGTTTCTGTGCCCTCTGCAACCTACAATTATGATAGTCTTTGCTTTGTGAGCCGTGCATGCGGTTGTACGTTACAGTCGCTCCTCCCCCCGACTCTGGGAAAATTGTTGTTTTTTAAATAATAAAACCGGTGGATAATACCAAGCAACACCGGTGGCGCGTTGGTTATGGAAAAGTTATAAAGGCGTTGGGTAAGGCAGAGGTACCCACCAGACTCCATTTTGGTTGTTTGTTATATATATATATATGGTACAATGTATCCGTTTCTCCGCTAAGTTTAGCGACACGCTAGAAGGTTCTCCAATGATTATTTAAAATTGTCGTGGTCCACCAGATTTGGTGGACCCACCATTTTTTTTTAAAACGAAATTCGTTCACGGGCCAACATTGGGCATTTCTGGGCTGCCACGTGTTGCCCAATGATTGGGCCACATGGCTCCCACTGATACACTCACCTGTACGTTGATGTGGCTACTCTGTCACTTCGTAC
Organism: Picea engelmannii; assembly: GCA_009831015.1. Taxonomy (NCBI): domain Eukaryota; kingdom Viridiplantae; phylum Streptophyta; class Pinopsida; order Pinales; family Pinaceae; genus Picea; species Picea engelmannii. Next base: position 1,058,054 of record ML777930.1, on the reverse strand, counting down.
TGACACGTGGTGCTTCTTGGATGGTGCCACATGGCATTTCTAGGGTGTGCCATGTGGCACTTTTCTATTGGTCGACATGGACCCCTGAAAAGTCCATTGGCGGATGACATGTGGTAGCCTCTGGTGCTTCCATGTGGAATGCTGACATCAACATCCCATACGATGACATCACCCTTCCATCTCAGCTGCTGATGTTAATAGTACAGATGATGATGAGTCCCCTGCTGACTGGCCCTGTTTGACCGCAACTTTGACCGCGAATATCTTTCAAACCGTAACTCTGTTTGATGATCCATTTGCGCTGTTATAAATATCGCGACGTGCTCTTCGCGATCATTCCGTTTTAGCTAAGTTTTGGGAACTTCAAATTTTTTCCCTTTCTCTGTCTGCTGGAGCCATTTTGAGCGTTCTAAGTTGCTTTTGTGAGTTCTAAGTTATTCTTAGCCTTCTCTGGATCCTTTTTGGATCACACCTTCCCACTGAGAGATTTTTGGACCACCAAAAGCTTTCATCAATCAACTAGTAAGTGAGGGGATTTCTCCCTCACTCTTTCCTTCTCAATCCACCATGCCTTGCTGGATTATGTACCCCTTAGGCGTACTTGAAGATAAGTAATGTCATTCCTGCGTGAATTCCTCAGTCTTCGATCTAGGATGACATCTTCCTCCATCTTCTCCTTGACTGCTTGGCTAACCTGTTGAATCCTCTGAATGAACTTGCATGCTGCATCTCTCTCCTTGACATCTTTCCCATACAAAAAGTCCAAGGGGATCTTAGGTAAATACCCAAGACAAGTCTCAACTAGAGAATCTTGAGTGAAATAATACATGACTTGATTATACATAGGTTGGGCATACAGTAACAGATCATCCCATGACTTAGGATGTTGGATACAATATCCTTGAAGCAACTGGACCAACGTATTGTTTACCACCTCTGCATGTCTGTCAGCCCGTGGATGGAAAGCAATGCTCCTCCCCATCATGGTGTCCATGAGCTGCCACAAATTTGTCCAATATTCTCCTAACAATCGAGACTCTCGACCGGAGATAATGAACGTGGACAACCCAAAATGGACCCTTACATATTGGGATAACAAATGAGCAACCTGCTTGTCACATAACCTATCCACTGCTACACATAAGTAGACATGACTCATACTAGACATAGGTAATCCCCTTACAAAATCCATTGAAAAACTTTCCCAAGGATAAGAGGAAATAGAAAGTGGTGTGTACACCCCTGGTCTTTCAATAGTGGGCTTACAAAAGTACAACACACATTCCTTTACAATAGTGGTTACAAATACTTTCCTTCGAGGCAAATGACATCCCTGTAAATAAATTACAATCCCCAAATGTCTAAGTACAACTGCAACAAAATCTTCTTTAGTTACATTTAATTCCCTAGGAAGGCAAGCGAGGTTTACTCAAATGGGGGAGTAAGTTGTCCTACAAAAAAAACTTCTTCACCTGCAAACCCTGGAAGATCCCACATACATCTTTGAAGATTTCATCAATAGTATACCATCCATCATTATTGATATGAGCTAACGAAACATTATTCAAAATAATAGATGTAACTGTAGGAGATCTAAAAAGCATGTTTGTCCTTATGACATTGGTACTGGAACTGGTCTCAAACTTGCATGACTACTGAAGGTCAGGTTAGGCGAGCATTGGTACAATGTCGATCTTTAAAGTGTCGAAGGTCTTCTGCTGGATGCCTTCCCACTGAAAGACCCGTCTCATCTCAAGCAATCCATTCTTATGTAAAGGATCAAGAGCATTAACAACATCAGACTTATCATGGCATTCCCCCTTTATAATCGTGAGTACAAGATTCTTGTTAGTGTTTATAACTCTTTTTTCTTGGCTTGAACTAACAAGTGTTGATTTGTCCTTTATGATTTGAGCTTTAATGATGTATTCCACTCCATATTTTGTAAGATGGTATTTGTTTTCCTTCCGAAAGAAGATAGCCTTTCTATCATACAGATAGGGACTCCCTAATAGAAAACCACAAATATCCAAAGGAACCACATCTAGATCCACTTCATATATCATCTTAGAAGCAATAGAAAACCTCAACCTAAACTGCTTAGTGACATTTAACTTTGCTGTATTAGATACCCAACCGAGAAGGTAAGGTTTATGGTGAGGTCTTGTGGTTAATTCCAATTTCTTAACAAGTGTCTCTGATATTAAATTGACTTGGGAACCTGGATCAAATAATGTGTCTATCTTCGTATGTTTCGATACAACTCTTATGTGGAATAGTGCACTTCTCCTTTTATCATCATCATGTGATTCATTTAAAGAACTTGAACATGAATACAAGGAATCTTTACCTTGCATCCCAACTGCTGCGATCCTTTCTTTGTCACCTGAATCGAAACCAAGATCACGTTGTACTATAACAATTGTCTTTGGCTTCCCCTTGCCTCCAAACTGCTTTGGCCTTAACTCTGGATGTAGTTTCCAACAATGTTCACTATCATGACCCGTTTTCTCACAATGGTTGCAAGAGGGTTTTCCTTCTTCCTTCTTTGCTGCAGCTCTCCTCTTGTCCTTCCCATTTCTTTTCCCGTTGAAATGGTTTTTAGAGTGCTTGAATGGATTTTCATCCTTTCCATTCTTACCCCTGCTTTCAAGGTGAGTGGCTTGCACACAAACTTCGTCAAGACTGGTGGGGTTAAACAATAGTAAAGTATGACGAATATAACTGTGAAGTGCGCCAATATACTTCATTAACATTTCATAGGAATATAAAGGAATGTTTAGTGCAAGTGATTTCTTCCTAAATTCCTCTATGAAACTTTGGACTGTTTGACCTTTACTTTGCCTTAAAGTTTTCCATTCCATCATTGCTTTATGTAAATATCCTAATGGATAAAATTGCTTCATTATCGCTGATTTAAATTCCAACCATGAGGATAGAATATTACCACACTTACTTCTGTCCTGAAGCTTGGTCTCCCACCATACAAGAGCGGTGCCTTCCAACCAAAGAGAAGCCAGTTGCACCTTAACCTCCTCTTCATCAATATGCTGGACACGACAATACAATTCAATCCATCAGATCCAATTATCTAGCTTTTCAGGATTAGCATCTCCATTAAACATAGGTAAACCAAATTTTACATCAAGCTTTAATAATGGTTTCTTAAAAGAGGCTTTATGGCTAGAATGATGAGAATGATGAGAATGCTCAGAGGAAGAAGAACTAGAACTCAAAGGTGAAGACGAAGGCTCAGGAGGATCTCCTCCAACCCCTTGGTTTACTGAAGCATCATCATCTGCCTATGCTTCCTTTTTCTTCCCTTTATTCTTCATCCTCTTCTCTTAATCTCCATACATTCGCTCGACCATTTCTGACATGCGATAAAAGACCATGTGAAAGTTTTTCTCATGTTCATCACGCTTGTCCTCTTCTGCCATTTTCTTCCTTCTAGATACATGACCAACTTCAGGATTGAAAGTCTTTAGAGTTCCTTCACCCTGCTTATGCTTGGCCCTAGTAAGCATTCACACTCAACAATTCAAGTCAAATATGACTGCTCTGATACCAACATGATCCAGGATCTTTTCATCGTGACTTATAAAGAATTGCATTAAATGAGCATAAATTAAAGTGCACCATTAAAGAAGGGAAAACTTAAAAATGAAGAGACATAAGCATAAGATCTGAACACAAAAACTTGATAACGGAGTTCGTCCCTGGTGGACCACGTCTCCGGGTCCTTCTCTCAAATGGGTAGGATCTTTCATTAACACATTAAAAGAATTTGACAAATACATGAATATACCTCATTCTGAAATCAAGTTGCAGAAATAATGCTCAGATCAGAAAACAGACATCACCACTGGATTCGTGGTGTCGAATTACCCAAGAATGATTGTCTCCACGCTCCGATCCCGCTTTGTCACTCCCAGGCCCAAGATGAATTCTATCTCGGTTTTTGTGCCCTCTGTAACCTGCAATTATGACAGTCTCTGCCTCGTAATCCGTGCCCACAGTCCTACGGTACAGTCGCGCCTCCCCCCGACTTTGGGTGAATTGTTGTTTTCTTAAATAATAAAAACGATGGATAATACCAAGCAACACCAGTGGCGCATTTGTTATGGCAGAGTTATAAAGGCGTTGGGTAAGGCGGAGGTTCCAGGGTCAAACCCACCAGACTCCATTTTGGTTGTTTGTTATATATATATGGTACAATGTATCCGTTTCTCCGCTAAGTTTAGCGAACTGCTAGAAGGTTCTCCAACGATTATTTAAAATTGGCGTGGTCCGCCAGATTTGGCGGACCCACCATTTTTTCTTTTTAAAACAAAATTCATTCATGGGCCAACATTGGGCATTTCCAGGCTGCCATGTGTCGCCCGATGATTGGGCCACGTGGCGCCCACTGATACACCCACCTATACACTGACGTAGCTACTCTGTAACTCCGTAATGATACGTGGCACTTCTTGGATGGTGCCACGTGGTGTCGCCTGGGGGCACCATGTGGCACTTTTCTATTGGTCCACATGGACCCATGAAAAGTTCATTGGCGGGTGACACGTGGAAGCCTATGGTACTGCCACATGGCATGCTAACATCAACATCCCATATGATGATGTCACCCTGCCATGTCAACTGCTGATGTCAGCAGTACAAATGATGATGAGTCCCCTGCTAATTGGCCATGTTTGACCGCAACTTTGACCACAAATATCTTTCAAACCGTAACTCCGTTTGACGAGTCGTTTGCACCGTTAGAAATTTTGCGACACACTCTTCACGATCATGCCATTTTCAGTGAGTTTTGGGAACTTTGAATTTTTTCCCTTTCTTTGTCTGCTGGAGCCATTCAGAGCATTCTAAGTTGCCTCTGTGAGTTCTGAGTTATTCTTAGCCTTCTCTGGATCCTTTTTGGATCATTATACAACCACACAATTTGGCATAAATTATAACATTATCTAACTATTGAGCATAGAAAATTGAGCTACAACAATCTCTTTTCCAATTTGAGCCTAGCACTCTTTGACTTAGCTCAACCATATACTTCAAATTTGTAAGCAAATGATTGTGCCTTCTATCCAAAAGAGAATCAAGAACATTGTTTTGATTTGTTGGTGTTGTTCTTATATTGAGTAATTGATATAGTTTTCCATTCATTCCTTTGATGAGAATATTGAGTGCTGCTAGAGTGATGCGTTGATTTGTTGGTGTTGTTCTTGTGTTGAGTAATAGACATAGTTGTCCATTCATTCCATTGACGAGAATATTGAGTGTCGCTAGAGTGAGAAGTCAAAATCATTTCTTGTATGTCTGTTTGGCGATTAACAACTGAGAAACTTAAACTCAGAGTTCTGATTATTATTGCATTGTTAATTGGTTGTTTCATGTGCATATTACACCAATAATAGAAGTCTTGTAACCAATACCGAGCAAAGATTGTAGAGAACAAATTTCATTTCAACAAATGATTAGTGTTGGTGAGACGTGTGGATTATAAGTCCCACATTTATGGATCATATTGGTATTAGAGAAATTGAATCCTTGACCTTGAAGCATCGACTAGTACTTTGAAGAGAACACAAACCCAACATGGGTACATCACTAAGAGAGAAACATTTGAAGACTAAAGGCCATCAATGTGAAAATCCAAGAAGAGAACCAACACTTAAAGGAGAAGGTACATATGTTTGACCAAAGAATAGCAAAGCTAGAAAAGGACCTTGAGACCTATACAAATGTTGTCTTTGCTAAATGATCATTTTGTTGAATGCCAAGACTCCCTCACCATTGTTATGGGAGATTGTGAAAATACCATAGTTCAACACATACAATTGGGAGACATGTAATTCAATGGGATAATTGCTAAGAGGATAGGTTCACTAAGATAATGACCCAATTGCACCAATAATTGTCAATGAAGGAGGATGTAATGGCCACGATACACTTAGTTGTCCAAGAGACCAAGGAAGCAAAGAAACCTTCCATTGCTACTATGGAATCCAACACCATGACCGAGACAAGCACAACAATATCACTTTCCTTAAAACTTCTTAAGACCACTTATGCGATTTTAAAAACCATAATAGAGGCATTGGTGCCAATTTATTAAGACATATGAGCTACAATGGTGAAGGGCTAGGAAATAGAATTCAAGGAATCATGAGCCCTATTATCATTAAACCAAGGGTCAAGAATGAAGGCCTAGGTTTCAATGACATAAAGGAAAAGGCCATTATCACTAAAATTACTCTTGTGAAGAAAAAATATGTTGCAGATTTGGTCTTCTCATCGTAAGAAAGAGTAGCAATGAATGAAGATGGCAACACACCACCACTCCATCCTTCTTATGGCAGATTGTAGAAGAGTAATGATGAAAAAAGTTCAAAGAGTTGGTCTACACCAACACTTAGAAGAAGCAACAAGCCAATCAACTAGAACAAGAAGAAAAGAACTAGAGGTGTGCATTAGGCAAGACATGCCTTGTTTATTACTATTGCAAGAAGAAAGGCCATAGAGGTACCCGTTGTTGGTATTTTGAGGTGTGTTACTTCTATTGGAAGAAAGTCCATCTCGAGGCATGTTGATAGGAGAAGCAAGCCACATGCCACAAGCCCAAAGGTTTTCAGAGGAAGAAAGGAAAGAAGAATTACCCAATACAACAATGAACTCAGAGGCGCATGGAGAAAAAGAGTATGTCAAGAAGTAGATACAACAAAAATAAGAACTATTGTCATCATTGCAAGATAAATGGACATTGGGAAGCAAAGTGTTGGAGTTTGTTAGACTCAGAGTCCCTAGATAATCACAAAGTCCAAGACCACATTCTTATGAGTTGTCATCATTATCTATTAATGAGGTGTTGCCATTATCCACTGATGTGTTGAGAGTGAGATTTAGATCTAGAAGTGATCAAATTCATGTACTATACACTGACATCATGAGATGAATATGGATTAAAGCCTTTTCTACTAAATTCCCTTTCTGTGTCTTGCTTGTGTTCTATTTTTTAATATGGTATTAGAGCTCTTATGGTCTTAAGGGCATGATAGCACCATGGTAGTTTTCCATGGAAAGTGAGAAATCGTAACTCCTTCATGGTAGTGATTGATGAGAGGTGTAGTTAATAATGTTGGATGTTTGTGTTGAAATGATGGTGCTTTGATGAACGTTGAAGTAAAAGGAAAAGAAAATCTACACTCTTTTGAGGCATAGTGGCAAGGACAAGGTAAGATGCACATGTTTTTTAATATATTTTGTAGAATATTTCTCTACATCTTACATGTGAGATCTATCGCTGGGAGAACACTAGCCTTGGTTTATGCTATTGATAATAATCTCTCCTGAATTATTGATTGAGAATGTGTACTCTGCTAAGCATACATCAATCTGTGATCATGGTTAATGGAGGAAAGTTGTAGCTAAAATCTGATGTAACTGGCAATATCGATATAAATCCTTGTGTAGATCTACCTCATAGGTTTATTGTATCCAGCCATGGAATCCTTATTGATGGCTATATTATCTGTAGATTTGTTTGATCCACGAGGTTCGCCTGTAATGCATATTCTCTAAATACAGTCAAATCCGTATCCCAAAAGCTACACATTTGTGACTCTGGGCTCAATTCTAGTAGTGATGTTGCTCCGACACTGATTTTGAATTCCTCCTCAGAGCCATTACTATCTCTATCGTATCAAGAGAGTTAGTGCCCAGATCATCCGGAAATTTGGATTCAGAAGTCAGAGGCTTATCATCTGATAATGCTATCAGACTCTTCACAATATCACATACTTTGCTAAGAGTCTCTAGCTTGGCCTGTTCACACAAACTACTTTCAGAGCACCAGAAGTGCATTGTAAAGATTGAAATGATGGAAAAACAAATCTTATGCAAGGCTATTAATCCACAGAATATGATGGATCCAAAATATTTATTTGAAGATTTGTTCTAAATGAAGCAATCTGGAAAGTCACCATTGTAGTAACTATGTACAAAATCGTTGAAATAGGAGGTAGGTCGTTTCAGTCCGAGCAGTTTTGGGTTGATTAGACTCATCAATAACTGGTTAAGAAAACGACAAGTCCATACGCAAGAGAATCCAGAGCCCAAGGAAAGAGAAAGTATACTCATGTGCATGTGATTGACTGGTTGGACAAAATGAATGCGTTCCTGAAAGAAGAAAAGATAACCCCACATGTAGTCCATATTTAAAAGTGTTTTTTCATTATAATTACCATTGGTGGTATTACTAAAAGGAAAATTTGGGATTCATGATAATTACCATTGGTGGTTTTTGGGAGAATTTTATGTCTTTTGCTCTAAGTTGTTCTTTGAGCAAGTCATTTTTCTAGGAAATATTTGAAAAATTTGTAAAGAAGGTTCTCTATCTGTCATGGTGGATGTCTTAATGGAAATCAAAATAAGGGGTCCAAGGTACACATTGTACTTGTGAGATTGTGTATGATTTTGGATGCGTGATACTCTGTTTCATGTCTAGTTTTAGCACTTAATTGCAATTTGTCACAACGCACATGGTAAAACAAAGCATAAATAATTGACCAAAGTGAAATATCAAATCAAACATCCACAAAACAATGTGTAATCTCATGTAAGAGGGAAAAAAGTTGTGTATTCCTCAAATTTTCATTGTAAAAAAATTCAAAGGTCATAACTATATATGGTTCATTTAAAATATGCTTCAATTGATCCATAGTCTTAAATTTAAGTGTTTTTTAGTCAATAGTTTATTGTTCATTGAAATTGAAGTATAGGGTTAAGATTGAACTAAGTCATTGATTTGTTCAAAGAGAGGAATTACAAAAAGACATGTTGTAAAACACGCCTATCTGAAATTGAATGAGGTCAAGCTATAAAATCATTGTAAAAATCACAAGTTGGGGTGCATTCTAGGTGGTATCTAACACCATAAGTGTGACAACAATCAAGCAAGTGTGATATAAAAGAAACAAGTGCAAGCGAGCATGATATAAAAGAAACAAGTGCAAGCAAGCATGATACAAACAAGCATGACAAGTGCAAAATAAAAAATGGGTAAAGGAGGAAACCATTTATAAAACGTCAATCAAGAAATCAAGGAATTAGATTACTCCAAAAATGAATTACATCATTGGGTTATTGATCTTCACAATCAAATTGATATGAAGGATCAATTGATTGAAGCACTTGAGTTAACATTAATTTAGAAGGAGAAACAAATTAAGAGCACGGTCAATGCCAAATGTGCCAAAAATGACTTAATGCAAATGATGGATGTTACTTGTGTAATAGATGACCTCATACAAAAGGTTGATACAACTTGTGACACAAAATACATAATGAAAATGGTTAACGCTACTTGTGATACACATGACCTAATGGTGGATACATAGGCAACAAAAGATATTGTTGATGATTCCTTACCGAGTCATGAGATAGAATCATACAATAAATTGATGAAGCAAAGTGTTGCTGAAGATAAGTCATAAGAAGAAGCAAAGTCTTATTGAAGATAAGTTACAAGAAGAAGCACATAGTGATAGCAAAACCAACAAATGCGAATTTGAAGATACAAAAGAACAACATTGAGAATTACAAAATGATATTTCCAAGATGATTGTTAGACCTTGGGAAGAATTGATGTTCAACAAAAATCAACATGGCCTAGGACATGACAAAGGAAACAATTTTTAGATCCCATATCACTCTAAACCGGTTCAATTTGTGAGTGCGGGATTCCTTGATAAAAAAAAATTAGAAATTAATGAGGTTAATGTACAGTTCAGAAAAAACTTATGTGATGGCACTGTCATAGAGTTGGTCAAATGGATACATATTGTTTTGATCTCCATATTTGTCTTCATCGTGGGAATATAAAACATCTCTCAAAAAAATGCCGGAAGAAGAAGAACGTTAAGAAAACAATTCATTATGGTTGGATAAGTTCTTGGCAATGGAATCAACAAGTCAAGAAGTTGATTATGTCTTACTATCTAGTTAAGACATAGGTAAAGACATGGTTTCATGGAAAAATCACAAAACAAAACACTTTCAGATAGTTATTCCAAATGATAATTTTGGGCATGATTGGGTCCCGATTCTACATATCTTTTGAATTCAACCACGTGTCAAAGATGGTACTCTCTATGCCTCAAAGGGGGGAGTACATTGATAAAACAACAAGATAGTCTCCCACACCTTTAATGGGGAGTATTTTGAAAATGGTTAATGGTCAACCAAAACCACCACAAACATTGATGAAATTAGTTAGTTGTTGACCAACAAAACCACCAAATACAATGATGAACAATTGAAGCACATAAGAATCCAAAAGCTCAAGCTTGGATCCATTTCAAAATATTCTCACCTTGCACCTGACAGGGGGAACTACCAAATATCAATAATGATAGTCCGGATTCAAGTTTCAAAGTCCTATCAATCAAAATTTAATCAACATTTGGGAATTCTAAGATGGAAACTGGTCTCCTCAACAGACTATCTACAATCAAATAAATTATTCATTGGGATGTTGTTCAACACCTAATTATGTCTAAATTCAGAGAGAGATTTGATAATCCTATTTGTTCACTGATAGTAGAATTGTGATCCTATTTGTTCACCAAATTACCATGGAAATGTTTAGACATGGAGTTGTTCACTTCCATAAATTATACTCTCTTTCAAAGTTCATTTTAAATGAACCATTCAACATCCATATTGGTGGTTTTTCAAGCATATCTTCATCAAATCTTAGTTCAATATTTTCATATTGAAGATTAAAGATGATACTGGTTAGTTCATGTTGCCTTACTAGTACAATTATTCATACTTGTGACTGAGGGAAGGAATGTTAGACTATGAGTCCCTAAACAATCACAAAGTTTGAGACCACATTCTTATGATTTTTCATCATTATCTACTGATGATATGTTATCATTATATATTGATGAGTTATCAGTGAGATCTAGATCTAGAAGTGGTCAAATTCATGTACTATATATTGACATCATGAGATAAATACAAGTGTTGAATATGGCTTAAAGCCTTTTCCACCAAATTCTCTTGTTGTGCCTTGCTTGTGTTCTAGTTTTTAGCAGAGGCTTCATCTGAATCCCCATCCCACGAATCACAGAACCAAAACAAGAGTGTTGAGAGTAAAGACTAAAGAAGATGAATACATCTCTTCATTTCCATCCCAAGGAGATAATATTTTCTAGGGATTTACAACATCACAAGAGGTCAACATCACCAATGTAGTGAACAATGGGTTGATGGTGACATCAAGGGTAGACTCAATCCATTTTGTGGTGTTCTTTATTAGAAAATTGAAATATACAAAGAAGAAATAACATATTTGACCTATATATACTGTAGAAAATACAAATTGAAAACACAATAGCCAAATAAAGAACCAGGATAACAACAAAATGATTATACCTTTATTATTGGAAGCAATGTTCACTTTCCTATTCAAGGAGGCAACCTCCAATTGATAAAACCTCCAATTACAAATAACTTCATACCACATTGCAAAATTGTTTCTACATCTTTATATAGTACTTTCTACCTCCTAGACACATTCTAGAGAAGAAACTTTATAGTAGGCAAAACTTTCTAGTAAGCCTTCTAACATTTATTGCTTTCATAGTACTACATGGGCCTTTTTTACTATAGATGGCCTCCATACATAGAAATACATAACAATGTATCTATCTACTTAGGGGCTTAGGGAAGTTAGGACCCTAACATTCCCTCACATTTAAAAAACAACATTGTCCTCAAGGTTGGAGATGAGGGAATTTCTAAAGGATTGTTTCTAGTTCCCATGTGGTATCCTTGGGTTGTGTATCCTTCCATTTTTTCAAGATCTCCTAGATAGTGCACTGGAATAGATGAGACTCTGTTTTTTCAAATATGGCCTTGGGATACAACCAAATGGAACCTTATTCATCTAATTCTAGAAGTCTAGTTTGAACAAGGACATTATATACAACCACTTTCTTTAAGTAGGAGACATGAATGTTTGGATGGATTTTAGAGTGGCTCAGAAGTTCTGTAATGCACTAGCCCAATACATTTGAGGATGTTATAGGGGCCATAAAAATTTCTATAAATATTCTGGTGGTGGTTATATTTGAGGGGGGTTTGCTTATAAGGATGCAAATGAAGGAACACATGATCCCCTTCTTCAAAATGGTGTTTGTAGTGATGTTGGTCAACGTGTTTCTTCATTTGATTATGAGCCATGACCATATTATCTTTTAGAGTGCGAATAATATAGTTCTGAGTTGTGAGGAGTTTTTCAACCTCTTGTACCTTGGAGACTCCTGATAAGTATGATAGAACTGATGGGGGATTTTGACCATAGAAATCCTCAAAGGGGGTCATAAAATTGACACCATTACAAGTTGTATTGTATTACCATTATTCTAGGGTAACCATTGAAACCATTGGGACTTTCATTCCAAAGTAAAGAAAATAAAATATGCTTCCAAACACCCGTTGATAGCCTCATTCTAACTATCAACTTGGAGGTGACAGGTGGTACTAAGATGCAATTGAGTGCCTTGGAGCCTAAACAATTCTTGCCAAAAATTTCTAGTGAAAGTGGTATCATGGTTGGTTACAATAGATTGTAGCATACCATAGAGTTTAAATATATTATCCATTAAGACTTGAGTAATCGTGGAAGCTTTAAAGGGGTGTTGTAAGGCACAAAAATGAACATATTTGGAAATACGATCAACTGCAACCATGATGACATATTTATTTCTAGATTTGGGTAACCCCACAATGAAGTACATAGATGTTAGTCCATACAATGAGAAAAATAGGTAAAGGTTATACCTCACCTAGAGTTTTAATTGTTTCTCCCTTTTTACGTTGGAAAATGTCACATTTGACCACAAAAGTGAAGATGTCCTTTTTCATGCCTTCCCATTATAATGAATGCTTGATCCGTTCATATATTTTGTGAAATTCAAAATGGCCTACTATTGGAGACACATGGAGTTTAGATAACACTATTTATTTAAAGATAAAACTTTTGCTCAAATATAGACACCCTTTATATCAAATCTCTTCATTATGCCAATTGTATCCCTAAGATGCATGGGGTTCCCTTTGAAGTTGTTGGATTAGGCAAGAAATCTTGATGCAAACCCCCACCACTCCCTGGGGCTTGCATGACCTCCCGGTCTAGGATCGCTTGAATTCAGGAGCTGAATCATCTCTCGGGCCCCTGCTGACCCCTAAAAAATCTTATTCACAGATCCTTTACCTTTTTCCCATGCGAAAATCAAAGTCACGAGGGTGTTGATTCACCAACATAATCCTCCACGTGACTCTGGGCCAAAAACGTGGGCCAAACGTCCCTTTTTCGAAAATTTGGGACTTTGGAGCCTCAGGCTTCGAGAGCTCCAACAACAAAATGCGACGTTCCTCTCGAACGTCGAATTCATATATCATTGAACAACGGAGGGGATCAACGATCCACAATGCCTTCCATGATCTTACGGTTGGAAAGAACTTTGAAATTCCGGGCTTCAGAGGTTTCGCTTGCTCGAACACGCTATACTCCTGGAGCGTTGAAATCTGAACCAACAGATCGAATGGTCTATTACTTACCTCAGATCGAAGACTCCCATCAATTCTACAACTCCAGGATTCAGATATTTTCAAAGCACCACACTTCAAATTCCCCGGAGTGCTAAACAAGTGAACTCGGGAAGGGTCACAATCGATGGTCCATGTGTTCTGGTGGATGAATGACTCAAATATATTCTAGGCTTTGGGACTTCAAGTGTCTTTACACCACAACCCCTTACAAATTATGAATGCTGAACTAGCAGAGGTCAAATATTCTCTCCACGTGTCCCTCTCTAACCAACGACTGAGATTAAATTTGGCCTTCGGGCCTTCGGGAGTTCTCGACTCCAAACCATTTATACCTTGATCCAACTGGAATGCCAAGCCTCCGAACTACTAGATCTAGTGCCACGTGTCCCCTGTCTATCAACAGTTAGGAATTACTTCACAATTCGGGACTTCGGGAATCTTGTGAAGTTTTACGACCACACCCCAGTTCTTCTAGATAGCCAAAATTACGATCCCCGCCTTATCTTCAAACATGTATCTTCTTATGATCAACGGTTCGGATCGATTTCAGACTCCAGAACTTCGGGAGTTCTGTCTCCTTTTCACCTAAACATAGAAAATCTATGAATTCGTGAAGTCTGAATGACTTCGAGAGTTAAACCCTGTGCTAATCCTCCAGATATGATGGCTAAAAAAGGCTCTTGATCCTCCCAAATGGATCTCATCCACTCGACCTTCAAACCAATAAACTCTTCCCTCCAAGGGATTTTAGTCTCTATCTCTTCTGAGCTTTGTTCCCTGAGGTGCTTCATATCTCTGGTGCAGTCCTTGCGTCCTCTTAACTTTTGAAATGCTTCCGACTTAGAGATTTTTCAAAAATCTCCCTATGCACTCCTTGCGTTCGTCTTCCTCAACACTTTGACTAAGTGTCAGCCTGATGCACACCTTGCATGGGTCTTCTTCAAAATTCTATACTCCACTGAGTATTTGTGCACTCCTTGCACTTGATCGACAAAGATTCATACTGCCTCTCCTGAACTACTGAGTCAGACATGACTTTGGCTTCACACTCCTTGCAGGCATTGTGCACTCCTTGCACCAGAGTTTTAGAAGAGAAACAATTGAAACTTTTGGAACATCAAAGGTTCACACATCTAATCATAAAATGCATACTCAGACACATAAAACATATAAAACATAAGACATAAAATTTAATCAATGAACTCAACGATGAACAACACCAGACATTTGGAATCAAACCGCTCTGATTCTATTCATTCAATAAAATATGTACATGAGTTGATACAACTCTCAACTTCTTCTCTTTCTCTCTTCAACAATTTTTTACAATGATATTCAACAACCTCATTTGGGAATAGTTTACATATATTTATACATGGAGAGACTTCTCGAGCCTTCCCTCCAACCTACCTTAATACTATCATATCACAATTAAGACATTCATTTACTAAGGGTTATTACAATAAATGGTATTTACAACCCAGATACGAGTTGATGCTCAATATCTATACAATCCTATGTGCATTAAATAAATTACAATATTCTGTGATCTCATGCAATGGCTCAAGCCTCCAAACATTAAAAGGTATTTAACTACAATATTTTCAAAATATGAAAATGATGCACTCTCCTTGGGATCAAAACTGATTTGAAATGTGAACGCTGGGTGTTGAGATGTCCTCCACTCAACCTCTTTAAATGCTGATGGTGATGCTCATGCATCAAATCTTGAGATCTATGAACCATTATTTTTGGACCTCATTCAACCAATATGCTACGATGAAGGAGAGTGAAAATAGGGCCCCTTCATCCTTTAGAGAGAGCATCAACTACCACATTCTCATTGTATTTTATAAATGATCTCATAATCATATCCCCAAATTTTGGTAACCCATTTATGTTGCTCAAGGGACAAAAATATTTTTCTCCAAACAATATTTAGGGCAAGATGATCAATTTTAATATGGAAACATTTCCCAAGCAAGTGGGGACACTAGATATCCATAATGT
>ML777930.1:998137-1018128 GCA_009831015.1 Picea engelmannii | reverse complement strand
AATCCCCTGCATGTAATCTTCACAATCTTATTTATTCCCAAATAGAACCTCCAATCTGGTCCATAATTCATTTGGAGTTGATTCTTGTGAGTCATCATATACTTGATGGAGAATTTCAGGAGAAATAAAATAGAGGATACATCATATGGCCATATCTTGTCTATTGAGAAAGTCATTTTTCTCATCGACAGAATCGAGATCTACTTCCATTTCCATATTTATTTGGTACAAGGCTCTACATTTGAGCATAAGCAAATTTTTTGGCTTCCATTCCAAATAGTTATGAGGCGTGAGAAGCATTTCTGGCGAATAATCCATCTTTTTGTTGTCTTCAATCTTTTGTACCTACAAAATGTTTTGGTGTAGCTTTGGATTAGCCTTCTGTCGGCTCTGATACCATGTAAATGTGTTGAACTTTCACATAATAGATCTAGCTAAACAATAATACACACATTTGCAGAGAGAATTGGAGAAAGAAGAAGAAGGAGAGAAAGAATAGAAAGAATTCTCATTAACTGTATTCCACACTCAAAGAGTGAATAAATTACAATAGTTATAGGATACATGAGTAAATAATGAGCCATCGTGGTGGTGTAGATTGATCTGGACACACACCAGCAGTTACAAGAGTAAAATGCCACCTAGTCTAGTCTCTTAGGCAGTTACGGGAGTGATCTGCCACCTAGCTGAGTTAACTAGTCAACTAGTCTTCAGTTAACTGACTGAACAAAGATTAGTGAGTTGGTGATGATCCCAATGTTGCATGGTGACAAAACCAATGAAACATCTAAACTCAACTCAACTAGTCAAACTGAAGTGTCAACTGAAAGAGAATATTCTCCAGGTGGAATATTCTCTCCTAAAATATAGGAGACTGGATAATGACTAATAAACAAGGAAAAACCTTAGGAAAAATAAATCCTAGGTGTGTGTTAATTAACTCCAACAACTGGTAGTCATTTCTATGGATTTTTTTGTGGGATTTCCACTCACATCACAGAGACACAATGCCATTCTTGTTATAGTTGATAAGTTGACCAAGAGTGCTAATTTTATTCCAATTAGAGACACTTATGATGTCGTTGATGTGGCACATGTTTTTACAAGTGAAGTCATCCATTTGCATATGATTTAGCATTGTTGATTGGGTTGGAATCATACAATAATTGCATTAGATGTGTTATTTATTGTCATTAATACATGCATGAGTTTTGTATATACTAGCTACGCATACATGCCTTGTGCATGTACACTAGTATATATGAATGTTTAAATTAATGATGTGCTTATATAATCTAGATGTATGAATCATGTTATTATTCTCCTTGTATTGTAAGTTACTATAACTTCAGGACAAAGTTTCTTGAAGGGAGGGTGTGTGTAACACCCCAAATTAGATTAATTAATGATTTGATTAAGTAAGATAAATTATTTTATTAAGGTATTAAAAGTTAATTAATTGATTAAATCATTAATTTAACTAAGTGGATTAATTATTGAACTAATTATATTTTGTCATTTGTTTCGTTATCTCTTTTGAATAAAGAAATGTAACATTAAATAAATTAAGAATTTCATGTGTTTTAAGGCTAGATATAAATTTATGACAAAGGATAAGGTAGATGGGAAATTGATGATGGGGGGGAATTCGAGAGAAGGATGATAAGAAGGAGGGAGTGGGACTTTGAATGGGAGATATTTTTTAGGTGGGGACGAAGAGGAAGGAAGGAGAAATATGGGAGAGAAGGACAACTTTTCTTTGGGGAAATTGGCAGGAAATGAAAGACACTTCCACGTTAATCTTAGCAAAAGAGAAGAATAAGTTAATAAAAAACGTAAATGAAAAAATCAATCACACAGTACACTGAGATTTTACCCTGGAACCCTTAACTAAGAGAAACCAACATATCTTTGAGAGTTTTGCTCTCTTTTTGTCTTATTCAATCAAAATAAAAGGTTACATTCCTAACCTTGGTCCACACCTATGACACAATCGATATCATATCCACTTTCCTTCGCAAGAACAACCCTGTAGCCAATTTGGCTTACATATACATGACTACCAACCTATGATTTACCATGTATTAGCGTTACATCATTAACATTATCGCATTATCATTTACAGCCTTACAAAATGCCTCTTTATAGGCTTTACATCAAGAAAAAACCTAAATATTGGTGCCCAAAAATGGTTACAGATCCATGCATATCATTGGCTACAAATACTGCAAATCCCGGGATTATGTTACAGTCGAATTCCAAGTCGGGTTACCAGTCGACCTTCATTATGTCTCTAGTCGGTCGTCTCATACCCACACTTCGACCTCTTATCAGTTGACTTGTCTTCAATATCTTCAACTTCTACTTTTCTCGGAAAACTTCCTCGACCTTTAACTTGTTGTTGATCCACCTTGAACTTCGACGATCCGTCGATATACCTCGACTCAATTTTCATTGCAAAGAATATAACAAACCAAGATTATCCCCCTTGTTGTTTTCTTTGCTGAAACATGAGATTACTTAAATTTAGTTCACAGACCCAGGGCAACAATTCCCATTGCCTCTCTACACCAAGAGAACTTCACATCACTCACAAACTTGGTCAATGAGTTTTTTATGTTTTCCAACGTGTCTACTTTCTCCAGTAGAACCTTGTTACTTTCCACCATATCTTTCATGAAATGGTATTGTACATCAATGTTCTTAGTATTTGAATGATAAGTAGGGTTCTTTGCTAGAAATATTGCGCTTCGACTGTCACAACTCACCTTCATAGATCTCTGCTCAAACCCGATTCCTAAACACAAACTTTGAAGCCATACCACTTCTTTGCTTCCATGAGTGGTCTCCATGTATTCAACTTCTGTTTTTGACAAGGCTACGAATTCCTTTCTCTTACTCATCCAACTTATTTATCCACCGAACATCTTGAAGACATATCCATTGGTCGACCTCCGTCGATCCAGATCTCCAGCCCAATCGACATCAATAAAGACATGTACATCTACTTTACCACTGTCACCTCCAGGTCTTCCTTGGTATCATATATCATAGTCCTTTGTGCCACACAAATACCAGAATACTCTCTTGGCAGTTGTCCAATGCTCCTTTCTAGGTGTTGACATGTACATTCTCAACACTCCCACTACATGGGCAATGTTTGGTCGAGTGAATACCATCACATACATTATACTACCAACAAAAATTGCATAGGGAACACATGCCATGTCATCTATCTCTTGTTATGTCTTTTGAAATTGTTGAATAGTAAGCCTTGATCCCACTGGAATTGGCATCTTCACCTGTTTTCAATCCTGCATGTTGAATCATTTCAAAACTGTTTCAATATACTTCGTTTGATTCAACCAGAGATTTCTAGAGGCTCGATCTCTCTTAATTTCCATTCCCAGAATGAATTTAAGTGCACTGAGATCCTTCATGTCTAACTTAGAGGATAACTGCTTCTTCACCTCCTTTATTACGTCCATGTTGTTTCCAATCAACAACATGTCATCGACATACAAAGATACATATATGAAACGCCCACCTTCTTCCTTGGAATATATGCAGTGATCAACTTTACTTATCACAAATCCCAAACTAAGGATGTAAGTGTCAAACTTCTGGTACCACACCCTTGGATATTTCTTTAGACCATAAAGGGATCTTTTGAGTTTTCACACCAACTCTTGCTTGCCCCTTACTACAAATCCTTCAGGTTGTTTCATGTAGATTTCTTCTTCTAGGTCCCCATGTAGGAACTTGTATTCACATCCATCTGTTCTATATCTAGATTGAATGCTCCAGCCAGAGACATTAGTACTCTAATGGAAGTTAGTTTTGCAATAGGGTAAAAAATATCACCGAACTCAACTCCCTCAACTTGGGAATAACCTTTTGCTACCATTCAAGCTTTGAAATTATTGACTTGACCTATGATATGCATCTTCTTATTGAACACCCACTTTCTACGAATGATCTTTCTTCCACTAGGTAACTTGACCAAATCCCATGTCTCATTTTTGTACACAGATTCCATCTGTTCGATCATGGCATCCTTCCAGATTTTACCCTCTGTCGAGTTGAATGCCTCACTAATCGACTTGGGCTCATCCTCAATGGAAATTAGCACGAATGCAGAACAAAAGTTAAGTGAAATATACCTCTCAACTAGTTTTCTTATTATTTCTGACCTCCTTTCCACTGGAGTCAGTTGTTCCACCTCTTCCTCTAATTCAGTCGACTCATCTGAATCATCTTCTTCATTCCTCAATTCAAACTGCACTGTATCAGGATTATTCTCGGTCTGAACAACTTCCTCAGGATCAGATTTACCTTCGACTTCTCTGAATACCACATCTCGACTATACACTATTCTCCTTGATGCAAGATCCTAGAGCTTATATCCTTTCATCCCTTCTTTATATCCAATGAAAATACATTTGACTGCCTTCTTTTCCAGCTTGCTCCTATTTTCCTTGGGAACATGCACAAATGCATCATAACCAAATTGATAAGGATTTTATGACAAGAAAAAAATGAATACATATTATTATCAAAATATTCTTAACACAGAATAACATATATACAATAAAAATGGTTTCTATTCAATAAGGAAATAAACCGAAATTGTAAAATGTAGCGGGAAACAAGCTTGCTAGAATGGTGGTGGCTTATCTTTGAGAAGATATGTGACGAATGCGCTCTTTCACAAGAAGATTATTACAATGAGGATCTCAAGGATTTTTTTCAATAAATAGGAATATCAAAAAACCCTATACATCCAAAAACCTAACCCTAGGAGATGAAGCACCAAAAGTCATGTGGGCCTCGTTTGGGTAAGTTAGTACATCAACTTCCCGGGGTCGTAAATTTTACATACGATATTCGTTTTAGTCTCACGATAGCCCATTGGAAATGTCTATCCGAGGAATACACATGTTTCCTGTGGCGAGCCTTACACATTTGGATTGTGGCGAGCCCTAAAAACGTTGTTTAGGGCCTCAAAACGGCCCCGAAAGTCAGGGACTTGAAAACTAGGAAAAAAACTGCCGAATTGGAAAAATACCAAAATGAGATAGTTGGAATAGGTGGGAGGCCACCGACATACATCTGGATAAATAATCCTCCCTTAGGAAGTAATGGTATCCATTGCATTGAGTGCCCCCATTAGATGAGGAAATTTCTGCTGAATTTGGCCCTGGGTGAGCCACTTGCCTTGGTGCAGGAGCTGCCCTACTTTGACAACTCGATAAAGCTGGATCCTTTGCTGGCGAGTGACCTTGAACTATTTTTCCACAATATGATCACTGGATTCCTATTGTATGCAGTCAAGTTTGAGCTCTGTTGGTGTCAACTGTTCTGCTATCTCTGAGGTGTCTAATAATGGTGGGAAATAAGGTTGAAGGAGATCCACGTTGAACACTGTGTGTAGGAAAGGAGGAATGTTGAGCTCAAAAGAATTATCACCCATGACCTTGGTGATGGTGTACGACTCATAAAGGAGTGGGAAAAGCTTCCGATGGGGTCCGGTAAGGCAAATGCAACCAAACTTTGTCGCCCACTTGAAACTTATGTGGCACCTGATGTTGATCATGGAGCTGCTTGTACTTGTCATTGGTCTTCTGTAGGATATCCTGAACCTGTTGACAGATGTGTTGGATTCACTCAATGAACTGAGTGAACTTTTCAACTTCAATTGGAGTAGGAGATGAGTCGGTTAAGGTGGCCACAAGGGGTAGTGAAACATCTATGGGACCCAATGGTTGGAATCCCAAACCCACCTGAAATGGGCTGTGCCCAGTTGAGCTATGCAAGGCTCGGTTGTAGCTATGTTGGACATAGGGAAGAATCTCATCCCATGTGTGAGGGTGCTTGTAATTATACATGCTCAGGATATGCACGATCATTCAATTTACGACCTCGGTTTGGCCATATGTTTGGGGGTGGAAGGCCGTGGATTTGTTGAGGTTGGTGTCCAACAATAACCAGAGGCTCGACCAAAATGTGTTGAGAAATCCAATTTCCTAATCTAAGACAATGGTTTGTGGGATTCCAAAATGTACCCAGACTCGTTTGAATAAGATCTTGGTAGTGGCCTCTGTTGTGATTCTCTTCTTATAGGCGACCATAATTGGCATCTTAGAAAAGTGATCAACAACCAAAAAACACAATCATTTCCCCACTTAGTGGACGGGAGGCCCAACATGTAGTCCATGGAGATGGATTCCCATGGACTGTTAGGAGTAGGAAGAGGGGTGTACAGACCTTGTTTCTTAGTGGTTAGTTTGGAAATAACGTAGGTAGTGCATGACCTGATATACTTGCTGACCTGTTGTTGAAGTTTCAACCAGTAGAAATGTTTCTGCAACAATACCACTGTCTTTTCAACGCCGAAGTGTCTTGCCACCTGACTGTAGTGGGATTCCTAGATCAGCTTTGCTCGCTAGCTTGATGGAACACAAATATGTCCTAGATGACACAACAACCCATCCTTAAGATGGAAATTAGCGACAACTGCATTTGAGTGCAACATTTGGTAGGTGGTGGAGAATTCCAGGTCTGTATCATAGAGTTGGGGCCATCTAGAGGTCTCATGGCCGCAAGAGTCTAGAACCGTGGTGAGTTCCGCGACTCGCATTCTACTGAGGCAATCAATGATGTGGTTGGTGCTTCCTGTTTTATACTTGATGTTGAGGTGGAATTTCTGCAAGTATGTGGACCACTTTTGATGGTGGTCATTCTGCAATCTGTCTTGTGTCTGCAAGAACTCCAGTGGCTTATGATCAATGTGGATGTCTGTCTCCTTCCCAAGAATGTAATGTCTCCATTGGCGACATGCTTGCACAATGGAGTGCATTTCGTTGTCATAAGTAGGTTAATTACAGAAAACATCTGATAGTGTCTCACTATGATAGGCCACGGGGTGGCCGTGCTGAGTGAGAATGATGCCCACAACATAGTCTGAAGCATCTGTCTCGATCTCAAAGGGATGTTGCAAGTCTAGTAGTGAAATTGCTGGGGATAAGCACAAGAGTTGCTTCAAATCATCGAATGGTTTTTGTTGGGACCGACCCCACACAAATTTCGCCTTACCACTACCCTTGGTTACTTGGATGAGGGCCCATGCAATATGGGAGAATCCTAACACGAACCTGCGGTAGAAATTGGAAAGGACCAAGAATCTCCAAAGCTCAGTGAGTGTGGTTGGGGATGGCCAGTCAAGGATGACTTGGATCTTGGCTGGATCCACATGTACACCATGATGATCAATGATGTAGCCCAGGTAATGGACCCTGTCCATGCCGAAGGAGCAATTTTCCAATTTGGCGTATAACTTCAGCTGCCCCAGGGTGTGCAGAACCTGTTGAATATGTTGCAAGTGTTTTTACCAAGTATTGTTGTAAATGAGAATGTCATCCAGATACACCACTACAAAAGTATTGGTGAATGGTCACAGGATATCGTCCATCATCCTCATGAAAGTGGCTGGTTCATTTGTCAAGCCAAAGGGCATGACCAACCATTCGAAAAGATCTTCCTTTGACTTGAAGGCGATCTTCCATACATTTGTTTGTTCTATTGGGACCTGGTGGTATCCATACTTCAGATCAATCTTACTGCAGTATTTCCCCCCTGTGAGTTGATCAAGGAGGTCGTCGATTCAGGGAATCAGGTATCGGTTTCTGACTGTGATTTTATTCAGGGCCCAGTAATCAATGTAGAGTCGCTAGGTTCCATATTTCTTCTGTACCAACATGAGTGGGCTCCCGTAAAGTGATGAGATGGGACGGATGTGCCCCTTGTGGAGAATTTCTTGGATCTTTCACTTGATCTCCTCATTCTACGATAGAGAAAGGTGATAGACAAGCCCAATGGGCAGCGATGCACCGAGGGTTAGATCGATGGGGTGCTTGACCTGACAGTGCAGAGGTTCCTCGGTAGGTGAGGAGAATATATCCGAGTATGCTTCCATGACCTTATCCACTTGCTTCTGTTGTGTGGAGAGGTAGGCCGCATAGACCCTGGATGTGGCTGCAATATTTCCCTCACTTTGAGAGCGAATCACAAAGAAGACAAACTTCCCCATCTAAGATGACCTTCCTACATTGCTTGGCAGAGATCAAGGAAAGAGCACTAGGTGTGACTGCCTCTGTTATCCTGTACAATTTCTTGTTCAAAGTAATAATAACACTGCGAGGCCTAGACTCATATACAACATGGCGTTTCCATAAATATGGTTGGCCCAAAAGAACATTACAAACTTTGGGAGGGGAAACATCACACAATACCTCGTATTTGAAGGGCCTGATGTCATATGACATGCAAAATATTTGGATGACGTGGATGTCACTTCCTTGGCGGAGCCATTGGATAGTGTAGGGCTGCGGGTGTGGCATTTTCAGCAGGGCGAGTCACTTGACAACCTTTGCTGAGATGAGGTTCTTCTGGCTACCGCTATCAATGATGAAGTGCAGTGGGGTAACCTTCACCCACATCTGTGAATGAAAAAGGAACTCACCTTCCTATGGCTCGTATGGTTCACCTCTTCCACCAACGACTTCCTTGAGCGAAAATCAACAATGTTATGCCAAGGGCTCTTATGGAAGTCACATCACTTCTCGATATCTTTCTTTGTCTTTCCAGTATCCTTCTTTGCTTGCGGCCTAGGTTGGTTGTCCCAAGGTGGTCCATCTTTTCCCTGTCCTTTGTTTTGTAGGTTGGGGCCAACCTTTCCTGGATTTTGCTGTGAGGGGTTCCCAGGCCCAAATTTATGCATATTTTGTTTGAGTTTCTACTCGATTTTGACGACATATTGGTAGGTGCACCCAAGGATGAGATGTCCATAAAATCAATTTCAGCCTGGATGTATCTATGCAGACCTCCGCGATACTTGAGTGCCAAATGTCACTCAAAATATTTGATACCCAGCTTGGTGCGCAAGGTATGGAAAATATTTGTGAACTCGAGAACTGCTTGGTCTCTTTCCTGCCGCAGTGTGGTCCATTTTGTATATAGGTCGTGATAACTTCCAACAGGGTAGTATTGTTCCTTAATAACATCCCTGAAGGACTCCCAGGTGACCATGACAGTAAATAATGAGGGTTCCTCTGTTTCCTTCTGCTCAGAGAAAGTTTCCCGCCAATCTTTGACATGGGGAATGACTTTGAGGAGTGAAAAAGTAATCTTTTCTCTATTCAAGAATTTATGGACAAAGAAATACCCTTCTAGCAGTTTCAACCATTTTTCTACAACATCTGCATCTATCTGAATTTCAAATATAGGAATATCGAATTTGATTTTTACCTTGAAGGGGGCGGTGCCTCCGTTTGACGAAGATGCATCGCATGTTGGTAGCCACCGAAGGATTTGCGCAAAACTATCCATCATCTTGTTCCTCTTTTGCGTGAAGGATTCCTTGAGCAACATTTTGAAGGGATCTCCTGTCCCGTCATCTTTCTTTTCTCCCGCCATGAGAGGTCGCTTGGGCGGGCGAGATATTTTTTCCTCAAGAGAAACAAGCTCGAGACCCAATTCTTTGTACCCTGACCTCATTGGGGACATGCATTAAGAATGGCAAGGAGAAGAAAAATATGATACCACTGATCCATATTTTATGAGAATAAAAAAATGAATACATATTATTATCAAAAGATGCTTAACACAGAATAACAAATATACAATAAAATTGGTTTCTATTCAATAAGGAAATAAGCCAAAACTGTAAAATGCAGTGGAAAACAAGCTTGATAGAATGGTGGTGGCTTATCTCTAAGAAGAGATGTGATGACTTCGCTCATTCGCAAGAATATAATTACAATGAGGATCTCAAGGCCTTTTTACAATAAACAGGAATGTCAAAAAAATCCTAGATACCCAAAAACATAACCCAAGGAGATGAAGCGCCAAAAGTCATGTGGGCCCCATTTGGGTAAGTTAGTACATCAACTTCCCGGGATCGTAGCTTTTGCATACGATATTCATTTTAGGTGCACGATATCCCATTGGAAAGGTATATCCGAGGACTACACATTTTTCTCGTGGAGAGCTCTATACATTTTGACTGTGGCGAGCCCTAAAAACACTATTTAGGGCCTCAAAATGAGCCAGTTGGAATAGGTGGGAGGCCACCGACATCCATATGGATCACAAATAATTTGAGATGTGCCACCAAAGGATTCTTAATAGACCATACTTCATTTGGAGTCATGTCAAGTAGGCTCAACTGCCTCAATTGCCTCCGTCCAAAATTCTTGTGTGAGCCCAACACCACTGGGCATGCTCCTTGCCTTATCCATCAACATTATGTTCATTCTCTCAGAAAATCCATTTTTTTTGGGGTATATGGTGTGGTGTTTTGGTGTGCTATGCCACAATTCTTACAAAAATGATGAAATTCCTTTCCACCTAATTCACCACCATTGTCAGTCCTCAACACTTTAATTCTTTTCTATGTCTAGTTTTCCACAAGAGCTTTAAAATCCTTAAATATCTCGAAAACGTATGATTTATTTCTCAGGAAATATACCCATGTCTTCCTAGAAAAATAATCTATGAAGGATACATAATACAAGGATCCACCAAGTGAAGGTACTATAACCGGGCCAGACACATCACTATGCACCAGTTCTAGAATCCCATTTTCTCTTGTTTCTCCAGATGGGAACCTGAACCGACTTTGTTTTCCATATATAAAATGTTCACAAAAGTCAAATTCTAAACCACATTCAGTAAAACCTTCAACCATACCTTTTCTTTTCATAGCTCGAAGTCCTTTTTCTCCAATGTGTCCCATCCTCTCGTGCCATAACCTGGTCGGTTCGATCTCATCATGTCTTATTGATTCGAGTCGAGTTGTGTTGACATCAAATCAAGTTGAGTAGTAGTTGAGTCTATTTAAGGAGAAACGATGTTGTTGTATCCAGTCAAGTCAACATTCCCTAACAACTTGTACAGGGTACCAATCTGAACTCCTCTCATTAAGACCATCGCACCTCTGACCATCTTGCACGAATCCTTCTGAAACARAGTATGCACGCCTGCATCACTCATCTTGCTAACAGATATCAGGTTTCTTTCCAAACCTAGAATGTGTAACACACCTGAAAGTGTTATTTCCCTCCCATCCTGTAGTGTCAGTCATACTCTTCCTCGTTTGACAATTCTAGTTGTTGAGTCGTCCCCCAAGAACACATCACCCCCATCATATTGTTCATATTCACATAACCACTATTTATGTGGTGTCATAAGATAGGATGCTCCTAAGTCGATCAACCAAAAATATTGATCCGACTGCATACTCTTCGACGTTAGATACACATCACCTCCCTTTTTCGATGTCGTCTTTCTCTCATTCGATTGCTTCTCCTCAGATCCAAAACTGACTTTTGTTTCCTTCGACATACAATCCTTTTTATAATTCCTATCTTTACCACATTTCCAACATCTTCGCGTCGACTAAAACATGGATTTAGATCTACCCTTTGAATTGAAATTTCTACCATAGAATCTACCTTTATCTCTGTCTACCGGTCGACCTCTCACTACAAGAGCATCTTTGGTCGATCCTTCCATGTTCTTCCTTCTCATTTCTTATGAAATCAGAAAAACAATCACGTCCTCTGGCAGTAGTGTGGTTGTATTACTCCCAATATCCATGACTAAGCTATCCCAGGAGTCTGGAAAAGAACATAATAGGTTTATACACTTCTCCTCATCAGTGATATTAATATCCATAGACAATAACTGGCTTAACACAATGTTAAACACATTTAAATGCTTAGTCATTGAATTTCCATCACTCATCCTCAGAAGATATAGTTTCTTTATGAGAAACAACTTATTTAACAAATATTTCGACTGGTATAATCTTCCAAGCTTGTCTCACAGTTTCTTGTCCGAATCTTCACCCAAGACATTCAGTAGCACCGAATCGGCAAGGCAAAGCCGAATCATACTTCTTTATCTTCTTTTAAGTTTCTCCCATTCTTCCGTCGATATGCCTGTCGGCTAGGTAACTTGGAAGACCACTGTCCATTGTTCTCTATCCACAAGAAGATCTTCCATCTTAAGCTTCCAAAGCTCAAAATTCTTTCCATTGATTTTTTTTATCTCTATTTTGGAACTGCTCGCCATTCTTTACCACGATATTTAACACAAGTTATGACTTACAACTCGTACTGTACCTAGGGTTTAGTTCTCAAATTCAATATTTACAAATCGAGATCTAATATACTCACCAAAGTATAACACTACTCTGAACACTTACTTGTTAGGGAAAACCTAATCTCTAATACCACATGTCAGGAAATGTAGGACACTTCCACACTAATCCTAGCAGAAGAGAAGAAGAATTTAATCAAGAACGTAAATGAAACAAGCAATCACATAGTACATCAAGATTTTACCTTGGAACCCTTAACCAGGACAAACCAACATTCATTTGAGAGTTCTTATCTCTTTTTGTCTTATTCAATCAAAATAAAAGGTTACATGCCTAACCTTGGTCCACACCTAAGACACAATCAACATCATACCCTCTTTCCTTCACAAGAACAACCCTGTAGCCAATTAGGCTTACATATACATGACCAACAACCTACGATTTACCATGCATTAACATTACAACATTAGCATTCTCGCCTTATCCTTTATGACCTTACAACATGCCTCTTTATAGGATTTACAACAAGAAAAACCCTAAATATTAGCACCTAAAAATGGTTAGAGATCCCTGCATATCATTGACTACAAATCCCGCAAATCCTAGGATTCTGTTACAATCGTATTCCAAGTCGGGTTACCATTCGACTACCAGACAACCTTCATTCAGTCTCTAGTTGGTTATCTCATGCCCTCACTTTGACCTATTTTCGGTTGAATTTCCATCAATATCTTCGACTTCGACTTTTTTTGGTCGACTTCCTCGACCTTTGACTTGCTATCGATCCATCTCGACCTTCGACCATCAGTCGATCTACCTCAACTTGACTTTCACTGCAAAGAATACAACAACCCAACATAAATTTGATGGGTTTACAAGTGGACTAGTGTTGCTGAGATTTTCGGCTCGAGGGCCAGAAAATTTGATTTCCTGGAGCTAGGGAGCCTGAGAGGCTTTGTTCCTAGTTGGCTTGGGGGAAACAATTTTAGGCAGTTACAAGAGGACAAGGCAACAATAACAAGACAAAACAAAGAGCAGTAAGCATGACAAACTTCTTCTACAAGAGGTAATTTATAACTTCTTCTTGCTTGAATTAAATGTTATATATACATATACATGAAATCTATGCTGTGAAAGAATCAATGGTTATTTCAATGATTAAACTGCTAGAACTTGCTGTCACTGTTATAATTTACTATCTTGTTAAACAAAAACATAAATAATTTTGGATTATATATAATAGTTTGTGAATTATATTACAAAATGATAGCTTAACTTTTATTCCCCAAGGGAGGGCATTACAAATATATCTCCTATGTATCTCCAAAATATCAGGGTCTTATACATCACAAAAAATAATTTATAGTGAAAGTGCCTAGCTGACCTGTTTGAAACTGATTTTAGGAGCACTCAGGAGCCCCTAAATTCTACAAGGAATATCTATGAAAGTATATCTGACTAACATATAGTATTCTTACCACATGTACACCAATATCTCTCCTCTGTCTCTACAAAATATTAGGGTCTTAGACATCACAACAAATAATTTATAGCGAAAGTGCCAAGCTCACCTGTTTGAAACTGATTTCAGGAGAATTCAAGAACCCCTAACTTCTACAAGGAATATCTTTTAAAGTATAGCTAACCAACATATAGTATTTTCACCACATGTACACCAATATCTCTCCTCTATCTCTGCAAAATATTAGAGTCTGAAATGTCACAAAAAATAAGTTATAGAGAAAGTGCCAAGCTAACTTGTTTGACACTGATTTAAGGAGCATTTAGGAACCCTAAATTCCATAGGGCATATCTCTAAAAGTGTAGAGAAATAGAATCTGATATTTTTACTACATGTACACAAATATCTCTCCTCTATCTATGCAAAATATCAAGCTATGRAACATCACTGAAAAAAAGTTATCACAKAAATGCGAAGATGACCTGAAACTGATTTCACAATTCAATCTTTGCTAATCCATTTTTCACACAGACACTTTCTCTCAATCCTTTCTCTTTTTATACWTTTTCATAACCCTTCATGAATGGACATGTCCCTTAATTAAATAATCAATTCCCAATASCATGGGAAAATACCCCAAACCATGGGAAATACCCCAAACCCATGGGTTTGAAACCACCATTTCACTTTTTACTTTTTCACATGCACCCCTTTTTTAATATATATATATATATATATATATATATATATATATATATTGGAAATGTTGTGTGTATTTTAATTCCATAATACAACATCATTGACATCATTAATCCTTTGACATTAATGATAACAATTTCAATAATCTGCCCCTTTTTCATTGATGGCAATACTGGAACAAAACATATAGTCCACCAGGAATAGAAAGAGTTCTCTCCATGTCTACAACTCTCCCCCTTTGACACCAATGGAAAAGGGATGATCCCCCTGAGCTTGTGCTTCTCCTTAATCACGTAGTGATGAGATGGATATTACTCCCAATTTCCATCTGGAATTTTCAAATGTCTCTTTGGGAAGGAGTTTTCTGAAAATATTCACAATATGTTCTTTGGTGACAAAATATTCCAGCTCGACATTTTGTTTTGCTACTTATTCTCTTAAGAAGTCATACTTGATTGGAATATGATTTGTTTTTGAGTGCATAGTAGGATTCTTTGAAATATTTATTGCACTTGTGTTGTCACAATTATTGAGATTGGGTGATCATTTTCTACCTTAATATATTTCAAAGTCTGCTTCATCCAAGTAACTTG
The DNA here is from genome assembly GCA_009831015.1 of Picea engelmannii. Lineage (NCBI taxonomy): Eukaryota > Viridiplantae > Streptophyta > Pinopsida > Pinales > Pinaceae > Picea > Picea engelmannii. The sequence goes on along the minus strand of ML777930.1, from coordinate 1,003,211 downwards.
TCTGCAACATTTTGTTGCTACTATATACTCAGCCTTTGTTGTGGATAAAGAAATTGAAGACTATTTCTTTCTCAACTAGGACACTAGACGGTTGCCCAAAAATAATGATCCTGCACTTGTACTTTTCTTATCATCAACATTGCCTTCCCAATCCGCATTTGTATAAGTTGTTAGAATAAAATAAGTACCACAAGCCAAAATCCAAGGTTCCCTTTAGATATCTAAATATTCTTTTAACTTCTCGCACTTGAGTTTCTTTTGGTGCATCTTGAAACCATGCAAACAATCGTACTGCTTGTATAATGTCTGACCTTGATGTCGTCAGATACAATAGGATGAAAATCATTGACCTATACAAAGTTTGATTTTCTTATGGAGATTCATCATCTGTGCTCAATTTACAACTTGTGACCATGGGTGTGCTGACTGGTGCACAATCTTCCATTCTAAAATTCTTCAACATTTCCTTGATATAATTGGTTTTTGAAATGAATATGCCTTTATCAAATTGAGAAATATGTAAACCAAGAAAGAATGAGAATTCACCAAGCATAAACATCTCAAATTCCTTTTTCATTTCTATTGCAAATTCTTGGCACATTTTGTTCATATTTCCTCAAAAAATGATGTCATTTACATAAACCACAATAATCAACTGATTTTCTCCCACTGTCTTGATGTAGATATTACTATCAACAATTCCTCCTTTGAATACTTATTGTTGTAGATATTTTTCAAGTCTTGAATACCAGGTGTTAGCACTAAAATATGCTCTCTAACTGTTGGGAGGGCATGCCTAGAAAATCTTAGTTATTGAAATGGTTTAAACTTGTAGGTCAAGATTGGGTTTATGGATCACAGATTAGGATTAGGATGGAAAGTATTAAACTATTGACACTCTTAAATTAAATAATGAGCAAAATTTCACTTAGTCATGATTATTCATACAGTTAGACTAGAAAAATATATTGAAAGTACATAAGAATGAGAAAACAACATAAGTTGACAATTTGTTAATTTATATGAAACAAAAAAATGAAGATAAAAAATATGTTTTGAAACTTGAAAAAAATCATTAAATTCAAATCTTTGAAACATGTAATGTATCCATAAATAAGTCACTGGAATTATAGTTGAAACAAAGAGAAACAATGCTTTGCATATATTTCAATTGCACTTAAATAAGAAAGACAAAGATGAAAACATAAGAAGATAGTCTAACCATCGGGATGCTATATTTTTTGAGTATAAAACATTGCATACAACATGCACTTTGTAATTTCTAGATATATGCTTTCCTTTCCAATCTCAAAAGCTGAACCCATTACTCTCTCTTTTTATTCCATTTTATAAACATAGAGCCCCCACAAAGTAGATCCCAGATCCCATAATATGGTTTCAATTATGATTACATATTGATATACTCAAATATAAATAAACTCTATGATTGACTTACATCAAATCTAAGAAAATAACAAAACCATAATCCTAGGCAGAGATCCTCTACTTTAGGACTATATCTTTGACTCAAAAAATATATTATATGATCCTAACAAAATGTGATCCCGACTAATATCTTGGAGAAAAACATGTGGGAAAATGTAACCTCTCAATCTCCATCATGATTTGGTCTTTGCAATTCGTAGTCTTCAACCTATTCACATAATAAGCCTTCAATGTCTTGTTGTTATTTAACCATCTTCAAAACAAGGGTATTGTAAAACTGTTGTTTTTTGCACCATGAGTCAAAACTGGTAAAATCTTCATCTTTTGCAAAACCTTGAGGATTTCTTCATGCTTGAACAAGATTTTGGTGTCTGGTATTTCTTGAATTTTCATAAATGAAATATCCTCTACCTGGAAAGGTGGATTTAAATATGAAACCGTTGACTTGAAATCTGGAAGTGATCTAAATATTGTTTGGTTGCTAATTTTTTTGGAGACATAAATTCTGGAAAAATTAGTTTTAGTGAATTGAGGATATATCCCAATCTATGCAGAATTTTGGAAAAATGTTTGTGTTAGATAGATGAGACCATTCTTCAAATGGAATTTTGACGGATTTTCCAAATACCTCACCATTTGCTAAGAAATCATGCTCGAGTTTAGCCTCTAAAATAGTCATTTCCAGAATTTTCTTGTAGTGTAGATCAGATTGATGAAGCTTGTACTTTAATTAAAATCCTTAGATTTATTTCTTAGAAATGGGTTCAATGTTTATGCTTCTTCTGGTATAACGTCCAAGAACTAAATCCTGTCTGGTTCTAATAAGAGAAGATGACCACATGAATGTCGTTCCATTAGCAATAATAAACCCTAGCTCCTGTGTTAACCAAAAGCTTTTCCTCTGCAATAATCAAATTTTCCTCACACGCATAAATATTAGAATCATCACCTGTATTAATATTAAAAAAAATATGGTTTTGAATTTATGAAACAATAGGGAATGTAATGGTCGAGACCATAACATTTGATGATATCTCGGTGAAAGGATAGGAATTCACAGGTACTCTTCACGATTTCGTGTATAATGAACTGAATCACCACCTTTAATGGATAAGATCTGATTTGAAATCTTGCAATGATTAGAGGGCATGTCGATTCATCACTATTCCCAAATGATGTTTTCGACATGTGTTGTCAAAATACCCGCGTTTTTGTAGTGCAATTCTAGTGAAAATGCCTTGCAAAAAGGAAACTGTTTTCGTAGTGACATAGTGTTTAGCCTCACAAATTAAGATAAAGTCTACAACTTACATAATGAAATAATCCATCCTTGATATGAATGAAATCTTTGTAACCAGTTTAATCATATCATAAGAAAGAAACAAATAAATTTAAATCAAAGTAAGGGAAATCAAACCAAAAGTTGAACAAAACGAATGAAGTATAAAGAAAATAAAGGAAAGATTAACTTTGAGGAAGGCTTGTGGATGAATAGACTAGGTTTAAGGATGACAGAGAAATTATGTAGGTTTTCGTACTAACATTGGCTCCATCTGGGGATGATGTTCTCCCTATGAGACATCAAGAACTGGAAAATTTGTGCCTTCATTTCCAATGGGGATGATTTTAGGGGTTAAATTTCGCTCATGGGCTAATTTTCCACAGTTTTTCCAAAAACGAGATTCGTTATTTTAAAAATGATTCGCCCAAATTCTATAGGATAAAATTATTTTGCCTTATAAATTGCCAAAATTTTATAAAAACTATATAAATAAATCATAAATTTGAATATTTTTACAAAAATATCACCAAACATTTATAGTTGGCATATGAAGAATTAATAAGATTCGCCAGGGTTTCTACATTTTAAAATAAATTTTCATCCTTAAAATCATCCCTGATTTCCATTCTCCAGAGTTTTGAATGCTACAACCTACTTTGAAACTACACTTTGAAAATCCAAATTGCTCCTGCCATCTAAAGTGAACCATACCAATGCTTTCTTTCCATTGGGTGATCCGAATGGGTTTTTTCATCTTCCTTAATGATACTGATCCAATATGGTACATGGTTATTAATCAATGGTGTAAAGTACATCACATATACTAAACTCTTTTATGTCTCGACACATAGACTAAACTTTTTATATGTTGCTGCCACATTCCAAACAAAACCAAGTTACATGTCCTGCATATATATATCATTATATATATATCATATTGCAATGATAAACGTTATATATCATATGTTAATTATGTGTTACATGTTTGTGCACGGGTCGAGATTTCACCATATGAGATATGTTACACGGTGCAACATTTGATGAGCATCGATTATAGCACATATGAGTCAAGCTGCGCAAAGGTTTGCAATATCGAAATGGTTATATATATATATGCTTTGTGCATAGATTAGAGCATGTTAAGTCGCGTACAGCCGAGCCCTGCAATATGACGTGGCAGAACACGAAACATTTGAGCAAGGTTCAATCATTGTTGCCTAGCGTTGGATCTCATCCCTCACAACGATGATTATGATAATCCATTGTGCACACTCCAAAGGGCATTGTGTAACGTACAGGCTGGGCTCGCGCGGTGACGTGGCATGGAACTTTTGTGCACCGTTTGATGAATCTGTTCAGCAATTAGCAATAACCTCCCACTTAACTGTTCCATTAAGGTGATTCTGCCATTCATAAAGGAATGTTTTCCACGTTTAAAACAACATGTTGTTTTGGAGCTCGACTGGGAATGAATGGACGCATCATTTCTGTTGTAACATGACTGTGCCGCATCATTTCTGTTATGGCAATTAACAGCGAGTCTTTTTCTGTTGTAAGACCCGTATGCTATATAGGATGGTTCAGCCCGTGTGTAGAGGGCAGAGAGAGTTCTGGAGTTTTTGCTGTGAAGCGCTGTTTCTTTAATAGAGTCGACTACTTTCTGTTCAAGCGTGGTTTTCTTACTGTTGAAAGCCAGTTGTGATTTCCAGGAAATGTAGTCTTTTGAAGACTTTTGTACAGTTTTCTTGTTTTCATAGTCTACTGCTCATATTGCTGAAGATGTTATTGTAACCATTTATGTACCATTTTTGAAGCTAATATTGGATTGGTACCCATTGGAGAGGGACCTAGAGACGTAGCCCAGTGAAGGGGGTGAACTCCGTTAACAAATTCAGCATTTGTGACTCTCTTTTCTGCTGTGTTTTTTCACTCTCTGTTCGTGTTTTCATTTTGCTGTTACCTTCATTATGTTTCAGTATTACATTTTCATATTACAGTATACATTTACATGTTAAATGTTTCATACACATGCTGAGCATTCGTAAGCCTTTTAAATGCACTAAAAGTTAGATCTTATGGATCAAATTAATGGTATCAGAGTTGGTTTACTGTAGTGCAAGACTGTGAATGCTTACCAGGTCAAAATATCAGCTCGGTGAAGGAGAATTAGTTGAAGGCGACCCTGAGACTGGTTCAAGGAGAACATTCCCAAAAATCATGTCTTCTCCATGAGGGGAGGAAGAAGGACATGGGGAACGAGAGAAATCTGTTATCACCGATACAGAGTTTCTAGAGGCCTTTATCAGCATGAAAACTATGGTGGAAATGCTTTTCGAAGAACGTACA
>ML777930.1:907433-995010 GCA_009831015.1 Picea engelmannii | reverse complement strand
TTACAATCATGTAATTCATTCTTCCACAAATAAATCTCCTTTTGAAACGTGTTTTGGTTACTTGCCTAAAACACCGATGGACTTTTCTTTTGGCAAAGATAAAGTGGATGAACATCATGATGCTAATAAAGCTTTAAGGTTCATTCAAACGATCCAAGCGGTTCAACAGGCAGTTCAAGAACAGATGGAAAAGAGCCAGGCAAAGTATAAAGCCAGGCATGACAAGCATCGAGTTGATCATAAGTTTCAGGTCGGAGATCGAGTTTGGTTACACATTACCAAAGAAAGACTGAAAGGTGAAGGTAAAAAGCTTAAGCCTATCAGGTATGGTCCTTTTGAGATTTTGGAAAAGATAGGAACTAATGCTTTTCGCTTGAATTTACCTCCATATATGCAAATCTATTCAGTTGTCAATGTTGAGAATCTTAAACTGTATGAACCTCCGATGATTATGGATGAGGAAACTAACATACAGATTCCTTCAGTTGATGATATGGCACCTGAATACATGAAAGAATTGCAGGATGATGTTATTCTTGACAGAAATGTACGGACTTCATGAAGAGGGAATGCTGAGTACCTTCGAGTGGGGCTTAAAGGAATGCATCCTAGCAAGGCGAAATGGATGGAAATTGGAAAAGTGAGGGAGCTGTACCCTCACTTACTTGCTGAATAATTCAGGCTTTTGGTGGTCCAAAAGCTCTCCAATGGGGAGGAATGATCCGAATGGGTTTTTTCATCTTCCTTAATGATACTGATCCAATATGGTACATGGTTATTAATCAATGGTGTAAAGTACATCACATATACTAAACTCTTTTATGTCTCGGCACATAGACTAAACTTTTTATATGTTGCTGCCACATTCCAAACGAAACCAAGTTACATGTCCCGCATATATATATCATTATATATATATCATATTGCAATGATAAACGTTATATATCATATGTTAATTATGTGTTACATGTTTGCGCACTGGTCGAGATTTCACCATATGAGATATGTTACACGGTGCAACATTTGATGGGCATCGATTATAGCACATATGAGTCAAGCTGCGCAAAGGTTTGCAATATCGAAATGGTTATATATATATATGCTTTGTGCACAGATTAGAGCATGTTAAGTCGCGTACAACGGAGCCCTGCAATATGACGTGGCAGAACACGAAACATTTGAGCAAGGTTCAATTGTTGTTGCTTAGCGTTGGATCTCAGCCCACACAACGATGATTATGGTAATCCATTGTGCACACTCCGAAGGGCATTGTGTAACGTACAGGCTGGGCTCGCGCGGTGACGTGGCATGGAACTTTTGTGCACCGTTTGATGAATCTGTTCAACAATTAGCAATAACCTCCCACTTAACTGTTCCATTAAGGTGATTTTGCCATTCATAAAGGAATGTTTGCCACGTTTAAAAAAACATGTTGTTTTGGAGCTCGGCTGGGAATGAATGGACGCATCATTTCTGTTGTAACATGACTGTGCCGCATCATTTCTGTTATGGCAATTAACAACGAGTCTTTTTCTGTTGTAAGACCCGTATGCTATATAGGATGGTTCAACCCGTGTGCAGAGGGGGGAGAGAGTTCTGGAGTTTTTGCTGTGAAGCACTGTTGCTTTAATAGAGTCGACTACTTTTTTTTCAAGCGTGGTTTTCTTGCTGTTGAAACCCTGTTGTGATTTCCAGGAAGCGTAGTCTTTTGAAGACTTTTGCATAGTTTTCCTGTTTTCATAGTCTGCTGCTCATATTGCTGAAGATGTTATTGTAACCATTTATGTACCATTTTTGAAGCTAATATTGGATCGATACCCATTGGAGAGGGACCCAGAGACGTAGCCCAGTGAAGGGGGTGAACTCCGTTAACAAATTCAGCATTTGTGACTCTCTTTTCTGCTGTGTTTTTTCACTCTCTGTTCGTGTTTTCATTTTGCTATTACCTTCATTTTGTTTCAGTATTACATTTTCATATTACAGTATACATTTACATGTTAAATGTTTCATACACATGCTGAGCATTCGTAAGCCTTTTAAATGCACTAAAAGTTAGATCTTATGGATAATTGGGCTACAAAGTCTTATTCATTTATTTACTGCACTCCAAATCAAACAGAATCTGAAAAATAAATGCTCGAATTGCGAGCTTTTTTAGTACACCTCCTACTCCTAACTAGTTGAATTCAACTTGATTACTTGTAAGTGAATTTCCAATGCAACCAAGCAAGCAATTGACTAATGAAATGATTTTCTTGTTTGCAACTTTGTGAAAAAACACACAAAAAAAATGATATTTGCAGCAAAGATCTCATGGGAAACTTGTTCTTACAACTACAATAAGTTTTCATACCGAAAGCTGCAACATTTAGGACCTCTTGAAGAAAAGAATCCATCCAAACAACCACTGGATCATAGATAGTATAAAATAATCCTTCCTGATTCAGAAGATAATGCTGCTCATATGTAAAATCTGCTTCATAAGTCAAGTTGCAATTCACTTGTACTCCTTGAAACAACTCATAAACATCATATGCCTTAAAACAATCAAAGGAAGCAAGATCATCTTGAATATGTTGATACTTTTCATGAGAAGAAAATTCATTAGCAACATTTAAAGAAACAAAATTGTCCTAAAAATTTGAAGGTAGCAACATACTTGCATCAATTTCAAGAGAAGAAACAATATCCTCAATGAAAAATTCATTTTGTGTAATTGTCTCTTCATGCATCTGACCAGAGATGAGATGTTGACTTTTTTGTCTGGAGAAATGATGCCTCAATGGAAACTCTTCACAACATCCATCATAAAGGGAATCGATTGCATACATGCCTATACAATAAAAAATAAATACAACATGAAACTCCCTCAATGAAGAAATGCTGGAATGAGGTAATGATCTACACCATTCTCATGCTTTTCCTTCTAATGCATACTTGAACATCTTGATTAACACATCCTCATGAACAATTCTAAGTTGATGCATATATTCATGAAAATCTAATAAAAACTCGGCAGGAACCTCCCAATATTCTCCTTTAAACCTTGGAAGACATCTTTCCCATTCATATTTGTCAGGCATATGATTCAGAAGGCCAAGTATATTTGAGAAAAAAAAATTGCATACCTCCAAGACAAAATGGATTCCATTTCCGTGGACTCTAAAAAAGTGGAATCTTTTGCATATTCTTTAACCATGGAGTCACTAGGTGAATGATGCAATCATTTCTGTCATTAGTCATTGTTCACCATCAAGAACTGACTATATTCTTTGTTGTACATCCCAGGGAAGATACTTCATTCCTCCGTCCTTGACAACGACGCCAAAAGATGTTAGCGCTAGAAGATTCTCTCTGAATGCTCAGAGGGCATGCCTAACACATCTTAGTTATTGCAATGTTTTAAACTTGTAGGTTAAGATTGGGTTTATGGACCAGGGAGTAGGATTAGGATGGAAAGTCTTAAACTGTTGACACTCTTCAATTAAATAATGAGCAACATTTCACTTAGTCAAGAGTATTCATACTGATAGACTAGACAAATATATTGAAATTACAGAAGAATGAGAAAATAATATAATTTGACAATCTGTTAACCTATATGAAACATAAATTCAAGTTAAAAAAGATTTTTTGAAAATTGAAAAAAAATCATTAAATGTAAATCTTTGAAACAAGTAATGTATCAGTAAATAACTCACTGGAATTATAGATGAAACAAAGAGAAACAAATGCTTTGAATATATTTCAATTGCACTTAAATAAGAAAGACAAAGATGAAAACATAAGAAGACAGTCTAACCATCAATATGCTATATTTCTTGAGTATAAAAAGTTGCATACAATAAGCACTTTTTAATTTCCAGATATATGCTTTCCTTTCCAATCCCAAAAACTGAATCCATTACTCTCTGTTTTTCTTCCCTTTTATAAACATAAAGCCCCCACAAAGTAGATCTCAGATCCTATAATATAGGTTCAGTTATGATTACATATTGATACACTCAACTCTAAATAAAATCTATGATTGAATTACATAGAATATGAGCAAATAACAAACCCAAAATCCTAGGCAGAGATCCTCTATTTGAGGACTATATCTTTGACTCAAAAAATATATTATATGAACCTAACAAAATGTTATACCAACTAATATCTTGGAGAAAAATATGTGGGAAAATATAACCTCTAAATCTCCATCCTGATTTGGTATTTTCAATTCGTAGTCTTCAACATGTTCACATAATAAGCCTTCAAGTTATTGTTGTGCTTTAACCATCTTCAAAACAGGGGCGCTGTAAAAACTGTTGTTTTTGCAACATGAGTCAAAACTGGTAAAATCTTCACCTTTTGCAAAACCTTGAGGCTTTCTTCACGCTTGAACATGATTTTGATGTCTGGTCTTTCCTTAATTTTCATAACTAAAATATCCTCTGCCTAGAAAGGTGGATTTAAATATGCAACTGTTGACTTGAAATCTGGAAGTGAACTAAATATTGTTTGGCTGCTGCTTTTTGGAGACAAAAATTCTGGAAAAATTAGTTTTAATGAATCGAGGATATATCCAAATATATGCATAGTTTTGAAAAATTGTTCCCTTTTCAACCAGAAGAGACCATTTTGCAAATGGGTTTTTGACGGATTTTCCAAATGCCTCACCATTTGCTTGGAAATTGTGCTAGATTTTAGCCTCTAAAACAATAATTTCCAAAATGTTCCTATAACGCAGATCAGATTGATGAAGCTTGTACTTTAATCAAAATACTTGGATTTATTTCTTATACATGGGTTCAATGTTTGGGCTTCTTTTGATAGAGTGTCCAAGAGATCAATTCTGTCTGGTTCCAATAAGAGGATATGACCACCTTTGTGACGTGCCATTAGCAACAATAAACCCTAGCTCCTGTGTTAACCAAAACTGTTTCCTCTACAATTTAGGGTTTAATTATACCTGCAATAATCATGTTTTCTTCACACACAAATATTAGACTCATCACCTGTATTAATATTCAAATAAAGACGGTTTTGAATTTATGAAACAATAGGGAATGTAATGGTTGGGACCAAAACATTCAATGATATCTCGGTGAAAGGATAGGAATTGGCAAGTACTCTTCACAATTTCGTGTATAATGAACTAAATCACCACCTTTAATGGATAAGATACGATTTGAAATATTGCAATGTTTGGAGGGCGTGTCGATTCATCACTACGCCCAAATGATGTTTTTGACACGTGTTGTCAATATACCCACGTTTTTGTAACACAATTAAGGTGAAAATGTGTTGCAAAAACAAAAATCTTTTTGTAGTGACATAATGTTTAGCCTCACAAATTAAGAGAAATTCTTTAGCTCACATAATGAAATAATCCATCCTTGATATGATTGAAATCTTTGTAACCACTTTAATCATATCTTAAGAAAGAAGCAAATAAAATTAAATCAAAGCAAGGGAAATCAAACTAAAAGTTGAATAAAACGAATGAAGTATAAAGAAAATAAAAGAAATATTAACTTTGAGGAAGTCTTGTGGATGAATAGGCTAGGTTTAAGAATTATATAGCAGTTATGTAGGTTTTCGTACTAACACTAGGCTCTCAGAGCTTGTTTTATCCCATAGTGCTTTCTTCAATATGGATACATGATCCTTGTTTTTTGATAATAAGAATCCTTCTCACTGTTCAATGTATACTTCTTCCTCTAAATTTCCATTGAGAAAGGCATAATTGACATCCATTTGATAGACTTTTAAGTTCTTGAAACATGCAAATGCCAAAAACATTCTAATAGATTCTAGTCTTGCAGCTAGGGCAAAGGTTTCTTCGAAATAAATACATTCAACTTGAGAATAACCTTTATCGACCATTATTTATTTATTTATTATTATTTTTCCATATTCATTCAACTTGTTCCCAAAAACACAATTGGTGCCAATCACATTTTTATCTTTTAGTCTTGGAACAAGTTCCCATGTCTCATTCTTCTCAATTTGATTCGGCTCTTCTTCCATGGCATCAATGATATGCTTGTCTTATCTAGCTTATGTAAAGTTCTTAGTCTCTATTTTAGATAGCAAAGAGAGGTTTGCATGTTCTGGTGCACTTTCTAGTCTTCTTCTAGTTTGAACTCCCGTATCTTTATTACCAAGAATTAAATTTTATGAATGATTCTTTCAGACAAATCTAGATTGTGTCTTGACATTCTGATTCTTCTTATTCTCCTTCTTCTTCTTCTTTGAAGCTTGGCTCCTCTATTTGAACATTTGATTTCACCTTTTGTTTCTCTGCTTCATCCTCTTTCACATTGGCACTCTCTACGATTTTTCCTAATTCTTTAGTGTAACATCCATAAGCCTTGTTTCTTGAAGAATAACCAAGAAAGATACCTTCATCAGTTCTACAATCAAATTTTCCCAAGTCCTCATCATCTCTCTTTTTGTAGCACTTTCTTATGAAAACTTTGAAGTATTTAACTGTTGTTTGTCTACCCTTTCATAATTCATAAGGTGTTTTATTGTTGTTGACTCTGATTTGGCCTCTATTCATAATGTAGACTGCGGTGTTGACAAATTCTCTCCAAAACCTTTCTGATAGATTACCTTCATTAAACATTGTTCTAGACATCTATTGTACGGTTTGATTCTTCCTTTCTACCACTCCATTCTATTGTGGAGTTCTTACAACTAAAAAATATCTCTTTATTCCATGAATCTCACAAAATTGTTCAATTCATTTGAGATAAAATCACGTCTTCTCTCTGATCTCAAGCACTTGATTTTAAAATTAATTTCATTTTCAACCAAGGCTCTGAATGCTTTGAACTTCTCAAACACTTCAGATTTTTCTTTTAGAAATGTAACCCATGTCATTCTAGAGTAATCATCAATGAGCAACATGAAGTGTTTTTCACCTTGTAGACTTTGTGTTCTTTAGGCCCACAAAAATCCGTGAACAAGTTCCAATGGATTCGTTGTTGAGTACTCCTTTGTTTTGAATCTTTCTCTTGTATGTTTCCCATGCTAACATTGCTTGCAAAGAGTGTTTGAAGTTTTAACAATCTCTGACATACCTCTCACTACTTTTTTGGTGCTGATTTTTACTATATTATAAAATTTTATGTGGCTCGTTCTTCTATGCCATAACTAACTCTCATCTATTTTCCCATATAGCATTTTTCTCCCTTGATCTCATTGAGGATATATACATTATTTGAGGTTCTATATTCATTTTCCACTAATATTCCTGAGCTTTTCTTCCTTATCTCACAACCTTGAGAATAAAATGTGAGAGTGTGTCATTGATCACACATTTGATTGACACTAAGAAGATTATGTTCCAAACTTTCAACATACAAGACATTCTATGTTTTAGTCTTTCCATTATCAAGACTAAGAGTACCTTTTCTGACTATCCTTGTGGTATTATTATATCTAAATGTTACACTTCCTTCAAAGTGAGAAACTTGTTCTTGTCCCCTGTCATGTGGCTTGAGAACCCATTGTCAACATACCATATGTTTCCTTTGTTTTGAACATGAAGGGCAATTTTCAAAAGCATAGATTCCTCGTTCTTCTTCTTTTCTTTCTCTTGCTTCCTTTTCCAAACTACTATTAATTCTTTCTTTTGTTTGGAAAGGGTATCTTCTTCCCTGTTTTTTCTATAAGTTTCCACTAGGCCACTCCTACAAAAATGTACTATGTGCCCATAGTTGTTGCACTTATAACATACAACAATGTAATCAAATAATGGAGAAAATGAATTATAGTTTTTATTTGAGAACCCATAAGTACTTCTATTTTTTTTCCATACATGATTATTTCTTGCATATGCTCTACAACATATTTCTCTATGAACAAAGTGATTGCAAGAAAAACAATAACCAAGGAAACAATTTTGGTATCAATTTGTGCAAGACCATCTTGGTGCGAAATATCTTCTGAATCTATCCTTATTGTCTTTGGGAGAAATGTCAATTTTCTGCGGAACATCATTTTCTCTCTTCTTGTTGTCTTCATCATTGATGGAGATTTTGAGTACATCAACATAGATTTTAGATTTTCCTTCATCTACTTTCTTAGGTGGCTCTGTAGCTTTTGAATCTTCTTTGGTGGTCACCTAAATCTTATCATAACCAAGACTAGTTTTAATGAGTGGTGATATTCAACATCTGATGATATCATCTAGGATTTCAGTGCTCTTTTCAAACTTTAATCTTCTATTCAACTGAGTAGTTGACTTCTCCAGTTCATTTCTCAAGGAAAAAAAATCATCTTCTATCTTTTCACAATTTCCTTCCTTTTCCTTCAGCTAGATTCTCATCACTTATTTTGTCATTTTTTCCTCTTCTAGTTGAATATTTAGGTTGATAATAGTCTTCTTTGTTTCTTCAAGGCTTCATGACATTTTTTCTTTTGCATGATGATCCTCCTCTTCATATTTCTACAACTGCCCCTTTTGTTTCAAATTATTTTTCTTAAGATTCTTTATTTCGCTTAAGGCACATATGAGTTATTCTTCAAGATCTATTTCTGCATATGTTTCAACATTTTGTTCCTCTTCTAAATACATCATTTCTTTACCTTTGTATTCAATTTCCAAAGTATCAGTTTCAATTTCCATGTGTGCTTATGAGATCTACCTTCCAATGGTTAGACTATTTCCGAAGGAACTAGCTCAGAGACCAATTGATGAGCACACACTTATACCGGGGGTGGGAGGGGGGTGGGGATGAATCAATATAAGATGATTTTTTACTTTAAAAAAAAATCATCAACCATAATAAAAAAATCACATATTAACTGCAAAACATGGAACACAAGATTTACATGGAAACCCTTTAGGGGGAAAACCATGAAACTCCTATTTATAATTATTTGTAGGAACCAACCTTCCGTTACAAATATTTGTAGGCACCAACCTACTGGAGACACCAATCCCCATTGGTACAAATCCCGCTAGGCCCCAACCTACTCTTACAAGTCTTCATAGACACCAATACCCGTTGCTAAGCACCAACTTAGAAAGAGACACCGATCTATTACAGATATTCGTAGACACTAATCTATTGGAGACACAATTCCCCACCGCTAAGAACCAAATTATCAAGAGAAACCAATCTCTTATATATCTTCGTAGACACCAATCCCGATTGCTAAGCACCAACTTAACAAGAGACAACCATCTATGAGCTACATCAACCTTCACTGATTCTTCTTGCTATTTCTACCTTCAATAGGTCTTCTCGTTGCTTCTTCCTTTACTGGGTCTACTCACTGATTCTACCTTCAACATGTTTGCTCACTACTTCTTCCTTTACTAGGCCTGACCATAATTTGAATTTCCAAATGGCAACTTTCCCAAGACTTGATGTTTTGGGCCTCTTCCCAAGATCGAACTTGTACATCATGCCATGTATCCAATTTTGCAAATGTGTTTCTAAATTTTTTATATGAGGTAATTCTGTATGTCTCCTCTGTCTCTACAAAATATCAAGGTCTGAAACATTTCAGAAAACAAGTTATAACAAAAGTGTCAAGTTGAATTGTTTAAAATTGATTTCAGGAGCATTCAAGAACCCTAAATTCCATAGGGCATATCTATGAAATTGTATCTAACCATCATCTGAGATTTTTTCCACATGTACACAAAGATCTCTCTTATTTTTTTGCAAAATATTAGGGTCTGAAATATCCTAAAAGATAAGTTATAGCAAAAGTTCCAAGATGACCTGTTTGAAAATGATTTTAATTGAATTAAGAAACCCTAACTTCCACAAGGCATATATCCAAAAATATAGAAAAAATACATCTGATATTGTTACGACATGTACACCAAGAACTCTCCTTTATCTTTGAAAAATATCAAGGTCTAGAATATCACAGAAAATAAGTTATAGCGAAAGCGCTAAGCTACCCTGTTTGCAACTGATTTTAGGAGCATTCAAGAACCCTAACTTCCACATGGCATATCTCTGAAAGTATAGTGAACCCACATCCAATATTTTTACCACATATACTCCATGATCTCTCCTTTGTCTTTGCAAAATCTCAAGGTTTGAAACATCACATAAAATGAGTTATAGCGAAAGTGCCAAGCTGACCTATTTGAAACTGATTTCAGGAGCATTCACAAACCCTAGCTTCAACAAGGTATATCTCCAAAAGTATAGCGAACTAGAATTATATATTTTTACCACATGTATACCAATATATCTCCCCTTTATATGAAAAATATAAGGGTCTGAAACATGACATAAAATAAGTTATCGTGAAAATGCAAAGATGACCTGAAACTAATTTCACAATTCAATCTTTGCTAATCCATTTTTCACATGCACACTTTCTCTCAATGATTTCTCTTTTTATACTTTTTCATAACCCTTCATGAAGGGACATATCCCTTAATTAAATAATTAATTCCCAGTGCCATGGAAAAATACCCCAAATCATGGGAAAATACCCCAAATCCATGGGTTTGAATCCACCATTTCACTTTTTACTTTTTCACATGCACCCAATTTTTAATATACTTGTAGACCTATATATATAAATCAATCTTGGAAATGTTGTGTGAATTGTAATACCATAATATGACATAAATGACATCATTAATCCTTTGACATCAATGACAATAATTCCAACAAAGCCTACAATGTAATCTTGCCATTGTCGAAAATAAGAACTAAGCATCGCCATTTGAAGTTGGTTTTCCGATTTGGGTTTCCAAGGTAAAATCTCTATGTCAAATATGTATTTGATTTTATTGTTGTGTGATCTTTGTAGGATGGCATTATAGTTCTTAGTTATGTTTTATCAAATTGATGTGAGAATTTCTTGTTTTTTTTTTTATAATTATTCTTGCTTGAGATTACTTCTCATTGATTGTTTTCATAACCACAATAACTATGAATCTCAAATTGCTCATTTTTTGAGTTCAATAAGATCAAAGGATATAATGAGAGAGTTGTTAAATATTTCTAGCTAGATTTTTAATTCCAACTCCTTGTATTTAGTGTGCACTGCCCTCACTAGTTCGTGGTAATTTTGTATTGGTTTCATATGAAGTAATTAGGTTATTGAAATATTGTTTCTTTATAACCCTTCCACGTCCTCTATAGACACATCGATCACTCAGCCCATCATATGCTTGGTCGTCTGTGACAAATCATCTTGAGAAACAAGGGTAATAGCCTGAGCATTCTTCCTTCCCCTCTAAAATTCATGTGGTCGAGAGAGCCCACAACCAACACTCTTTCTTTCAACCTATGGCCATACATAGGCAATTAAAATATATGAATCCATTTTCAAATGGTACGTTGTAGGGGAAGACAAATAATGGCTTAAAATCATTTTGTTTTGTGGTGGTATTGAAACATTTCTTCCCCTAGTAAACTTGAAGAGTAATTTACCATTTAAGTTTTTGTTCGATATTGGAATACCCACATGTATCAACACTGGAGCATGACACTTCTATAATGTTTTTGTTCTTACTTAATGCTAGAGTGTTTGCATTTTATGATACTACTCCATGGATGTTGGGAATTAAATTGCATGTCAATACATAGGTTGATTATCCTTTTATTAATGCCTTTTCAGATTCTAGCTTCCATTTGAATATATAGGTTGTGACAATTAATTTTTTGCTCGACCTTTGAATAATTATTTGCATCAATGCTTAGGAAACGTTGGAAGAAAATGATGTCATGTATGGAATGCTCCATTGTGACTACTTGTAATTAATTGTATGGAAATGTGAATGTTCGTTTGAGCCATTAGATCCAATAGAAGCACAAAAGAAGAATCCTCTATATGAAAGAATGGAGTCCTTGAATGTTCACCAACCACAAAAAGTAATAACAATGCAATGCCTCTTATTTTCTTTCTTAACAAATTGAGGGAAGAGATAATCTATACCACCAAACCATTGTCATTTACTGAGGGTGAAGGTATTATTGGAACAACCCTTTCGACTAGACAATTCACTTTTGGTACAGAGAAGTCCAAGCCACCTTCCAACTCGCCATGTTCTATTATTTTCATGACCTTGTTTATTTCACCCTTGTGTACCTCAACAACCTCACCATTCGTTCGATGAAATAGTCCCAACACATAGAATACCTATGCAATGTTTTCCTATGATGCTGGAAGTACAACATTCAATTGAAAACTCCACAAACACATAGCTTATTATTATTTATAAGAAATCTGAACACTAATTTGATTACTCCACACACAACTTATTATTATTTGGGAGGGAGAGAGCTTTATTAGAGAAATCACACACAACTTATTATTATTTGATTGACAAAGTAAATATTCAACACACTTTCTCCACTTTCTATTTGGATGTTCTGTAAAATCTACAATCATGCCATTTGACATAAAGTATAGCATTATCTAACTATTGAGTGTAGCACTCTTGAGCTACAACAATCTCTTTACCAATTTGAGCCTAGCACTCTATCACTCAAATCAACCATATACTTTAAATTTGTAAGTAGTTCAATGTGCCTTCTATTTAAATGAAAAGAAGGAATGATATTTAAATGAAAAGAAGGAATGATGTGTTGATTCACTAGCGTTGTTCTTATGTAGAGTAATAGACGTAGTTGTTCATTCGATAGACTGAGAAACTTGAAGTTAAAGTTATCATTATGGCATTTTCAGTTAATTTTTTCTCATACAAAAAACAAAAACTTTTAATTAATTTTGAGTAGAGATTATAATATAGATATCGTTAAACGGTTGTTAACGAATGTATAGTAGTTTATATAATACTCAATTGATAGTTATTGTATAATATTATTATGATATAATAATTAGTTAGTTTAATAGATATATTAATTAGTAGCTAAAAGATGTGTCAATAGGTAAAAGTTATTTGATGTGGTCATTATAATAAAATTATTTGAAGGAAACGAAATAAAATTTAATTAGTAGGTAGGTGGGCTTATTTTAAGATTCGTGTTGATTTTAAAATTCTAATATAGTTACTAGCATGATAGTTTTAAAAAATATTTATTATACTAATATGCTAGAAGTAGAAGGGGAAAGAACATTAATATATTTAGAATATCAATTAAGGAGTAAATAATTAACTAAGGAAGATAAAATATATTTTAAATTACTATTTTTAATGTTCAATAATCTAATTATTGTTTATTATTATTGAATCATGTTATTATGATTATTTGTTGTCATAACGACATCTAGTTATTACTCTCTTCCCCACCATTGTTTTGTTCAAATCTTGATGATGTTTGGAAATCTTGATGACATATTTAAATTTGTGTTTAGAGTAGTTAGCAACTTTTTCAAGCACTCTTGTATGCTTGAGATATAAATGTTGTTTAGTATTGTGGGAGTGCTCAACAAGAGCAAAGGTACAAAAGCAAACAAACTTGATGTTGGCTTTATGCTCCATGATCCTCACTTGAAAACATCATCCAATCTCTCCATTGTATGATTTCCCACAAAAGCAAGGGATCTCATACACACCCTTATTTTGACAAGGATCAATGGGGTTTTTCATAGACTTCATCATTTCCCTAATGGTGTTAGGAGGATGAAAATGACGATAATTTTTTTAGGTTTTTTAAGGACTAGCAATTTTATCAGTAACACCTTCAATATATAGGAAGACTAATTTTGAGGTTTCTTCATCTTACCTATTATGAGGTATCTATTAGGGTCCTACCCTAACTCCCTTAAGTAGATACGTAGATTTTTATGTATTGAGGCCACTCTATTAAATAAGGCCCATGTAATAAATATAGTGTGAAAGCAAAAATTATAAAAATGCTTACTGGAAGGTTCTGCCTACTAAAAAGTCCCTGAGAGGTTAAACATAAATTATATAAATAAGTATAAGCAAGGTAATGAGATGTCTTGTGAAGCATATTGTAATTAGAGCTTTGCTCAGTGGGAAGTTGTTGCCTCGAAGAGGCAAGTGAACATTGCTTTCATCAATAAATGTATTGCTAATTGTGGTATTTTAGTTCTCCTACATATTTCCTATTACTGTTATAATTTGTTATTTTCACTCTAAATCTTGTTATAGTGTGTGATTTTTTCTATGAATCTTCTATTTTGCTAATAAGGAATAACACAAGTGGTATCAAAGCACTTTCCTAAGCCGGGATTTTTAAAGAACTTCTTTTATGTTAGAGATGTATTCTAACATCTATAAATAACACAATGATATATTGTTCAACAGGTGAATATGTAGTTGGGGAAGAATACACATAGGAAATACAAGCAGTCTCACCTAGTTGGACAACCTTGCAACTGCTATTAGTACCCCTTCGAGTAGTACCGCATCAGATAACACCTGTATATGGAATTTCACTTCCATGTACCATCAAGTATATCAAAAGTCCCTTAGGTTACCCAAAACCATCTTTAGATGAGTCAATCCATAGTCTTACTGATATAGTGCATCAAGAACAATGCTCAGGAAGATTACTCTTTAGTACATATGTAATCAGGTAGCATGGATAAGGGTATGGTCAAGCCTTCTTAGTTGGTTCCTTGATATATTGGGTCAAGCACCACAATTGGACCTTGCACATATTTCACAAAGATATATCTCCTAGAACTACCTTGCCCTCAAAACCCTAGAAATGATGTCCTCTATTGCTAGTTTGCGGAATTCCTACATAATTTGTAGTATTGAGAATTTGATGGGTCCAACCCTACAAAATGGGTCTCTCAGATGGAGCATTACTTTTCCTTGCATAGCATCATGGATGAATTGATGCAACTTCACATGGGTGTGTCACATTTGGATCATGAACATTGGAATAAGAAATCCCATGTGTGTTATATTTCCATTACACAATTTGTCTCAGACCTCTATGCATGCTTTGAAGAAGACACTCATTATTTGGAATGACTGAACTGGCCTACACAATTTGGCACATTGGAAGTTTTCATATCTTCTTTTGAGAAACTAGCCATTTGTACCAAAGGCATGTTCAATACTTTTTTAAAGGAATGCTTTATTAGTGGTCTGAAAGAAGAGATACATGCACAAGTCTTAATGGATCATCCTACTACTTTCTCGGAAGCCTCTCAAAGAGTCTGGAAAGCCTAAAAGGTGGTGAATGTTCAAATAAAAAATACCCCATTTATTCTCCCCCCCATCCCATTATTCTCCCTTCCCCCCACCAATCCATCTATGTCCTCTAGACCTCTCAAAATCCACAAGTTAACCTAAGAAAAAATTGTGGAACACCAACTTAAAGGTATCTACTACAATTGCAATGAGAAATATTCCCCCAAGCATAAATGTAAGGAGAAAAAAATCTTATGGACATTTCAAAGGACCTTTCTAATGGAAACATTGAAGTTGTACCACCATTGGTCCTTCATCCATCCGTTGAAGACAACCCCCCACTGATTCGTATGTAACTAAACCGTAGATCTTCCTACATTCCTTCACTAGTATTTTTGCTCCCTAAACCCTCAAATTGATTGGATACATGAAACATCACAAAGTCATTGTCTTAATTGAAATTAGTAGAACCCATAACTTCATTCATTGATGTGTAGCCTAAGAAACACACTATTACATCCATGATGTGAACAAATTCCAAATCATTATTAGTAATGTATGTTCTCTCAAATGTGGTGGTTGTTTTGAAAATGTGAGGATTAAAATGGGTGATTATTTCCTAAAAACCCACATGTTTTCAATTGAAATGGGTTTCTATGACATTGTCTTGGGTACTGAATGGTTATGGAAATTAGATCCCATCACCATCAATTTAAATGAGTTATACACGAGTTTCTAGTAGGAGGGGCATAACTACACTTTCAAAGGCATTTCAAAATATAATCAACTCCCACCATATGGAAAAGATTCTTAAAAATGAGCATTCAAACATTGTGGCTAAATTCCATGCCATTCAAGCCTTTGAGACACCTTCTCAACCCATTCATTTTGACATGTAGTTAGTCTTGACCAAACACTAATCTATCTTTGAACCTCCCCAAGGAATACCAATCTCCCAAGGTGAACATTATCATTATATTCTGCTCATACCAAGTAGCCTCACCCAATTTACACCTATATTTACATACATTTTCCGAAATAAATGAAATAGAAAATATAGTTCGAGAGTTTATATTAATTGGTGTAATTCACCCTAATTCTTCATCAGTCATCATGGTCCTCAATAAAGAAGGCACTTGGTGCATGTATCCTGACTTCCAAGATCTAAACAAACTAACAATTTAATAAGTTTCCCATTCCAATCATTGATGACCTTTTGAATGAGCTCAAAGGTGTTGTTGAGGGGGTCTCTTAGTCCCTAATAGTCATCACATATATTTTATTAGACATTAAACTACATGATAATATGTAATAAAGAAAAAATATATGTAATAAGTGGATAATGCTAAGTAAATGTTTGTAACAAGTGGTAAATGTAACTAAACAAAGGATTAGTTGGAGCGGGTGTGACCACTCCAACCATTCATCTATTGTATAAATAACTCTAAAGATGGAATACAAACTTGGAATGGAGTTCCTTCCCCACATTTATTTCCTTATTTATTGGGATGTGTGTGTTGATGTGCATTCCAATGTAGTCTCTCTTGAATGCTTGCCTCAATTTATTGGAATACAACATTTTGGTTCCATTGTCATGTGACTTGAATTCGAGGTTACCTGAGATGCTTATGGAAAATAATCTTGTGCTGAAGATGATCTCGGAGAAATGTTCTTGATGGGTGAGATCCACACAGAATAAGCCCGTAAAAGGATAAAGTGATGAAGACTCTAAATTTTTTAAAGACGTGCTTATGCAAGATTGCTAATATTCAAGATGCTCCATTTTTTTTTGTGTGGAAGAACATCGATGAAGACATGGATGGAGAAATAAGAAGAGATCAATTACTGCTAGTGGACGTTGGTGGATTCTTGTGTTGTTTTTTCAATAGCCAAGGTTAAGCATGAAGATCATTCCATTTTATCATTTAACCATAACCATAAATGTTGCAACAACCAAGATCACAAGAAAAAGCACCATGCACAAGAACACAAGAAGTATCCTGGGAAACCCTTCTCAACAAGGAAAGAAAACCCAGCCAAATCCTTTGCTATATTCTTCAAGAGAAATACCTTCATCACCAAGATAAAACTTAGCACACAAGAGGGTGCTCAAACCCTAGAAGACGAGCGCCCAAGAGAGGTGCACACTTTTCCCAAGGAGGTGTACTTGCGGAAATTTTCAAACTCACATGAAGGATATGATTCCTCAATGGGGAATTTAACTTTAATTATACTAACCTAAACCTGTCAACAAAAGTGTCTATTGGCATAACAGGGCCGACCTCACTAACTTATAATATAATTAATATTAACCCGATTAATTATCTTTTACATTAATTACCAGTCACATTAAGGTGGGGCCGACCTGTACCCTTTACATTACAATTAGGGTTATAGACAGGTCTGACTCTTGAACAATATAGAAAGGGATTTGATACACCCACTAGTGCTCATCCACTAGGGGAACATCCATAGGGATGTCCATATCTCTGGCTCACTGCATTACACAAAGGAACCACTTCTTCACACGTTCACCTGTGCTCGTCCACAGGCACGTCCACTCAACAGATCTTCTTTCCCACTGCATTACATAGGAGTGTCATTTGGAGTTTCTCATCAACTCTTCTTCTTAGAGGAGGCTAATACATAATATTCATTTCTATTCTCATGACGATGCACCCAACACTTTGGGATTTCACATGTTCACCTTATGCTCAACCACAAGCATCTCTAACTCAACAGATCACCTTTACCACAGGATAAGCATCTAGAGTTCTTCTCAACTCTCTGAATGAAGGAGGTCATCTCTACATTCTAGCTCTGTCTCATATATGAACCACATACCCTCTTCAAGGGATTTCTCTCAAGTTTGTAAGATGGAGAATATCTCACATGGCTGCAACGATCCACATCTCACATGTTTTTAAGCTGGAGAATGTCTCACATAGCTGCAATCATCAACACTCCCTCTCAGCTAGGGAGGCATTATTCATCATGCCAAGTCTCACACGGATGTACTTTGAATTTTGTCTTCGCTCGAGTCATCAATACTCCCTCTCAACTAAGGAGGTATTCTTCACCAAGTTACTTTGGTGAAGATGTCTACAATCTGCTCATGTGTAGAAAGGTATTGCATGTGTACGATTTTCCTCTGCATCATATCTATGATATAATAATATTTCATCTCATCATGTTTCGATCCATCAAGAAACATTGGGTTATCAAGGAGCTTTATACACGACTCTTGGTTATCATCATAGGATCCATCTCATGATTAAGTAAATCTGTCAGAAGCTTGTGAAGCCATATAGCTTCGCACACTCAATGGTACATACTCTGCTTCTGTGGTATTCAAGGCCACAGGGATTTCGTTTCCTTTTGCATCAAGAAACTATGGCAAACTTCATGGTTGAATATCAACCAGATGTTCTCTTCTGGTCCACTGTAATTTCTATTCAATCTGAATTGTCATATCCTGCAAAATCAAGTTCAATCTGGAGGCATATCTGAGGCCATATCTAATTGTGCCTCGTATTTATCTTAATGCATGCTTTGTTGTTGTCTAGTGAGTCTGTCTTGGTTGACTCATGAAATGACTAGGAACATTCATTACATGGAATAAATTAAGTCTGGTGTTAACCAGATACATTAGTGATCCAATCAGCTATGGATCAGTCTCGTCTGAATCATCATCAATCTTCTCCTTTTAAATTCATCACAGTGGATTTTTCATTCTGTCATACTTGAACTTCTTTAATATCTTCATTGTATATTTTCCTTAACTTAGGAAAATCTCATTGGTCTTCTTTCATACTTCTTGTCCCAAGAAGTAGTACATCATACTCGGATTCTTCATCTCAAATTCAGAAGTCTAGGATTACTTGTATCCAACAACAAGGTTTTTTGAATAAGTCACCAAAATTAGTCTCTTGTCATAAAAAAATTAATGATATAGGTTTGGATCAACAACACTCTTGCTGAAATCGAAACTCATCAAGAATTTATCTATATGATATAGTTTCCAACTCATGGATGGTAGTACAGATGGAAGTTTATCGAGTTTACTGGATCAAGTGCCTCATCATAAAAAACTCCCTCTATTTGTGAGAAACCTCTTGGCTATAGATATCGTTTTGTATTTCTAGACACTTCCATCAGCTGGATGTTTGATCTTATAGATCCACTTGGAAGTTACCACAGACTTCCCTTCTGGTCCCTAAATAATATCTTAGGCATCATTCTTTAATATATACTAGTATTCTTCTATTATGGCATCTTGTCATACCTATTCTCATGTTGCTTCTCTAAGACAAGGAGGCTCAACATCAATGAGGTGGCTCATGACTGAAGGATAGCTTGAAAATCTCTTTTACTTTCTCGGGATGTGCCTTGAGAGGCTTGTATGTTTCTCTGCCTCTTGTAGAGTGAGTCTAGGTAGGCCTTTTATGCCCTACTACAATATCTCTGAACATATCAACTGGAGCAACTAGATCAACTTGAATAATGTCTGTCTCCCTCTGAGTTTCTGAAGGGGGAGAAGGTATTTTCTTACTGTCAATCTCCATCTGAGGTTCTCTAGGTTCATTGAATGGGTATATCTTCTTTAAAGACAATGTCTCTACTTGTTTTCTCATAATAATCAATTAAATATGATTTGGACTCCCGTAGCAGGGATAATGGTCCAAGTCTTTGAGGGCTCCCATACTAGGGATGTATTAAAAAATGAAATCAACTATAAAATTTGAAATCAATTGATTTACCTGGTTTGTTGTCATGCTTTAGTTTTAGAGGAAGTACTTATCCTCTCTCTTCTCTTCATTATTTTGAGGTGGGTCTGGATCAATGTCAGCGGTGGAAGCATATTGTCTTCCCTTCTTCCTTGTTGGACAATTTCTTGCATAGTGTCCATAATTGTCACATTTGAAGCACTGAATTTCTGAAAAATCTCTTCTTTGATAACCTGGATTTGATGAAGACTTCTCACCTTTAAATGTTTGCCTGAAATTTATTTTGAATTTTCCTCCTTTCTTTGTATGAAGTGCAAGAGCATGATTTTCTTCTAAGGAATATTCCACTCCTCTATTTCTAAGTCTAAGTTCTTCTTGATTACAATCTATCCATAGACGATCAAAGGTTGGTAGAGATTCTCTTCCACTGATACTCTGAAGGAAAGGCTCCCATGATTTTGGAAGGTTGTTGAGAGTGGTTAAGACAAGTTATCTATCAGACATGATTTCTCCGATGGTCTCTAGTTGTTCTTTAATCTCTGATAACTTCATAAAGAAGATGAAAACTGTGTCACCTTTCGTCATATTGGTACTTTGAAGTTGGCTCTTCAAGGTAAGAGTTCCGAGGGTGTTGTCACTTTCAAACATTTCTTTCAAAGCTTCATACATATCATAGGATGTCTTCAAGATGGAAATACGAGGTAAGAGATGATCTCGTACTGAGTAGATGATTCATTTTCTTGCTTTGACACCTTCTTCCTTTCTTATCTTCTTCTTTACATTTGTAGTTGTGTTTGGTAGGGTTTTAGTTACCACATCCAAGAGGTCATCTTCTTCAAGGGTGACATGAAGCCTTGATTTCCAGGAGCTGAAGTTGCTTACTCCATCAAGCCTATCTTCTACTAAGGCTTTGTTCTTCATTTGATTGGTTTCTTCAACCTCTCGCCAACTAGATTTTGAAAACCTAATGATTAGGTTGAATTAGTAATCTTGGATTATGTTGGACTTATGACTGCCAACAATAAAATTGATAGTGTCACAGAGATGCTTGCTGATTCAAGAAAAACGTTTCTTCAAAAATCTAAGATTAATATTCTGCAGGGAATTTCAACACCCTAGAAACCCTAGGGCCAAAAATAAAATTTTCTCAGAATTTCACTTTGAAAGCTTCTGGAGATGCGCTGGAGGAGGCCGTACTCTTTTATGCAAAAAATATCCCCAACATCCAAGTATTAAGGGATGGATCACCAAATAAAGGAGGGTCGTACATATTTTTCTGGAAACCCTAAGAGGGTCGTACAATTATGTAAAAGTGAGAGGAGACTTGGTAGATGCTTGTGCAATGGGTTCTTTCAAGACCTATGCTCTGATACCATGCTGATTTTTCAATAGTCAAGGTTAAGCATAAATATTATTCCATTTTATCATTTAACCATAACCATAAATGTTGCAGCAACCAAGATCACAAGAAGAAGCACCATGCACAAGAACACAATAAGTATCCTGGGAAACCCTTCTCAACAAGGGAAGAAAACCCAACTAAATCCTTTGTTATATTATTCAAGAGAAATACCTTCACCACCAATATAAAACCTAGCACACAAGAGTGTTCTCAAACCCTAGAAGACTAGTGCCCAAGAGAGGTGCACACTTTTCCCAATGAGGTGTACTTGCTGAAATTTCCAAACTCACATGAAGGATATGATTCCCCAATGGAGAATTTACCTTTACTTATACTAACCTGAACCTGTCAACATAAGTGTTGATTGGCACAACATGGCCGACCTCACTAGCTTATAATTTAATTAATATTAACTAGATTAATTATCTTTTACATTAATTACCAGTCACATTAAGGTGGGGCCGGCCTATACCCTTTACATTACAATTAGGGTTACATATAGGTCTGAATATTGAACAATATAATAAGGGATCTGATACACCCACTAGTACTCATCCACTAGGGGCACATCCATAGGGATGTCCATATCTCTGGCTCACTGCATTACACAAATGAACCACTTCTTCACACGTTCACCTGTGCTCATCCATAGGCACATCCACTCAACAGATCTTCTTTTCCACTGCATTACACAGGAGTCATCTGGAGTTTCTTGTCAACTCTTCTGCTTAGAGGATGCTAATACATCATCTTCATTTCTGTTCTCATGACGATGCACCCAACACTTTGAGATTTCACACGTTCACCTTGTGCTTAGCCACAGGCACATCTAACTCATCAGATCGCCTTTCCCACATGATAATCATCTGGAGTTCTTCTCAACTCTTTGAATGTAGGAGGTCATCTCTACGTTCCAGCTCTGTCTCAGATATGAACCACACACCCTCTTCATGGTCTTTCTCTTAGGTTTGTAAGCTGGAGAATATTTCACATGGCTACAATGATCCACATCTCACAGGTTTGTAAGCCGGAGAATGTCTCACATAGATGCAATCATCAACAACTTGTTGATCACTACTCGTTTGAAGAAATTACGTAGAAATCTACTCAAGAAATGTGTTCATGAATGATTATATTGTGTGAGAGTTGTTCTTTATTGTTCATGGTCCAGTGGTTCACCATGATGCTGATGAATCTTTTTTCGTGCATATGATTTGTTCGTATATATGATCGTGGAAATAAAGAAACCTGCACAAAAGAACAAGATAAATTAGATCTAAATGATTTGGATTTAAATATCTACGAAAAAGAATAACCAGGCCCTTGACAAGGTCGTAAGATCTTTGCAGCGCGCATTTTCTCAATGAATGGTATCGTTCGACCTTTACAGTCATAATATGCCCGTTGATTGCTCGTTGATACTGGACCTACAAATAAAAATAAAGTGCATGGAAACAAGAAAAATGCAGGAAGATAATTACGTATTTGAGGATGAAGAATTTCGTCACTAAAAGGGTTTGAAAAAATGTGTGCACTACTATCAATGCATCAGGAAATCATCTACACTGGAGGCCCGACCAAAAATAAACCGACTACTGAATATACTTGGAAAGAACTTCTTCAGATAGATGTTACCTATGTGAAACTGTGGATATTCTCCTGGATGGTGCTGCCTATACACATACCTTCCAATAGTTGTGGCAACGTGTCTTGTGATCGGGACAAATAAAATGGCAAAGTTGAATGATATTGTGCGGTCTCTAACTAGACACTAGGATGCACGATAGTAAATTGCAGTGACAAAGACAAGCACTCTAATGACCAATGTAGATTGAGGAATTCGACCACTGTGAAATTTTGTATGGCATTGGTCCCGTTCGGAGAAAAATTCTTATTATATGGAAAAATGGAGTGTTATTTATCTAAATGTTACATGAAGGATAATGTAATCCATAGTCGACTATATAGTCCATTACATGTCAAGTCGAGTATGTAATTTAGTTATTTGAAAAATAAAGCCGAGTCTAAAATTTAGTTTAGTAAAAAAATAAAAACATTGTGTTATTGATTGTGTAAATTTATCAAGATTTAATGTAAAAAATGAGTCAGGGAGGGGGGTTAAACTTGCGTCTTCTTCGAAGGTAGGAGATTCCCTCCACCATTGTAATATACATCGGTACTTAGCTGACGAGTTTGGGTTCTCACCGACAATTGTTGAGTCCTAGTTGATAGCACATAAAGTCTGTGCACTTGTAATTGAGTCATAATTACTCATCCTTCATGTAATATCAATTGTAAGACTCCATACAATAATAGAATCATATTAAAGAGAAACAAGAATACAAGATTGATGAGCAGTAGAGCAATGAGCACATATCAATGAACATGTCGGCAATGGTTAAAGACATCCAAGAGAGACATATTTTCACACACATGCACACATGGAGAGTCAAAAAGAAAAGATGATGACAGAAGAACAACTGATTTGATTGAACCCACTGGTGTAAAAGTTTCAGAATAGTTCTCGAGTTGTGACCTCCGAAGCTAGAAAGTAGAGAAATGGTAGTTTGGTTGAAGCATGGAGCTCCATTGTAGGGTGTTGTGCAGGTGTGAGATGAGCCCGTGACAAGCCACTCACCACTCCAAGGGCACCAGAGAGAAGTGTAACAATAGCATCAAGAGGACCATTGTTGGGTGTGAGCAAAGTGTTGCGAGACTCACTGATTGCACATGCATCTACCAGATTGAAGATTTAAAGGTCGAGCAGGTCATCAGTTATCTGCACACTTGCTCGGGACGATCAAAGACTTGAGTGTGGGGGAGATGTTGAGGGGGCCTCTTAGGCCCTAATAGTCATCACATATATTTTATTAGACATTATACTACATGATAATATGTAATAAAGAGATAATATATGTAATAAGTGGATAAAGCTAAGTAAATGTCTATAACAAGTGGTAAATGTAACTAAACAAAGGATTAGCTGGAGCAGGTGCAATCGCTCCAACCATTCATCTATTGTATAAATAACCCTAAATATGGAATAAAAACTTGGAATGGAATTCCTTCCCCACATTTATCTCCTTCTTTCTTGGAATGTGTGTGTGTTGATGTGTGTTCCAATGTAGTCTCTCTCTTGCATGCTTGCCTCATTTTCCTAGACTACAACAGGCGCTCAATAGTTCACCAAACTCGATCTCTGCTCAAGCTATCACCAAATTCACATGAAGGGAGCATATATTCCTAAAACTAATTTTCACACTCATGAAGGAAATTACAAGTTCTTGGTGATTCCCTTTGGCCTTGGCATTGCACCTTCCACCCTCCAGAGTCTCATGAACAAAATATTTAAACCCTTTCTAAGTCATTTTTTCCTTATATCTTTTCATGGCATATTGATCTACAATAAAACTTGGCAAGAACATGTCACCCATGTGGATTAGGTCTTACAAATACTTGTTGATTGTCACCTTTCTTAAGTGGTCCAAATGTGCCTTCGGTGTTTTTGGAGTGGAACATTTGGGCCATATTGTTAGTCATTATGGTGCATGTGTGGATCCAAGGAAAATTCAAGTGATGAAGGATTGGCATTGCCCAAAAACCCTTAGAAGTTAAGAGGTTTTCTTGGTATCACTAGTTATTACAAAAATTTCATATGGAACTATTGTGAGATCTCATCTCCCCTCACAACTTTGTTAAAAAAATGTTTTCATTTGGAAATATGCCTCAAAATGAGACTTCTAGGACTTGAAGAATGCTATGTGAAAAACCTAGTACTCCCTCTACCCAACTTCACTAATACCTTTGTTTTGGAATGTGATGCCTTGAATAATGGCATTGGAACAATACTCATGCAAGAGGGACGACCATTGGATTTTACCAATAAACAACTATGTAAGAGGCACTTGGGAAAATAAACTTATGAAATGGAGATGATGGCTATATTCCATGTTGTGGATATCTAGAGTCCATACCTATTCGAACAACATTTTTAGTTTAAAACCAATTATCGTAACCATAAATGCTTCTTGGAAAAAAATATTTCTTCCCCCAGGCAATAAAAATGGGTAAAAAAAATGTTGGAATATGACTATGAGTTAATTTATAAGAAGGGTAAGGAGAATGTAGTAGCATATGCTCTCTCTTGGAAGTATGAATAAGAAGGGTCCCTCTTTTCATTGTCCTTCATAGTAGGATATTGGTTGAATGATGTCTACAAAGAATGGTTAATAGATCCAAAGATCACTAGCCTAATCCAACAAATTCAAATGGAACCCCATGTAAATAAAGGATATAGTTGGAAAAATGAAGATCTTCACTATAAAAGGGTGTCTTTATTGTAACAAAAATTGAGCATTTAAAACACGAGTGTCATTTGAAATACATTCCTCCCCCACAACAAGTCATTTAGGGTTTCCTAAAACATATGAAAGAATCAAACACTCAATTTTTTGTGAAGGCTTGAAGAAGGAATGCTAGGAAATGAGAAACACTTCCACGCTAAACCTAGCATAAGAGAGGAATAAATATTTATCTTAAATAAGAAAGTAAATGACAAAGAAAACACACAGTACATAAAGATTTTACCCTGGAAACCCAAACCGGGAAAACCAACATTCCTTGAGCATTCTTCTCTATTTTTGTCTTATTCATTCATAATAAAAGGTTACCTGCCTAACCTTGGTCCACACCTAAGACACAATCAACATCATACCTTCTTTATTTACACAAGAACAACCCTATAGCCAATTCAGATTACATTTACATGACCAACAACCTCTATGATTTCATCATTGGCGATTAGACATTCATCATATTTTACAACATTACAACATGCCTTCTTTATAGGATTTACAGTAGGAAAAACCCTAAATAAAAGGTGCCCAAAAATGTTTACAGATCCACGCAGATCATTGTCTACAAATCTCGTGAATCTTTGGATTTTGTTACAGTCAACTACCAAGTTGGATTACCAGTCGACCTTCATTTGGTCTTCATTCGGTTGCCATCCGCCCTCTTTTTGACCTCTTGTTGGTTGACCTCTTCGACTTGCTATCGATTTCTTCGACTTTAACTTTACCTAGTCATACCACCTCGACCTTTGACTTGATATCAATGTCTTCGAATTTGAATTTATCTGGTCGAACCACCTCAACCTTTGAATTGCTTTCAATTCCATTGACTTCAACTGTTGGTCGATCCACCTCGATCAAACTTTCACTGCAAAGAATATAACAATCCAACATTCTCCTATTTGTTATTTTCTTTGCTAAAACTAAGATACCTCTAAAATGTCGTTCACAGACCCAAGGAAACAATGCCCATTTCCTCTCTGCACCAAGGGAACTTCACAACACTCACATACTTGGTGAAAGAGTCTACAATGTTTTCCAATGTGTTAATTTTTCCAACAACACCTTGTTTATTTCCACCATGTCTCTCATAAAATGGTATCATAGATAAATGTGCTTAGTCTTAGAATGATAAGTTGGGTTCTTTGCCAAAAAAAAATTCTTTGACTATTGCAACTTATCTTCATAGCTCTCTGTTCAAACCCGATTCATGAACATAGACTTTTCAATTATACTGCTTCTTTACTTCCATGAGTGTCTACCATGCATTCAACTTCTGTTGTTGAAAAGGCTACGACCTCCTGTCACTTACTCATCCAGGTGATTTCTCCACCGAAAATTCTGAACACATATCCATTGGTCGATACTGATCTCCAACCGAGTAGGTGTCGACAAAGCCATGTACATTTAATTCACTGTCACCTCAAGGTTTTCCTTGGTAGCATATATCATAATCTTTTGTGCCACATAAATACTTGAATACTCTCTTGATATCAGTCCAATGCTCCTTCCCAGGTGTCGACATGTATCTACTCAACACTCCCACAACATGGGTAATGTCTTCTAGAGTGCAGACCATCACATACATTAGATTCCCAAAAATAGTTTCATAGGGAACACATGCGATGTACTCTATTTCCTTCTGTGTCCTTGGAAACTATTAAGAAGTTATCCTTGCTCCCACAGGAATTGGAGCCTTCATAGGTTTGCAATCCTGCATGTTGAAATGTTTCAATATTTTTTCAATATACTTCATCTAGTTCAACTAGAGATTTCTATATGCTCAATCAACTCTCTTGATCTCCATAGAATGAAGTTCGTTGCACCAAGATCCTTCATGTCAAACTTGGAGGATAACTTTTTCTTCACCTCCTTTATTGCATTCATGTTGTTTCCAATCAACAACATTTTGTCGACATACAATGCTTTATATATGAAATTCCCACCTTCTTCTTTGAAATATATGCAGTGATCAACTTTTCTTCTCACAAACCCCAAACTAAGGATGTATGTGTCGAAATTTTGGTACCACATCCTTGGTGATTATTTTAGACCATAAAGGGATCTTTTTAGTTTGCACACCAAATATTTCTTTCCCTTTACTACAAATCCTTCAGGCTGTTTCATGTAAATTTCTTCTTCCAAGTCCCCATGTAGGAACATTGTCTTCACATCCATTTGTTCTATTTCTAGATCAAATGTTGCAGCCAGAGACATTAGTACTCTAATGTAAGTTAATTTTGCAATAGGGGAAAAATCTCACTGAAGTCAACTACTTCGAATTGGGAATACCCTTTCTCTACCGATCAATATTTGAATTTCTTGACTTGGCTTGCTGCGTTCATCTTCTTCTTGAATACCCATTTGCTACTGATAGGATTTCTTCCACTAGGTAATTCGACTAAGTCTCGCATCTCATTCTTGTGCAAGGATTCCATCTCTACGACCATGGAATCCTTCCAGAATTTTCCCTCTACCATGTCAACTGCATCCCCAACCGACTTGGGCTCATCGTTGGTGGCAGTTGACACAAATGTAGAACAAAAGTCGGGTGGAATATACCTTTCGACTGGTTTTCTTATTCATTCTGACCTCCTTACAACCGAGGTTGGTTGTTCCACCTCTTCTTCTGATTCAGTTGACTCATATGAATCATCTTCTTCTGTGATCAATTCAAACCTCACCTTCCCTGGCTTATTCTCGATTTGAACAGTTTCTTCAAGCTCAGACTTACTTCTGACTTCTATGAAGACTGCATCTCGACTGTACACTATTTTCCTTGATGTAAGATCTCAGATCTTATATCCTTTCATTCCTTCTTTGTATCCAATGAAAATACACTTGACTTCCTTCTTGTTCAGCTTGCTCCTCTTTTCCTTGGGCACATGCACAAATGCATCACAACCAAATACTTTGATATGTGAAACTGAAGGCTTCTTACCCGACCATACCTCATGTGGAGTCATGTCAACTAGCACCGATGAAGGAGACATATTTAACATATATATTGTAGTGTTAACTGCCTCCGCCCATAATTCTTGTGTGATCCCAACACCACTGAGCATGATCCCTGACTTGTCCATCAATTTTCTCTTCATTCTCTCAACAAATCCATTTTGTTGTGTGGTATATGGCGTGGTATTTTGGCATGCTATTCCACACTTCTTGCAGAACTGAAAAAATTACTTTCCACAAAATTCACCACCGTTGTCAATGCTCAACACCTTGATCTTTTTATCTGTCTGGTTTTCTACAAGAGATTTAAATTCTTTGAATTTATCAAAAACCTATGATTTCTTACTCTGGAAATATATCCATGTCTTCCTGGAAAAATAATCTATGAAGGAGTAATATAGGGATTCACCAAGTGAAGGCATTGGAACAAGGGCAAACACATCACTATGAACCAACTCTAGAATCCCATTTTCCCCTGTCGTTCTAGATGGGAACCTCACCTGACTTTTTTTTCCATATATACAATGTTCACAAAAGTTGACTTCTAAATTACATTCAGGAAAATCTTCGAACATACATTTTTTATGCATAGATCGAAGTCCTTTTTCTCCAATGTGTCCCATCCTCTCATGCCATAGCATGGTCGGGTCGACTTTGTGATGACTTGTCGAGTTGGTTTGAATCGAATCAGCCCGAGTTTAGTTGAGTCGAGTCGAATTTAGGAACAACAATGTTGTTGCATCCATTCGAGTCGACACTCCCTAATAAATTGTATAGGGTTCCAATCTGAACTCCTTTCATTAAGACCATAGAAAATATGACCATCTTGCATGAATTCTTATGAAATAGAGTGTGCACCCATGCATCACTTATATTGCTGACATATATCAGGTTTCTTTCCATACCTAAAATGTGTAGCACACCTGGAAGGGTTCTACTCCTCCCATCATGTAGTATCAGTCGAGCTCTTCCTCATCCGAAAATTTTGGTTGTCGAGTCGTCCCCCAAGGACACATATGCTCCTTCATATTGTTCATATTTGCAGAACCATTCTCTATCTGGTGTCATATGATAGGATGATCCTGAGTCAATTAAGCAAACATCTTGATCCGACTGTGTACTAGTCAATGCTAGGTACACATCGCTTCCCTTATCTAGAGTCATATTTCTCTAAGTCAACTAATTCTCATCGGATCTTG
The DNA here is from genome assembly GCA_009831015.1 of Picea engelmannii. Taxonomy (NCBI): domain Eukaryota; kingdom Viridiplantae; phylum Streptophyta; class Pinopsida; order Pinales; family Pinaceae; genus Picea; species Picea engelmannii. The sequence goes on along the minus strand of ML777930.1, from coordinate 965,320 downwards.
TACTAACTTCCATTGCCTTCGACTTGCAATCCCTTTTTTTAATTCCAAACTTTACCACATTTCTAGCATCTTCTCGTCGAATGAACATGGGATTTATGTCTACCCTTCAACTTAGAATTTCTATCAGATAATTTTCCTTTATCTCTGTCAACTAGTTGATCTCTCACCACTAATGCATCTTTGGTTGATCCTTCCATGTTCTTCCTTCTCATTTATTTTGAAAGTAGAGATGCAACCACATATTCTAGCACTAATGTGGTTTTATTACTCCCTACAACCACGATTAAGCTATCCTAGGAGTTTGGTAAAGAACATAATAGTCTAATAAATTTCTCCTCCTTATTGATTTTAATATCCACAAAAGATAACTAGCTTAAAATGGTATTAAACCCATTTAAATGTTCAGTCATCAAACCACCATCAATTAGCCTTAGAAGATATTGTTTCTTCATGAGAAAAAACTTATTTACTAGGGATTTCGACTGGTACAAGATTCCCAACTTGTACCACAATTTCTTGGTCGAATCTTCACATGATACATTAGTAGTACCAAATCTATAAGACAAAGTTGAATCATACTCCTTTCCCTTCTATTGAGTTTCTCCCAGTCTTATGTCAACATACTTGTCAGCATGGTACTTGGACAAAATGATGCTCATTGTTCTCGATCTACAAGGAGATCTTCAATTTTAAGCTTCCAAAGCTCAAAATTATGGCCATTGAATTTTTCGATCTCTATTCTCAAGATGCTTGCCATTATTTAAACATAATATTTAAATATTTCTGACTTACAACTCTTACTGATCCTAGAGTTTAGCTCATATCCAAGGTTGTTAAACCAATATCTGATACCACCTGTTAGGAAATGAGAAACACTTCCATGCTAAAACTAACAGAAAAGAGGAAGAAATATTTATCTTAAACAAGAAAGTAAATGACAAAGCAAACACAAAATACACAAAGATTTTACCCTGGAAACATAAACCAGGAAAACCAAAATTCCTTGAGCATTCTGCTCTCTTGTTGTCTTATTCATTCAAAATAAAAAGTTACATGCCTAACCTTGGTCCACACCTAAGACGCAATCGACATCATAAATTCTTGATTTACACAAGAACAACCCTATAGCCAATTCAACTTACATCTACATGACCAACAACCTCTATGGTTTCATCATTGGCGATTAGTCATTCATCATATTTTATAGCATTACAACACGTCTTATTTATAAGATTTACAATAGGAAAAACCTTAAATAAAAGGCACCAAAAAATGGTTATGTATCCATGTATATCATTGGCTACAAATCCTGCGAATCTCGGGATTCTGTAACAGTTGACTACCAAGTGATATTACTAGTCAACTACTAGTCAACCTTCATTCGTTCTTTGATCAGTTGCCACATGCCCGCCTATCGACCTCTTGTCAGTTGACCTATTGAACTTGTTGTCAATGTCTTTGAATTCGAATTTACCCGGTCGAACCACCTCGACCTTCGACTTGTTGTCGATGTCTTTGACTTCGAATTTATCCGGTAGAACTGCCTCAACTTTTGACTTCGACTGTCAGTCAATCCACCTCGACTAGACTTTCACTGCAAAGAATATAACAACCCAACAAGGAAATCCACACCTTTGTTGTGGAGTGTGACATTTTACAATGACTTAAGGGAGAGACAATGAAACCTCTAGGTGAACTATAACCTTTACCCATTATGCCAATTGTATGGACTAATATTTCTATGGGCTTCATCACGGGGTTACTAAAATCTAGTAATAAATTTGTAATCATGGTTGTGGTTGATCGCCTTTCCAAACATGTTCATTTTTTTTCTCTACAACACCACTTTAAGGACACCACTATTTCTGGAGTATTTATGGATAATATCTTTAAACTCTATGGTATGTCACACTTGATTGTGACAATGAGAAACCCCACCTTCACTAAAAATTTATGGAAAGAGTTATTCCAACACCAGGGCATTCAATTGAATCTTAGCACAACATATCACCTCAAAATTGATTGTTCAAATGAATTTGTAAACAAGTGATTGGAAGCATATTTGAAGTTATTTACATTAGAGAGACAATCCCAATGGGTCCAATTGTTACTTCTATCAAAATGGTGGTATAATACAACTTATCATGGTAGCACTCGAATGACTCTCTTTGAGGTTGTCTATGGCCAAAATTCCCATTAGTACTATCCTACTTACCATTAGTCTCTAAGGTGCAAGAGGTACACAAAACATTCACATCTTGAGTCGAAATTCTCCACACTCCCAAGGATAATATTGTAATAGCTTAAAATCAGATGAAGCAACACACTGATCAACATTGTTATGAACAAGATTTTAATGAAGGGGATAGGTTTTCCCTCGCCTGCAACATTATAAGAAAACCTCACTAAAATAAACCACCATGAGAATATTTCTCCTAAGTTGTACAACCCCTATAAGGTCCTCAAACATATTGGGACCATGACCTACAAGTTGGATCTTCCTAGCCATTCTAAAATTGATCGAATATTCCATGTCTCTTTCTTAAAGAAAGTGGTTGGATATAATTATCATATTCAAACTATCCCTCTAGAATTGGACGAAGAAGGTTCCATTTGGTTGCATCTCGAGACCATCCTCGAAAAAAGAGAGTGACATCTCCACCAACGCACTATACAAGAGGTCTTTATGTAATAGAAGGATACAAAACTCAAAGATGTCACATGGAAACCAATATAGGCCCTTCAAAAATTTCCTCATCTCCAACATTGAATACAATGTTGGTTTATAAGGGGGTTGGCATGTTAGAGTCCTACTCTAACCCCCTTAAGAAGATATGTAAATTTTTTGTGTATTTAGGTCATCTCTATTAAATAACGCCCATGTAGTAGATATCGGGTGAAAGTAATAATTATAAGAAGGCTTACTAGAAGATCACACCTACTAGAAAGTTCCTAGAAGGTTAGATAAAAACTATATAGAGAAGTAGAAGCAAGGTAATGATATGTCTTTTGAAGTGTATTTTAATTGGAGCTTTGTTCAACTAGAGGTTTCCCTCTTAAAGAGGCAATTGAACATTTCTTTCATCCATAAAGATATTGTTAATTGTGATATTTTGGTTCTTCTACAAATTGCCTATTATTGTTATAATTTGTAATTTTCTCTCTAAATATTTCTACAGACTATTATTTATTCTATGGATCTTCTATTTTGCTATTAAGAAACACCAAAATCTCATTCCAATATTCTAAATAATATTCTTAACCTACACTTCCTTATACCCATTCTTCTTAAAGACATGATGAATGTGCTCTCTTTGTTGATCAATTCGATCATTATTAAAGATTTTGAGGGCACAAGTGGTTAAAGTTCTTATGATACCCAAATTTTCCTTTGGGTCATGATGTGAGTCTGCATGAAGACATTGTTAATTGTGGGTGGATATTTTGAACACTTGGTGGGATAGAGTAATATCTTGCTTCTTTGGTAACTTCATGTCAAGAAATGGGATACTCTCATTCTCCTCAATCTCCATGGTGAATTCAAAATGTTCAAATTGGTTTTTTAGATAATGAAAAAACCTATCTAATTCTTCCCTTCCATGGGGCCATATTACATTGGTGTAATCAACAAACCTTTTCCAAACCTTGGGTTTGAAGGGATAAGACTTGATGGCCTTTGTTTCAAAGTGCTCCATGTAGAGGTTTGCCACTATTGGAGAGTGTGGCGAACCCATGGTCACTCTATTGGTATACTCATAGAACTCACCAAGGAAAATAAAAAGTTGATATGAAGTAGACCTCTATCAAATTGGCCATGTTGGGATCAATTACCTTCTTTATGGCCTCCATATCGTCATCAAGGGGGGTCTTAGCGAACAATGATACCACATCAAAGCTGGTTATCATGTTATGTGTCTCAAGAATAATGTTCTTGACCATGTCAACAAAACCATTGAAGTCCTTAATGAAGTAGTTTGTTTTACCTACAAGAGGTTTTAAAACTTTAGCTAGGAATTTGATTGATTCATACGTTGCAGAACCAATTGTATTCACAATTGGTCTTAGAGGGATGTCATTTTTATGGATTTTTGGTAACACATAAATCCTAGGGACAATGTGGCATCTAGGGGTTAGATTATTTTCGATACGTGCATCAAGGTGGAACCCCTTAATTTCCTTTTTGACCTCATTGGTGACCTTATTTAAGAGGTTTCCAACTAACTTCTTATAGCTCCCACTTGTTGAAATATGATCCAATATTTTATTGTGGTAATATTGTTTATTAAAAATCACTATAGCCCTTTTGTTATCAACATTCAAAAAGGAAATAGTCATTTGTCCAAGGCTTGTTCAAGGCCTCAAATTCTTCTTTGCTAATATGATTTAATTTAGGGAGTTTTTCCTACCTTAGAATCATAGACACATCCTCCCTTATTTATTCCTTCATATTATTAGGAATAGACTTCATATTATCAAGAATAGAATTGATTCCATTTTCAATTCTACACATTATTTCTTCTATAGGAATGAACTTCGATGCAATGAAAAACCCTAATCCTTTTAGTAACATGCTCATCATGGCTTCATCAAATTTTGTGCTAGAGATGTTGACCAAAGTCCTATGATTATCCATGTCATCAAGCTACCCATATTTCAACTTATACAATCACACAAAATTATTAGTGAGTTTTTTTTTTGGCAGCTCGATCTAATCTCGCAACATTGAGAGTGGAACAGCATAAGTTGTAAATCATATATCCGATCGAACCAAATTAGATAGTGTAAGGTGTAGATCTAACACCTTCCTTGAGAGAATAACCAAGTCAACTTTGATTCTTCTAATCTCACCATGTACCAATGTTATGTTTAATTTATTAAATGTTATGAACTAAATTCCCCAAATAGAATAAGAGTAGAAAGAAGAAATGAGTTCATGCCTTGAAAATTATAAAGAGTCAATGAATATGAAGTCACTTCGAGGGGGGAACCTCTCTTTATAATATATACAATGCACAAGACAATATTCCTATATAAATGAATCTCCTTTATTATAAATAGGAGATACATTGACCATGATGTAGTCTACCACTAAGTCAACTTAACCATAACAAACATACTAATAATGAATGAGTGTTAGGGCCTTAACATATCACCCTTCTTTAAAATAAATAAATTTCCTCGAAGCTTGTAATTGAGGGTGTTTCTTCATGAATTGTTCATTTTCCCATGTAGCTTCTTTTAAAGGAATATTATTCCACTTGATTAGGTACTCCATAATGGTTCTATTTCAAAGAGATAGAGAATGTTGATTTATAAATTTTTCTAGTTCAATAATAAACTTCCCTTCCTCATCTAATTCTGGAATTTTTGCTACACTAGAATAGTTTTTCCTATGACCTTTTTTATGCAAGATACATGAAAAACCTTATGAATGCGAGAAGAAGGAAAATCTAACTCATACACCACTTCTCCAATATTACAAATAATCTTGTAGGCTCCATAAAATTTTGGAGCTAGTTTATGATTCTTATTTTGTTTGAGAGTAGATTGATTATAAGGTTATAGTCTCAAAAATACCCAATCACCCTCCTCAAATTGTATTTCACTTCGATGTTGATATATTTGTTGATTCATCCGATTTTACACCATTTGAAGGTTTTCTTTAAGAATTTTAAAAGTTTTTTTAGTCTTTTCCATATGTCAGTTTACTACCTATACTTTGCAATGGTGTTGCAAAAATTATGTGATACTAGGATCCAGATATTCATAAATATATTCAAATGAATACATATTATTCGATGTGTGATAGGTGGAATTATACCACCATTCTACTAGAGGAAGCCACTTAACCCATTTAGATTTTTTGTCTGAAGAATAACAACAAAGATAACCCTCTAAACATTTGTTAACTATTTATGTCTAACCATCTATTTGTGGATGGTATGTTGAACTCATAGCTAGTGTTGTTCCACTCATCTTTCATAACTCTTTCCAAAAAATTCCTGTGAACTTTGGATCTCTGTCACTTACTATTACTTTAGGAAATCCATGAATTCTTTGAATTTCCTTCATGAACACTTAAGACACTTGGTTTTAAGTATATATACCTTGAATTCCACAATAATGTATGCATTTTGTGAGTCTATCCACAACCACAAAAATTTCATCCTTACCTCATGATTTTGGTAAACTGGTAATGAAGTTCATTGATATCTCTTCCCATATTTGATTAGTTATGTGTAAAGGCTAAAGTAACCCTGGAGCCTTGATTGTTTCTCCTTTATTTCTTTGGCACACCTAACATTCTCTTATTTTTGAATATCTTTCTTCATTCACTCCAAAAAAGAAATCATGTAAGACCAAAAATCCTCTAAGACTCTTGATTTTCTTAGGAATAAGCCATTTTGTAATATATCGAATCTTTTGAGGGCCCGTTGACCCCTTCTTGTGAAACAGTATGACCCAAATACTATACTTATTATTTCCAAAAAGCACATTTGGATCTCTTTACATACAATTGATTGTTCTCAAGAATTTGAACTTTATCCACATTTTTAATGTGGTCTTCCTATGGTTTGTTATAGATGAGTGTATCATCAAAGAAAACCAACACAACATTTCTAAAATGGGGTTGAAAATTTTTGTTCATAAGGATTTGAAAAGTAAGAGCATTAATCAACCCAAAAATCATAACCAAGAACTCATAGTGCCCTTCATGTATTCTAAAAGTTGGTCTGGGAATGCCTTCTTCTCTTAATTTGATTTGGTGGTATCCTGATTTAAGATCTAACTTTTTGAACTAAGCCACTCCATGAAGCTCATATAATAGCTCATCAATATTTGGAATAAGGAATTTATCCTCGATGGTCATTTTTTTTTTATCTCTATAATCAAGACACATCCTCCAAGCATTAGGCCCTTAAGAATTTCTTGGAAGACCATATGGTGTTTTTCCAAGGTGCATTTTAATTCCTCTAAAATATTGTCATCTTCTTGCTTCACTTCCATAGAATAAATTCTAACCACAACTCCATTGCTACCCATTTTTAGAAGCTTTTCCATTCTATAGCACTAATGATCTAAGAGGGTACATATTTTAACAATTTGATTTCATATTGAACCCCTTTCAATTCAAATCTCATGAACAATTCAGTATAATTTGTAGAAACTATACCTAATGTTCTCAACCATTGAATCCCTAGAACAATGTTTACTCCTCCAATGGGAATGTCATGCATTGGAATTGCTAAGTTATATTCTCCCATACTAAGTTTAATGTTAAATCATTTCCCTCCACAATCAATACTCATCCCATTAGCAACCAAAATTTGAAAAATTGTTATTGGATATACAAAACAATTGAGACGCTCTACTAATATTTTATCAATGGAGTTATGGATACTACTTGAATCAATAAGCACTATGACCTTTTTCTTCTTAATATATACTACAATATTCAAGGTTTGAGGTGCAAAAAATACTTCCAATGCATGAACAAATATTTCACACATGTTTAGATCTATGTTGTGGAAAATGTATACATCCTTTTGTTACTCTTTTAAGTTCAAAAGTTCTTTGTCACCCATTTTTGTAGATATCTCTATTTCCTCATCATCATTATTTTACAAAGTGAACACAATTTTTTCTTGACACTTATGTCATTTTGACCATTTTCTCTTACAATAAAAACATGGTCCTTTTAATCTTTTTTTATCCATTTCCTTCTATGGTATTCGAGTATGTTGATGCAAAGTTTCCCTATGAGGCACAAAATGATCTCTACTTATTACATATGTTCCAGTAGTAGACTTGTATGTATCCCTATTCTTGTCTTGAATATGATGAGCATATTGCATAACTTCCATAATATTTTCATGATCTTTTAGGAAAATCTCATGTTTAATGTCTTCTTGTAATCCACCCATGTAATCTTCCAACATATATTTTTTGCTTATGCTATCCACCCTTGTTGACAATGTTTGAAATTATGAATTATAGTCTTCAACATCGTCCTTGTCAACTACGTAAAGTAGTCTTGTTCCCAAACTTTTCCATATTGCGCTTCCAAGTATCTTGTAAATAAACCCCAAGTATAATGATAAGAATGAGGCTTCTTTTTAACTACCCACTGATACCATTAATAGAGTTTTGTCTCAAAGTGCAGAGTTGTTAAGGAAATCCCTTGTTTATCATCCATAATATTATGCAATTCAAAGTATTTCTTTATTTGGTTCACTCATGTAAAGACATATGGTCCATTAAACTTCCTTAATTCAACCTTAGGAAAGTGATCACCCTTAGGAAGCCATCCATGATTAGCTCCAATATTATAGTTAAATCCTCTTGGAATATGTTTATTAATGGAAGTTTGTTCAACATGAATACTACATTTATTGTCATGATTCCCTTTGATCACATTATCATTTTTATAAATCCTCTCATCTAAGAGTTGTATGAGCATGACCACCATTTTTTTTTTCCATTTATTCCATCTCTATTTATATGTTTTTGTGTGTTTACCCAATCAAAATTTGTCACTGACCCATCACATAGTTCGTTAAATTGGTTCTCCAAATTGGATAGTTGGTTATGTATGTATTCACTTTCTTCACAAGTCATGGGTGAACTCTTTGGAGGTTTAATTGGTATGAAATATTTTGCAACACCCTTTTACATTTGGGATGACAATAATATTTAATAGTTCTATTATATTTTAACTTTACCACACTTTTTTAATCACCCAAACTTGATATTCCAATCAATTTTATGTCAATTGCAAGTTACATACCTTTAAAATCCCTATTTGAAGACTACTCCACAAACTGATGTTGAGCCTAATAAAAATATAAATTTGTGCACATTTAAGTCTAATATGTCTTCTCTACAATGCCACTAGTTTCACTAAATTTTGATGTGCCAAGAGAAAAATATTGTAACTTCCCAAAACTTGTTGATTTTGGCCCTTTCACGAGAGTGAACTTTTACAGACTGCCAATGGTTCAATTTTTTAAATCTACTTCTAAAATTTTAACCTAAAATACTATGGTTTGTAATCTATTTAATACAACTGATGAGACTCAATTTGGATCTTTATAGAATCCAATATCACTATTTTACTTAGAACACCCATTTGAGACTAGTTTTAGGGACAATGTAATATCCCTAGGTCGAACCCAGTTGTAAATGTAAATGCAAATGTACTTAAGTTGGTGAGCTATTTGATATCATTTTTGTATGCACATTTCATGGCATAGTGCACACATGTACTGCACAGTAAAATGAGGAAGTTTGCACATTCCAGGATACCATGCGCAACAACATAACTGCACACGATTTTGAGGCCAGGTAGCCTTTTGTGTATATGTTGTGTTTTATAGGTTGGTGAGCCAGTTATTATAAGCTAGGATGCTTATGTTTTGATTAGGCCAAAGAACCTAGATGTTAAAGGCCAATGCACCTATTTTTGTGTATGTCTCATAATTAATATAAAATACATTGCTGCACGCAGACCGACCATGATAAAAGAGATGGGGGACTAAAATTCATTGGTTAGGGAAAAGGAGGGGCCTAAAAGTTAAGGAAAAGGGATAAGCTAGGGAGCTTAAGCCAAAAAAGAATATTATATTAATATTTCTTAAATCATAAAGTATGGATAATTATGTTATCCTAAGTTCTAAAGTTGGGGACAAGTGGGGCCAAAGTATCTCCCAACATGACAAGTGTCAAGTTGGGGACATGCATACATATTGTTGGGACTTAGTTCATTTTCCCATATTTTCCATCATTCTTCCCATCATTCCTTCCATCATTCATTCATCCAGTCAATCATCCATGAGCATGCACACACCCATCGAGCTATCCTTCGTATCTTCATGATTGTACCTGAACCTATATCCATATCCATTTTGTGTTGGTGTATCTAGTTATCTTGGGAGCTAGACTGAAGAAGCGGATTGTCAGGCCCATGGGATATTGAAGAGGCGAGTTGTCAGGCCTATGAGCAATTTCTATCTAGGTGAGAGAATTGTTGGGAATTGATTTACTGAAGGTGTTGAACTGCAACTACAGTGCTTTGAGACTTCCTGTCCGGCCTATTGCTGAATCTCGAAAAGGAAGTGGGGTAGTCGAAGGACTGTTGAGTAGAGAAGGGGCACACTTCCTGGGGTGGGACATGCATGTGGGGAATGAGGGACTGTAGGCTGTTAGTTTGATTTGGCACCTGAGACAGAGTCTTTCCTATTTTCTATGAGTCTTTAGCCTAGATAGGAATCCCTTTATCCGGGTGGAGTTTAGTCCCAGCTCGGGGGTGACTCACTGTTGAGAGTGATGAATAGTGTGGTCTAAGGCTGGGAGGTTCGTGGAAGGTTCGCATGCAGTTGATGTCATTCTTACAAAGATAAGTGCCAATTGTGTGATAAGTTACACACTGCATTGTTATTTACGTGCTTATTTTTATGGGTTATCATATGTGCGATTATAACTGTGTTTATTTTTATGGGTATTTCCTGTATATGCTGCATGTATATGTTTACTGTTATTTCAATGTGAATCCGTGTATTTACAGATGTATTTGTATGATTACGTTATATATATAATGCTTCTGCAAGAGTTCTGTGTGTATATATTTTAGTTACATGAAGTTCAAAATTTTTATGTGGCATAGCTCAGATGGATGTTCAGTATGTTATAGTATGTTCCACAGAGAGAACGAAAGAGTTCTTTGGCATAGCGTGGCCCAACATGGATGGTCGGGGACGTTACAATAAGATATCAGAGCTTTAGTTTTCAACATTGAGCCTGGATGGGCCGAGAAGGTTGGGTTGAAGTGAAGTATCACAGAGGATTTATTTCAAAGTGGCCAAATTTAAGTTTGTAGAGTGTCCATGGAAAAATTTAGAAGCAACGACGCAAAATTGGTAAAAGTCCCAATTTTTGTTGTTAAATTCAGGGAAAATTGAGAAATTCGGCCAAGTGATGAGATATTCCCGATTTAATATTTGTTATAGCAAATTCGGATCCATAATAGGTTGAATTTGAAGTTACAGAGAATCCATAACAATTGGAGCGAGATTAGTAATTAAAATTCTCAATTTGTGACTCGATTTTGGATAAATTCGTTCTAGAAATGTCAACCCATAATGATTTTTTGTTGCATAAGTTGAAATGGTGTTATTGGGGTGAAATGGAACAAATTTCATAATTGTAGAATGTCGATGGTAAATTGGGGGAAAATTTAAGCCAAAAACCCCAATTTCTGTAGCGGAATTCACGAGGAATTGATGCACATAAAAATGAATGTGCATAGGTGGGCGCTCTAAAAATGCATGATGCACAGTGAAAAGCTTGTGATAGGTAAAATTCGGCACTATGCGGCAAGATATTGGCGTGCTGGTGTGTGCGCTAAATTTTGGCGTCGCGCGGAAAAATGTTAGTGTGTGGGTGTGCGCACTAAATTTCGGTGCCGTGCAGAAAAATGTTAGTGTGCGGGTGTGCACGCTAAATTTCAGTGTCGCGCGGAAAAAATTTAGTGTGAGGGTGTGCGCGCTAAATATCCGTGCTGTGAAGAAAAATGTTGGTGTACAGGAGTGCACACTAAATTTAGCATTGTGCAGTGTGCACACACATAATAATGATGCGTGTGGTGTACGCAGTGTTGGCAGAGCGCACAGGAGTTTTGTTGGTGTGCACACAATGTGGGTATATTAGGTCACGCGACAATTTTGTTAATGGTGTGTGCAAAGTATTGGTGCACAGTGTGGGCGTACTAAAATTTGGCATGGTGCAGCACGTAGATTGAAATGCACGCGGAATATCAGCGCACGATACAAAAACTATGCGCAACAGGTAATAGTGCAAGAACCAAAACTGCGCGCGGTGAATATTGGCGCGCGATACACAAGTAGTGCGCAGTTATTGGTGTGACATAGAAGTTATACACAATGGATATAGGTGCGCGAAGCAAGATTTACCTTGTGATGTTTCTGCACAATGTGGTAAATATGGGTGTACAGGTTGAAATTTGTGCGCGCGAAGTCGTTCGAAGGGAGAACAATAGCATAAAACCAACGATTTTCTGCGACATTTTATATCATTTGAACGTCACCTTTTTGCAGCGCGTTTTTGAGGCCCTTAAGAGTGTTTTTAGCAACACAAAAACCACGAGTGTGTGCCAAGGCACACTCTATCTCTACAACTCAAATAAAATAGCTCGGAGAGAGATTTCTAATGGTGTAAACCGTTCGTCAAATGAAGATTTTATGAGAAAGTCATAGCACAAACAGTGAAGGGTAAATTTTAAGACCCAACTAACTTCAAAGAGCCATAACGTTCTGCTTCAGAATCAGATTGAGGCACAAGAGCAGTCAATGGAAATATATTGATCCATATAAGACAGTCCCAGAGCTCAATTAAATTTATGGGCATGTTAAAAATGTTTAATATGGAAAATAAGTCACCTGTAGCATTCCAGACCAAAAACACAAATTGGCCTAGAACTTCAGTAGGCTGTAACTAGCAGCCAAGAACCCAGAAAGAGATGAAACTTGGACAGAGTTTCCATAATATGTATGTGAAGAAACCCAATTGATATCCTACGAAAAATCCAAAGGAGTAGGTGAAAAAATGGATAATTACACCGCAAAGTTGCGCCAAGTCGAAAAATGAACAGAAAAATTAATGGGAATTTTTTAAAATAGCCATAATGTTTTGCTCGAGACTCAGAATTGAGCATGGGAATAGAAGTTGGAAAGGTCTTGGACAGTGGAATCTAAATATCCACCTAGAAAATTGATCTGGGCATTCAAATTTCTAGGAAACCAGAAGAAATAATTCTGATATATATTATTGAACTAGAATGGTTCATATTTTCATGAAATTGTTGAAACATTTAGCCTGAAAAAGTTTTGTTGGCTGCACATTTTGCAAAGTTAAAAACAACTAGATCAGATCAAGATCAACATAGATTCCAGAGGAATGGAAGAGGCACAAGGGACTTACAGTCAAGAGGATGAGATTAGAGGGATGGATGTCCATTTGGGCATTGAAGGAACAAACTCCAATGGACATGGAGATGAAATGAATGAAAACATGAATATGGAAGAGACCATTAAAAATTTAAAGAATGATGTCCAAATCCATAAAGATGACAATGAAAGGCTTATGAGAGCCAAGGAGAAACATGATGACTTCAACATGAAGTTAATACAGATCTTGAACCGAATAAAAAAGAAGTTGGATAAGGAGAGTGGCTCAAGCAAATCAGGAAGTCACAAGTCTCCTTATGAGAAAAGAAGAACATGAAGTGTTAGTAGACATCACCACCACTCCCTGAGGCATTCCAATAGGAGAGCACACATCATCTCAAGTCCATCCCATGCCAGGAAGCACAAGAGTTCTGGGGTGGATGAGCTACGAGGAGAAATGAACAAAATCAAACCTCTTACATTTGACGATGAGCACAAGAAGGATGAATATGCAGAGACATGGTTGCTGGGCATGAGAAAGTATTTTCAATTGAGTAATTATTCTTCTCATGCAGAAGGTAGAATTGCTATCTATCAACTAAAGGGAAAGGCATCCATGTGGTGGGATCATCTTGTGTAGGTGCAACACATTAAAGAGAAAATTGTTACTTGGAGGGAATTCAAGAAGTATTTTGAGAAGATATACTTGACTAAGAAATATTATGAAAAGAAAATGAAAGAGTTCTTTGAACTCAAGCTTGGAAGTATGACAATAGATGAATATGAAAGAAGGTTTCTAGAATTGTTGAAGTATGTCTCTTTCATCAAGGATGAGATAGTTAAGATTCAAGGTATTTGAGTGGATTTCCATCCTTCATCAGTGAAAAATACAGTATAATGATCCCAAGAAATTGGAGGAGACCATAAGGCGAGCTAAGTGCCTATATGATCAGCAAAAAGCAAGGCCAACTTTACAAAAATCTTGGGAAGACAAAAAGAAATTCAAGATGGATCAGAGGAAGAAGGGAACTAAGCCACCATTCTTGATAAATAATACTCAGGGATGACCAAGTTCTAGAGAACCCAGAACGATTGAGGCAGGAGGTCAAAGGCCAAGGAAGCCACCTATTCAATGTTGGGGTTGTAAAGGAGATCACATGTTCATAGATTGTCCTCACAGAGATGAAAAAGGGAGGACTGTTCACAATGTACAACAAGATGAAACAATGGAGGACATGCGTATAACTGTGCCAAGGATCTATGTAGCCCTAGACAACAAGAAAGCAAAGTATCAGTCACATATGATTGAAGTGGAAGGTATGATCAACAACCAAACCATTTCTATTTTAGTTGATTCAAGAACTAGTCATAGTTATATAGATCCTAAGATGGTGGAAAGTTTTCATTTGCCAAGAAGTAAACATGGAAAATCTTGGTTGGTGCAGCTGGCTACCGGAGTCGAAAGAAAAGTTAATGAGATGGTTAAGTCATGTCTTATGGACATGAATGGACTGAACACTAGGGAAGATTTGAACATCTCGCCTTTAGGTTCCTATGACTGTCTAATTGGGATGGATTGGTTGGACCAACATCATGCCATCCTAGACTGTCATAACAAAGCATTTACTTGCTTGGATGAGGAGGGGATAGCAGTGGATCCTGAGAAGATAGAAGTCATTAGAGATTGGTCAATGCCAAATAATGTGACAGAGATGAGATCATTCATGGGTCTTGCAGGCTACTATAGGAGATTCATTGAAGGATTCTCAAAGATTGCACACCCAATCACTTCCTTACAAAAGAAGGGTGCAAAGTTTCAGTGGACATTGGATTGTGAAAAGAGTTTCCAACACTTGAAACAATTATTAACAAGTGCTCCAATACTAAGAATTGCAGACCCAAATGAAGACTTCATTGTATTCACAGATGCATGTAAAGAAGGACTTGGTGGAGTCCTCAATCAAAATGGGTTTGTTATATGTTATGAATCAAGGAAGTTGAAGGAGCATGAAAGACACTATTCCATTCATGATTTGGAGTTGGCATCCATAGTGCATGCCTTGAGGAAATGGAGACACTACCTCATGGGAAAAAGGTTTGAGCTGATAACAGACCATAATGGTCTGAAATATTTATTTGATCAACCAAATCTAAATGGTAGGAAAAGCAGATGGTTAGAATTTTTGAGTGAATATGACTTTGATATAAAGCATATCAAAGGGAGAGAGAATAATGTGGCTGATGCACTCATCAGAAGAGTGCATGAATTGCATGCTAAAGACATTAGCATGTACCAATCAGATTTGAAAGACAGAATTATAGAGGCTGGCAAATCATATTTGCAATACAAGGAATTAGTGGCAAAATTACAGCAAGGTAATTTGCAACAGAAAATTGAAGAATATAAGCTAGATAATGATGAAATTCTCATGTATAGGGGCATAATTTATGTACCAAATTCCCATGAGTTGAAAAATATGATATTGCGAGAAATGTATAATGTGCCTTATGCTGGGCACCGAGGATATTAGAAACCTATTGCAGATATCAAGAGCCAATATTATTGGCCAGACATGAAGAAAGAGGTTGCTGATTTTATTGATAGATGTTTGGAATGTCAAAAGGTAAACGCTGAGCATAGACACCCAACTGGTTTGCTACAACCATTACCCATTCCTGAGTGGAAGCGAGAAGTTGTAACCATGGGTTTCATTACCAAACTTCCCAGAACAAACTTGCAACATGATTCTATCATGGTAGTGGTGGATAAGCTTACCAAAGCTGCCCATTTTATTCCAGTTATGCTCACTCACAAGGCAACGAACATTGCTGATGTTTATATGAAAGAAATTGCTAGATTACACGACATACCCAAGACAATTGTGTCTGACAGAGATCCAAAATTTACCTCAAAATTTTGGAAAGGATTATTTAATGGATTTGGAACCAATTTAAATTTTAGTACAACTTATCATCCAGAATCAGATGGAAAAACAAAGAGGGTGAATCGAGTGATTGAGCATATGTTGAGGATGTATGTGATGGATAAACCATCAAAATGGGAAGACTACCTACACTTGGTAGAGTTTTCTTATAACAATGGGTACCAAGCATCTCTAAAGATGAGACCATTTGAGGCACTTTATGGAAGAAAGTGCAACACACAAGTAAGTTGGGATAACTCAGCAGACAAAGCAGTGGTTGGGCCAGATTTGCTCAGGGAAATGGAAGAACAAATGATAAAAATAAAGCAAAATTTAAAGGCAACCCAAGAAATACAAAAAATCTATGTTGATAAGGGCATAACTCACATGGAATTTAAAGTGGGTGATCATGTATTCTTGAAAGTGAAGGCCAACAAAAGTTCCCTGAAATTGGGAAATTGTTCAAAGTTGGCAGCTCGCTATTGTGGGCCGTTTGAAATCCTAGAGAGGATTGGTCTAGTAGATTATATGATTACATTCCCTGTATCTATGTCTGTTCATAATGTATTCCATGTATCATTACTCAAGAAATATATACTTGATGCTAATCATGTTATTGATTTAAATGTGATTCAGGATGAGCAAGAAGGCGCTTTTTAAGTGCATCTGGTACACATTCTAGATCGGAAAATCAAACAGCTCCCAAATCAATCCATAGGGATTGTAAAGGTCCAATGGACCTAGTATGGTCCCGAGGACGCTACTTGGGAGCATGAGGATGCAATGCAGGCAGAATACCCACATCTTTTTGAGGATTTTTGAAATTTTGTTGTATATGGGTACATGATGCACCAAGGACAGTGCATAAATAAGGGGAGGGGATTGTAATATACCTAGGCCGAACCCATTTGTAAATGTAAATGAAAATGTACTTAAGCAGGTGAGATGTTTGATATCATTTTTGTATGCACATTTCATGGCATAGTGTGCGCATGTACTGCGCAGTAAAATGAGGAAGTTTGCACATTCCAGGATACCGCGTGCAACAACATAAGTGCACACGATTTTGAGGCCAAGTAGCCTTTTGTGTATATGTTGTGTTTTATAGGATGGTGAGCCAGTTATTATAAGCTAGAATGCTTATGTTTTGATTAGGCCAGAGAGCCTAGATGTTAAAGGCCAGTGCGCCTATTTTTGTATATGTCTCATAATTAATATAAAATACATTGCTATGCGCAGAACGATCATGATAAAAGATATGGGGGACTAAAATCCACTGGTTAGGGAAAGGAAGGGGCCTAGAAGTTAAGGAAAAGGGCTAAGCTAGGGAGATTAAGCCAAAAAAGAATATTATATTATTATTTCTTAAATCATAAAGTATGGATAATTATGTTATCCTAAGTTCTAAATTTGGGGACAAGTGGGGCCAAAGTAGCTCCCAACATGACAAGTGTCAAGTTGGGGACATTTATACATATTGTTGGGACTTAGTTTATTTTCCCATCTTTTCCATCATTCTTCCCATCATTCAGTCATCTAGTCAATCATCCATGAGCATGCACACACCCATCGAGCTATCCTTCGTATCTTCATGACTGTACCTGAACCTGTATCCATAGCCATTTTGTGTTGGTGTATCTGGTTAGATTGGGAGCTGGACTGAAGAAGCGGGTTGTCAGGCCCGTGGGATATTGAAGAGGCGGGTTGTAAGGCCCATGAGAAATTTCTCTCTGGGTGAGAGAATTTTTCGGAATTGATTTCTTGAAGGTGTTGAACTACAACTACAGTGCTATGAGACTTCCTGTCCGGCCTGTTGCTGAAGCCCGGAAAGGAAGTGGGGCAGCCGAAGGACTGTTGAGCAGAGAAGGGGCACACTTCCTGGGGTGGGATAGGCATGTGGGGAATGAGGGACTGTAGGATGTTAGTTTGAGTTGGCACCTAAGACAAATTCTTTTCTGTTGTCTATGAGTCTTTAGCCTGGTTAGGAATCCATTTACCCGGATGGAGTTTAGTCCCAGCTCGGAGGTGACTCACTGTTGAGAGTGATGAACAATGTGGTCTAAGGTTGGGAGGTTCGTGGAAGGTATGCACGCAGTTGGTGACATTATTACCAAGATAAGTGCCAATTGTGTGATAACGTTACATACTACATTGTTATTTACATGCTTATTTTTATGGGTTATCATATGTGTGGTTATAACTACGTTTATTTTTATGGGTATTTCCTGTATATGTTGATTGTTATTTTAGTGTGAATCTGTGTATTTACAGATGTATTTGTATGTTTACGTTTTATATATAATGCTTCTGCAAGAGTTCTGTGTGTATATATTTTAGTTGCATGCAGTTCAAAAAATTTATGTGGCATAACTCAGTTGGATGTTGGGTATGTTACAATATGTTCTGCAGAGAGAACGTAAGAGTTCTCTGGCGTAGTGTGGCCCGACATGGATGGCCGGGGACATTACAGACAATAAAAAACCCTTATTTACACAACATATAACTTGAAAAGTATAGTGAACCAAAATCTAATTTTTTTAGAACAAGTACTTCACTATGTTGTCTTAGGCTCTGAAAAAATTCTTTTTCTAAAACTTCGTACAAATAAATTAAGTGAAAAATTCAAGATGACTCGTTTGAAGAAACCAAATCCAGGGATTTATGTTCTGAAACCAAATGTTATGAATCAAATTTCCCAAATAAAATAAGAATAAAAATAAGTGATTCTATGCCTTGAGAATGATGAAGAGTAAATGAATAAAATCCCACTTCGATGAAGCAACCTCTCTTTACAATATATCTAGTGCACAAGAGAAGATGCATATAATAATGAATCTCCTTTATTATAAATAGGAAATAAAGTGAGCATGTTAGAATCTACCACTAATCCATCCTAACCATAACTAATATAGTAAAAATGAATGATGGTCAGGGCCTTAACACTAAATGTGTCTTCATTCCATCTAATACAATTTCAATGATATAGCAACGAAGAATAGGATCAAATTATTGTCTCTTCACTATTTTAAGAACTTTGGATCACCCATCCTCTTCTCAATTTTTATGTGCAACCTTTCAAGACAACAAATATCATCATGGATTTCCCTCCCATACAAGTTAAAGATAACATATTTTAAGCTTCTTTTATTATCAAAATTATCCATTAAGACTTCATAAGAATCCACATCAAAGATTTTTAAGTGGATGTTTCAAACCAAGAGTTGGGTTCATCATTAGGAAAAAAAGTGTTGATGAGTTTCATTGATCACTATACTATTATACATTATATAACAATCATAAAAAATATTTATATAAACTATGAATCTAATATCTAACAATTATGCTTATATAAACTTTTAAACATTTGATCTATTAAATAACATTATATTACAATAATTAATTATATGATAAGTATCTATGGATATAATAATTATCACTAACAATAACACAAAAAAATCAACATAACAACACTTTATTAAGCTTATTTCATAGCCAACCTATTTGTTCCAAATTTTTGTCACGATGTATATGATATTAATGTTAAAAAAATAGAACGCAACAAGAGAATTTGGCAGAAAATGATTGAATCCATTCTCTACATTTGTATTCATCCCTTGATATCAATTTATAGTACATGGATTTGACCACTTCTAAATACAAATCTCACTAACAACTCATCAGTGGATAATGACAACACCTCATCTGTAGATAAGCATAACAACTAGTAAGAAGGTGGTCTCAGAATTTGTGATTGTCTAGGGAATGACAATATATCATTCCCCCCCTCAATCACAAGTCTAAATAATTATACCAAGCAACATGAACTAGTGCATAAAATGATATCTTTTTAATCTTCAATATGAAACTTCTGAATTCAGTTTTGATGAAGATATGCCTAAAAAACCACCAATGTGGATGTTGAATGGTTCATCTCAAATGAACATTGAAAGAGAGTAAAATTTATGGAAGAAAATAGTTAGCATGTATAAAAATTCTCTTGGTAATTGGCGAATAAATAGGATTATCATTCTACAATCAATGAATAATTACGATCACTGGAGTTCTCTCTAAATTTAGATACAATTAGGTGTATGCTGGAATTCCCAAATGCTAATTGAATTTTTCTATTTTGATTGATAGGACCTCACAACTTGAAACTTGACTATCATCATTGATATTTGATATTCACCCTTGTTAGGTTCAAGGTGAGAAGATTTTTGAAGGGATCCAAATTGATATTTTGGATTCTTTTGTTCTTCAATTGTATCTGCTAGTTTTTGGTTGACCATTGACCATTTTGATTGGATTAATGTGGTGGTTTTGGTTGACCAATAACCATTTTCACTTGATACCATGTATCTAGTTGTTTTGTTTGACCAAAAACGATGTTCATTTAATCAATGTACCCCCCCATTGAGATGTAGAGAGTACCTTTTATTTTATCAATGTACTCCCACTCTTCAGGTGTATAGAGTACCATTTTTTACTTGTGGTTGAATTCAAAATATATGTAGAATTGGGCCCCAATCATGCCCAAATCATCTAGAATAGTTTTTTGAAAGTCTTGTGTTCTTGTTATTTTTCCATGCCATCGTGTCTTCATCTATCTTTGAACTAGACAATAAGACTTATGCATATTATTGACTAGTCAATTCCATCACCAAGATTTTATCCAACCATAATGAATTGTTTTCCTTTTATCCTTCTTCTTTCAAAAAATTTCTGAGATATGATTTGACTTCCCACAATGAAGACAAGGATGGATACCAAAACATTGATTCTCAATGTGACCAACTCTATGACAATGTTGTCACTCAAGTTTTTTCTCAATATGTTTTTATCAATTGTATCATTAACATCATTACCTTCAAGAAATATTGCACTTGAAACTAAATCAGTTTGGAGTAATCTGGGTTATAAAATTCTTTCCTTTGTCATATCTGAAGCCATGCCAATTTTTGTTGAATAACAATTCTTCCCAAGCTTTGACAATCATCATGGAAATATCATTTTGTAATTCTTGATGTTGTTCTTTTGTATCTTCAAATTCACATTTGTTGCCAATGCTATGACTTTGTGCTATTGCTTTTGACTCATTTTCAACAAGGATTTCATTCATCAATTCCATTTCATAACCTACAGGAAACCTCAACAATATCTTTTGGTTCATGTCTATCAATCATCAAGTCATGTGTATTACAAGTAGCATTAACCATTGACATTAGATCATCTGTATCACAAGTTGCATTAGCCTTTTGTATTAGATACCCTTTGTCACAAATTGTATCAACCTTTTGTATGAGGTCATATGTTGCATAAGTAACATCCTTCATTTGCATTAAGTCATTTTTGACACATGTGGCACCAACTAGGTTCTTAATTTGTTTATGATTTTGAATTAATTTTAGCTCAAGTGCTTTAATCAATTGATCCTTAATATCAATTTGATTGCGAAAACCAATAACCCAATTATGCACTTCATGTTTGGAGTCTTGTAATTCCTTGATTTTTTGATTGGCATCTTATAAATGCTTTCCTCCTTTACCCATTTTTTAGAATCTTCACTTGTCACGCTCGCTTGTACTCACTCACTTGCACTTGTTTTTTTTATATCATGCTCACTTGATTGTTGTCACACTTAGGGTGTTGGGTACTGTCAAATGCATCCCAACTTGTAAGTTTTACAAGGATATTTACTTTGAAAAATAACTCCTTATTCAATTTTAGGTAGATCTTTTTGACAATTTTTCTTAATACAATTCAATGACTTAACATTATTCAATTTTTACAAAACAATGATTCAAAGAAAAATGTCCACAATTCTTAGCCTTTTTCTTTGTGCATAATTGAAATGATGTCTTGATTTGATAAAAGAAAATTCATTCATTTTTTCTCCATGTGTGCATACTTGATGTAGACATGTTTAAATAAGAGGTTTCAAGTATGAATACAATGTGTCAAAAAAATAAAGAAATCAAAAAATTATGCACAATAGAATACACATACAAATATCCTATTTCTAATTTCAAGACAGTCCAAGGAGCAAAGTATAATTTGATTTATTATGATTACCCTCAATGATTTGAAAATCATGTGGCCAAAATGGTGTGACCAAATTATTTTGAAGCCTTCTTTTTCAAGGGGTTGCAATGACCCCATTACAAAAGAATTTACAAGCAAACAGAGCTTGGGAAACACTTATGTCTGCTTCATTTTGTTTAGAAGTGTTTACAAATATCCTTTATAAGGAATTGTGATTGCCCAACATCGATCTTCAGTTTATTCTTTACTTAACATTGTGCATATTTTTTAATATATATAAATCATAGATGATTTTAGGGGATAAATTTCGCAAATGGGCTAATTTTGCATGGTTTTCCCAAAATAATATTCGCCAATTTCCATTTTTTCTAAAACCGATTTGCCCAAATTCCATAGAATAAAATTATTTACCTTAAAAATCGCCAAAATTTTCTAGAAAGTATATAAAATCCTTAGAAATTTGAATATTTTTACAAAACTATCGCCAAACATTTTACATTTTGCATATTAAGGACTAGTGAAATTAGCCCATGTTTCTACTTTTTAATATAAATTTTCATCCTTAAAATCATCCCTGATAGAAATAACCATCAAAAGAGATATGAATGTTAGATAACTTGTTAAAGCCAAAAACAAGAAATCATATTACCTCCTTAAAGTTGGTGTGTGCACATGGATTTTTGTTTGCTTAATTCAATCGTTGAGTGCCTTAACCATCTTGCTTTTGTCACCAATTTTAGAGTCTATATCGAATCCCCTTGCAAAATTTGAAAGGTATCAGAGGTTTTTGTGCATTAAACAATGATAGAAGTTCAAAATGGATCATCGAGGAACAAGTCCTCAGAGTGCATGAAGTTGTTCTACAGGGATCTAGTCATAGAGATTCACTGTGCTATGGATGTTATTTTGATTTCCTCTTTTTACAAATCAGAATTCGAAATTTCGGTAGATCTACATTCACTAGTATCACCAAGTAGGTAAATTATGTCCCTAGGTGTCACATAAATCCTTCTTGATGCACAATTTATTGATGTTATTAAAAATCATTCATAAGAGAATATGAGGTAGTTTGAAGACAATACTTTGTCAACACCTTTCACATATCCTTATCTAGGAAGATAGAAAAAACGGAAAAGCATGTTGAGAGCCATAAACTTGCAAGCTTGATTTTGAAGAACAATTTAGATGCCAAGAGCTACAACAAAATGCTAAGTTAGTACAAAGATGGATCTCCCTAAATGGAGCTATGAAGAACCACATCAATGGGCTCTTACTACAATCTCTCTCTTCACCTATTCCAAATGCTTAATCTACTTCAACACAAGTTATAGAAAATGTTGTTAGTTTTGATTTACCTCAGTGAATAGATCCCATAAAGACATTATTACTCAACATGGGTGGCCCACAAATGGAACCACCTATGCATATCAAACAAGGCACTCTAGAAAATATTGGATATATTTGGAGGAGGTGGTTGCAAATATTCTTGCTCAGGATTAGGTGAATTCTGATGCAGGAACATATTCTCTCAATATCAACATTTTTTAGCAATCCTAAGGGGTATTGGAATTTACTAAATCAAGTGGGTTTCCTTAATGAAATTATAGTATTTTGCTAAGTTTGTAATTAGATTTTAGAAGGATAAGGTTGTTATGAAGAAGGGGATTTATCTTCCCTAATTACTATGTAGATTTCTTATTAGATAAATTAGTTGGGTTAGTGTGGATTTTCTTAAGTACGGAGGATTCAATCTTATTGATCCTTGTATGTATCTAATCTGGGTCAAAATAGTTGATAGGGGAACATTACTATTGTAATGAGTTAAAATATTTTAGGGCTCTGTTTTTGTTATAAACCAATTACTTGCATAAAGAAAAACCATATATATTCAGAGAACAATATAGAATAAAACCACTTTTTATTATAAGAAAACTTTTTGTAAAATGTGTTGAACCTGCACAGAATAGCTCTAGCTAGAAAATACTATACACATTTGCAGAGAGAAATTGAGAAAGAAGAAGCAAGATAGAAAGAATGGACGAATTCTCATTAACCGTATTCCACACTCAAAGAGTGAATAATTTACAATATATATAGGATAAATGAGTAACTAATGAGCCATAGTGGTGGTCTAGATTGATCTGGACACACACCAACAGTTACGGGAGTGAACTGCCACCTAGTTTAGTCTCTCAGGCAGTTACGGGAGTGAACTACCACCTAGTTGAGTTAACTAGTCAACTAGTCTTTAGTTAACTTTCTGAACAAAGAGTAGTGAGTTGGTGATGATCCCAATGTTGCATGGTGACAAAACCAATGCAACATCTAAACTCAAATCAACTAGTCAAACTAAACTGTCAACTGAAAGAGAATATTCTCCAGGTGGAATGTTCTCCCCTAAAATATAAGAGAGTGGATAATGACTAATTATGACTAATAAACAAGGAAAAATAAATCCTATGTGTGTGTGAAGTAACTCCAACACCCCCCCTGAAAATCGCTATGGTGAAAATAAAGAATGGATCTCGGCTACGAGGCCATGTTAGGTACCCAAATACAAAAGATACACTGAACTAAACGAGGAAAGAGGGAAAATCTCATGGGAACCAACCCCCCCCTCAAATTACAATGCATAAAATAAAAAATGAGAAGGAACAAAAACAATTGCTAAGAAACCTTGTCCTTCACTCCAAGAAGACCTCACAACTGTGCAAGTTTGTGCTCGTTGAAGATTTTGTTGAAGATGTAGATGTCTGCATGGATCTGATGAAGAATATGCACCATTGATATGTCCACACATATCCACTTTATCTTCTTGTAATGAAAAATATCCAAATAAATTTTGGATGAAATTTTGAAAACCGTGCGGCCGTTTCTGGAAAAATGCTGAAATTTTGTTGATTTGAAACGATCATAACTTCACTTTCCGGACTCCATTTCAGACGATTTGTTTTTTGAAATTGGATATTTTCCCAAGAGGAATTCAAATGTCCAATTTGTTTCTACAAATTATTAACAGAAAATATCATAATTGAGTCTGATTTGCGCGACTCTCTTTTTGTCTCCTAAGATGCATGCATGGTGCATGCAAAAGTGTCTTCATGTGACTCCTGAGATGCATGCCATATATATTGCACATGAATTTCAGAAAATAAATCTGAAATGGAGTAGACATCATATTCAATTATTGGAATACTAATTTTTACAAAAACGTTTGTAGAAGACTAGTCATAATAAGAGGCTTGATCTTTTGATGGCTTCTCTTCTGGCTCTATCTGTTCGACCTCCTGCATGAAATCTTCACAATATTATTTATTCCAAAATAGAACCTCCAATCTGATTCATAATTCATTTGGATTTAATCCTTGTGATTCTTGATATACTTGATGGAAAAGTTCGGGAGAAACAGACATGCCGATACTTCCTATGGTCATATCTTGTCTATTGAGAAAATCGTTTTTCTCATCGACAAAATCATGATCTACTTCCATTGCCATAGTTATTTGGTACAAGCCTCTACATCTAAGATGAAGAAGAATTTTTGGCTTCCATTCCAAATAGTTATGAGGCGTGAGAAGTATTTCTGGCGAATAATCCATCTTTTTGTTGTCATCAATCTTTTGTACCTGCAAAAAATGATTTGGTGTAGCTTTTGCTTAGCAATCCGTCGACTCTGATACCATGTAAATGTGTTGAACCTACATAGAATAGATCTAGCTAGAAAATACTACACGCATTTGCAGAGAGAAATTGAGAAACAAGAAGCAAGATAGAAAGAATGGAAGAATTCTCATTAACCGTATTCCACACTCAAAGTGTGAATAATTTACAATACATATAGGATAAATGAGTAACTAATGAGCCATAGTGGTGGTCTAGATTGATCTAGACACACACCAATAGTTATGGGAGTGAACTTCCACCTAGTCTAGTCTCTTAGGCAGTTACGGGAGTGAACTGCCACCTAGTTGAGTTAACTAGTCAACTAGTCTTCAGTTAACTGTCTGAACAAAGAGTAGTGAGCTAGTGATGATCCCAATGTTGCATGGTGACAAAACCAATGCAACATCTAAACTCAACTCAACTAGTCAAACTCAACTGTCAACTGAAAGAGAATATTCTCCAGGTGGAATATTCTCCCCTAAAATATAGGAGACTGGATAATGAATAATTATGACTAATAAACAAGGAAAAACCTTAGAAAAAATAAATCCTAGGTGTGTGTGAAGTAACTCCAACAAACATTACTGTTGTAATTAGTTAAAATATTTTAGGGCTCTGTTTTTGTTATAAACCAATTGCTTGCATAAAGAAAAACCATATATATTCAGAGAACAAAATAGAATAAAACCACTTTTTATTATAAGAAAACCCTTGAGGTAGGGAAACACCATACAACATATCCTATTATGGAAGGGATCCTCTCCTGTTCACTTGCCTCTTCGAGGGGGCATCCTCTAATTGAGATACACACTCCCAATACAATAATTATCTTCTCTCCATTACAATGCTTGAACCCCTTTATATAGTTCTACCAACCACCTAAGGACATTCTATAGGAGGAACCTTCTAAGAAGTCCTCTTACATTTATTATATCTAACTACCATAATGAGACTTATTTAATATTATAGTGGACTTAGTCCACCTTACACTGAATGGCCTCCACTATTATCACTATGGGCCCTCCGCCCCCCCAATACTCCTATAGCTACACTACATTCCATCCCCCTTAGGAGAGAGTTGTCCCCAACGCTTGTTATGAGGGTGTACAACCATATACCAAGGTCCCATGGATAAGTGTGGACCATAGTGTTGAAGTATATTGAAGAACCAGAGTCCCATGAAGAAATTAAAGCCATGATGTTGAAGTAGTCCAACCACCACTGTAAAATTGGCTCCCATGTCCAAGTTCTCATGTGAAATCAACATGGAAGATATCGAAACTTAGGAACCAACTGAAAATGATGCTCCAAAAACCTACACTGGTCATGTCGATCAAAATATGTAGAACTGACCAACCATTCATCCACTACTATCGGTGAATAATAAAATGGAAGAATAATATGTAGGGAAGGATCTGTTGTACTCTTCAGGATGGTCTCTACATGAGGTGGAATAAAGTCATCAAATAGAAGATGGAAGTGGTTGTCATCCCAGAAATAACAATGATACCAATCACCAAAATCAGCCTCAAACACATACCAAACATACATTTCTTGATTATATTCAACCATGATTTCCTCCATAATATATTCCTCCTGTATGCTAGCTTTGTACTTTCTCCAACTATCCTTTTAGTCATGCATGCAAGATTGGAGGGATTCCATGTGTGGGTCCAAAGCCTTTTGGATTATGTTACATAAAGTATCCTCGGGAATTTGACAGAAACGATCCATTGGAAACACCACATAAAATAAATCTGTTAACATAGTCTATGCAATGACACTGATTTGGTAGCAATATGAGAACCCTGTGACAAGTTATGAATTTTGCAGTCTCGTTGCCATCACAAAAAACCCCCCCAAAATGGCTGATTTTGAATCAACGATATCTTCGCTTCCGAGGCTCCGATTCAGATGATTTTTTTTTTTGAAATGGGGTGAAATTCTGAGAGGGACTCATAAATATAAGTTTTTTGAACAAATGTTTACTACAGGTGCTAAATAAATCAAAACATTGTGCGACCGTCTGTGGAAAAAACCCTGAAAAATTGCAGATTTTAATATGTCGATAACTTCACTTCCCAAACTTTGTTTTGGATGATTTTTTTTTTTTAATCAACTATTTTTGAAAGAGGAACTCAGATATGGAACCAGATTCTGCAAATTATTCACCAAAAACTACATAAATCATTTGGATTTTCGCGACCCTCTTTTTCTGCTTTGAAAAATAAAAATTGCAAAATAAAAACTATTTTCCACAATTCCGACCAAGGAAAGAGCTCTGATACCAATTGTTATAAACCAATTACTTGCATAAAGAAACATAATAGATATTCAGAGAAAAATATAGAATAAAACCACTTTTTATCATAAGGAAACTTTTGAGGTAGGGAAACACCATACAATGGATCTTATTATGGAAGGGATCCTCTCCTATTCACTTTCCTCTTCGAGGGGGCATCCTCCAATTGAGATACACTCTCCCAATACAATAATTCTCTTCTCCACATTAAAATGATTAAACCCATTTATATAGTTCTACCAACCACCTAAGAACATTCTAGAGGAGGAAACTTCTAGAAGTAGAACATTCTAAGAAGTCCTCTTACATTTATTATATCTAACTACCATAGTGGGCATTATTTAATACTATAGTGGACCTAGACCACTTTACATTGAATGGCCTCCACTATTATCACTACCCCTATAGCTACACTACAATTTTAGTAGTCTCAAAGTTTATCTTCCACATAAATATGTAAGCCTTCAGGTCTGAACACGGTGGCCAAAACAAAACAAAATTAGGCAAAAGAGGGGTCAGGGCCATAGAAATGCCCAAGATTGTGTAAATCATGCCAGATAAAGGCAATAGAGAAGTAAGAGGGTTTATGATTTTATAGAAACCATGTACAAAGTTTCATTAATGAAGCATTATATTATGCCTTTAGAGTACAAATGAATGCCTCTCAGTGTTATTGTGTGGACCTGTGTTTGATCTTTATGTGTAAATGATTAATGACTCTGTGAATGGATAATCAAGGTTTTGTGTGTATATGGTCTGTAATGGTTAAATTGTGTATGCGGTTATGAAAGGTGAGTTTTTGTGTGAAGGAACATTGAGAAGCAAGTCAAATTTATGAGGTTGAAGAGGAATGAGATTGAGGAGAATCAAGTCAAATTTCCTATGAACTTCATCATGACCAATGTGGTGCAATGAAAGTATGGTTAAACCTTGATCATTGATCATTGGAATAGATCAACGACTAAAAATTAACAACCAGACCGACCAATAAATCCTTGAAAAATACCAATCTTTAAAAGTGTCTCGGTGGCTTTAAATTCTCGGTGTCCGGTTGGTCGATTAAACCAGACCAGACTGATAAGGGAACAAGGATGTATGAAGGAGTAGTATCGGTTCTTAGTTGGACGAGTGAAATGGTGGCCGATGTAAACGAGTTAGAGTAACAATTAAGGTGTATATTTAAAGGGTGTTACACATTATTTTCGTCATCCCTATGACCGCTAATGATGTAAACCTATATGTTGCCTTCAAAGGGGTTAGTGGTCCAAATTCCTGAAGAAAGAAGGGAGAAGGACTTTTCCTGAGAAAACAAGTTGTATTTTCCTTTGTAAAAACCCTATTAAGGAAGATTTTCGTAGGTTGCACTATACACAGGGTGCGGAAATGCCTGATTTCCACACCTTTCTCTATATCTAGGTTGCAGAGTTTCTGCAGGTTGCTCTATAGCTAGGTTGTGGAAATTCCTGTGTGTGGGAAAAATGAGCGTCTTCTCAATGCTTCTAGAAGGAGAAGTTTCTATGGTGAGGTGGCCTCCGAACGGTTTGGATCTTACTCGCTTTCATGATTTAGTGGGATCATCCTAACCTCCTCACCTTATCCTCTTCATCTTATAAAAGGAGAGGAGCTCTCATGGAGAAAGTTATATTGGCTTGTTATTGAGTTTTGTAGCTTGGAGTTTTTGGAGCTTATATGTTGGCTTTGAAATTTGCTTTGTCAAGATAGATTGTGAGTATCTATCAGATATACAGTCTCAAAATCTGTGGATTAGAAGTGTGTGGGAAGAAAGGAACTGTTGGAAGGAACCTGACAACATCAAGGCATCTAGTTGTATCTTTCTTCCACATTATTTAATACATATATTCTTTTCTTTCTTATATGAATGTTATTTGTTCATATTGTATGATTCCTTGATCACGTACATAGTTTCATATCAAATAGACTCTGTTATTCTTGTCTTCGTTGGCTTGTGTTCCTTTGCAGGTATTTCTCCATAAGCCTTACGAAGGAGCTTGGATTGCATTGGCGAAGTCAGATATTTGATATTTAAAAGGTATGCTCTAGATCCATTTCTCATTTGATAATTTAAATCTAAGGAAATAGTAGTGTATTGTCTTGTTTTGTTCTAGTTTCGTAGTGAATCTAGGGGGATTGATTTGTGTCCGCACTTAACAATTAGCCCGATAACAAAATTGGTGAATCCACTGGGTTTCCTGATTTCAATCTCATTAAAAAATGAAACCAACTTTGAGCATGGTTTTCTGCTTTCAAGCTCGTTAAAGAATGAAACCAGCTATGAGAATAGTTTTGCATCTCTATGGAAACCTCGTTAAAAAATGAAACAGAGGTTACGAGCATAGTTCTTGTTTCTGTGTCAATCTCTTTAAAAAATGAAACAAAGGTCTAGGGATTGAACCTGGATTCTTGAGCATAGTTCTTGTTCCTATGTCAAGTTCGTTCAAAAATGAAACAAATTGTTCCCTCTCTCTATTTGAGTCAAGTCCTTCGTAGTATTTGAAGCTTCATTTCATTCTTCTTTACAGTTGGATGAAATGAAGCTTGGGGGGAATTTGCTTCCAGCCTCTGGACTTCATGCTGAAGTTGAGCTGCTAGTTTCTTAAGCTGGGGGTTAAGTACCAACCATCCCTGTGTTATGCATTGGAAAGTTTGGGAAGTCCAAGCATAGTTTTCTATGGTCCAAGCTTGTGTAAAAATGAAACTACCTACCTCAAGAATAGTTTTCTCTAGTTCAAGCTTGTGTAAAAATGAAACCAGTTCCAAGCATAGTTTTGGCTAGTTTTAAGCTTGTGTAAAAATAAACTATATCCCAAGCATAGTTTTGTTTTGTTTTAAATCTTGCGTAAAAATGAAAACAATCCAGAGCTTAGTCTTTGTTCTTTCTCATGTTTGTAAATACATGAGAATAAGTTATTGAGCTTTGTATTTGTTCTTTCTTGTGATCGTAAATACGTGATAATGTAACCGAGTATACTTTTATCACCTTTTTAGAATCATAAAGGTCATACGAACAAGGAACCCATTGGAGTTCCCTTTAAGCTCTTTTCAGACTCTCTAAACATGAAAAGATTGATGAGGGACCTTGTTCTTTTCACGTTCGTAAAAGTATTTGAAGAAAACATTTGATGGGCAGTAGGTTATCACTTTTTCGGTCTCGTCGAACTAATTTATGAAAAAGGAACTGAGAGAGTTCTCTTTAAGTTTTTTCAGACTCTCTAAACATGAAAAATCCCTGAGTTTTCTCTCTTTGGACTCGTTAAACAAACATCGAAAGGCCCATATGGGACTAGAGTTTTCTTTTAGTGCTTTTTAGACTCTCTAAACATGAAAAACCCATGAGTTTTCTTTCTTTGGACTCATAAAAAAAACATCGAAAGGCCCATATGGGACTGAACCACTCCTTCCTAGGGTTTGTTAAACATACTCTGAGGGACTCGTCTGAAGGATGAGCTTACATTTCAAGCATATGTTATCCTCCTCAAGCTTGTGTAAAAATAAAGAGGTACTCGCTAGAAATGGTGGGGGAAAACTTGGGAAAGAAATGTTTCTAAACCTGTATTCCTTGGAAGAGTCGCTTTTTTGAAAATGACACCCTTTCACTTGCTTTGTGTCTAGGTTGGAAAATCCACTAGTCTCCTGATCATACTCCTTTATAAGATTACAAATTGGTCTGTGATCCCTGTTGTTGAGTCCGTGTTTTCCAAGACAATTGTCATGTCGTCAATATGTTCAAAGAGAAGTTCAACCCGGAAAACCTTCTATTACACTGGCCATTTCTGCAGTCCTTAAGCCTTCTATTGCGTCAACCATCCCTGAGTCAGTCCTGAATCACTTGTTACTCTGATCTACCTTCAAATATTGTTACCTATTTCGTGTCATTGATGGGGGATACGTTAAGGCCCTCCTATGACGAGTCTTTTCTTGTCGACTTCAACTCATTATCCAAGAATTAGACTTAGAAACTAATTGGTACCTTGGAACTTGCATGCCTCAATGGAATGGTTCCTCGCTTTTGACAGTGGGTTTCCATTATTGACCCCTAATTGGGAGATTCCACCAAGTGTTTGACTTTAGCTCATTAATTCGCACCCGTTGGATTGTACTAATGTACCTTGGGAGTCATTGACATTAATGGTGATTTTCCTCACACTTGTTAATGGTATCCATTAATGATCAGTAATCAAGTGGTTTCTACCATGTTTGACTTCAGCACATGTATTCACATGGCTAGATTCATACTATAGAGTGGTGGAGATGAAGACCCTCGATCTTTTCTGATAGATTCAGGTTGTGTTGGAGTATATTCAATGTATTGTTACATATATCCACATTGTATGTCTCGTGGCTATGTTCAAATTTTAGTCTTTAACATATAGATATACAATGTATTTTTGGTGGCTATGTTCAGATTTGAGTCATATTGGCATGGATCCACAGTGTATGTTTGGTGGCCATGACCTATCTTACTTGGCATGAATATTTTCATGTAGGCATTTATGTTTTGAGTCATTTGTATTCTGAGTATGGGAATACCTACCTCAGTGATGATATATTATTGTACTGTATTTCCTTATTTGTTGGCAGGTTTTCGACCGACGTGTTCCTTGTTCCCTACACACACTCGACAAAGTATTTAAGCTATCACTTTGTTCTAACTTCATACTTTGGGGGGCTCTCTGTTACACATTATTTTCATCATCCCTATGACCGTTAATGATGTAAACCTATCTGTTGCCTTCAGAGGGGTCAGTGGCCTGAATTCCTGAAGAAAGAAGGGAGAAGGACTTTTCCTGAGAGAAGAAGTTGTATTTTCCTTTGTAAAAACCCTATTAAGGAAGATTTCCTTAGGTTTCACTATACATAGGGTGCGTAAATGCCTGATTTATGCACCTTTCTCTATAGCTAGGTTGCATAGTTTCCGCAGGTTTCTCTATAGCTAGGGTGTGGAAATTCCTGTGCGTGGGAAAAACGAGCGGCTTATCGATGCTTCTAGAAGGAGAAGCTTCTATGGTGAGGTGGCCTCCAAACGGTTTGGATCTTACTCACTTTCATGATTTAGTGGGATCATCCTAACCTCCTCACCTTATCCTCTTTAGCTTATAAAAGGAGAGGAGCTCTCATGGAGAAAGTTAGATTGGTTTCTTATTGAGTTTTGTAGCTTGGAGTTTTTGGAGCTTGTATGTTGGCTTTGAGCTTTGCTTTGTCAAGATAGATTTTGAGTATCTATCATATCTATAGTCTTAGAATCCATGGATTAGAAGTGTGTGGGAAGCAAGGAACTGATGGAAGGAACCTAACAATATCAAAACATCTGGTTGTATCTTTCTTCCACATTATTTAATATAGATATACGTTTCTTTCCTATCTGAATGTTATTTGTTCATATTGTATGATTCCTTGATCATGTACATAGTTTCATATCAAATAGACTATGTTATTATTGTCTTTGTTGGCTTGTGTTCCTTTGCAGGTATTTCTCCATAAGCATTACGACGGAGCTTGGATTGCATTAGCGAAGTCGGATCTTCGATATTTAAAAGGTATGTTCTAGATCCATTTCTCATTTGATAATTGAAATCTATGGAAATAGTAGTGTACTGTCTTATTTTGTTCTAGTTTCGTAGTGAAGCTAGGGGGATTGATTTGTGTCCGCACTTAACAATTAGCTTGATAACAAAGGGCCCAGTGGTCCAGTTGGCCGATGTCCCGGTGGCCAGGACACGTAGCAGGGAAGGTGAAAAGGTTCATGTGGCCCAGTGATCCTGGTGTCTCGGTGATTTCAGTCACCAAAATATTATGGTGGCTAGTTAGAGATATTTTAAATGGAGATAATCAAACCTGGTTGATAGAAATTTAAGTGATGAGAATTTTGATTGGTTAAGAGAAGGGGTTTGGAAAAATGGTAAGGGGTTTAAATATGAACCTGTATGGCATCATTTTTGGTATAGAGGTAATCCATTGGTTGTATGGTCTTAGAGTTATAATACTCAAGTGTTGAGTGTATTACCCCCCGACCTAGGGGTATCTAAGGAGATGATGTATTGAGGCCCACAGGTAGAAGACATGGAGTTCCAAGAGCTGGATGGATAACACATCCCTGGGGCCCCTATTCTTCACCATGCTTCACCATCATCATAAAAAACATAGCAACTTCCACTACACCAGTTTGGATCCCAGAAGACAACAGATCTTGCTTCATGAGGTAATAAGTCCAGTCTCATGGTAAGTGTCACTTTAATATTTGATTCATTTGGGCATGTTGCAAATATTCCTTTCTTGCTGACAAAATGTTATCTTGGAAATTATATATTTTTCCTAATTTCACCTTGGTGGTTGTCATGGTATCCTAGTAAGTTGGTCACCCTAAGGAAAAGGGTTTCTATTGGGGATTTTTCTTGAAGGGTCATCATACCATTCCCACTCGTACTTACCACTTTCCATACATTCCCCCCTCTGTTTCCTCATCTTTTGGGTTTTTGGGCTCATTGACCCCAAGAATGGTTTTTACTTCATTTCATGGGAAGAAGGGGATAAAGGCTGAGAGGTATTGTAGCTGACATCATACATAAATTATCACCCTAAAGTCCCGAGATCCATGAAATGTTTCTCTAAAGGAATACAATACTTTTAAGTGAAAATAAATAAACAAGAAGTGTCTCGCTTGAAGGGGGAGTGCATTGCGGTGTTCTTTTATTTTATGTGCACATAACACCCAATGTATTCTAACTTCAAGTGGAATTTCAGTGTTCCTTTATTTCCATTTCATATAACACTTGGAAAAAGGGCTTGGAAAAAGGTTGCATTGCTAACAAAGGGAAACTCGAGGATGTAGCTCACCCTCCACAAAGGCATCCATAAATGAGACAATATGAGCCCTTGATATGTCAAGGATCCCATTCCAAGGATTCTTTCCCCAATCCACCTCATATTCATTACATGTGTTGATGAAAAGGAATGAATGTCTGAATAAAAACATTTTCAAATCTTGTTGGGCTAAGGAAAGATAAGCAAGATTATTACCTTATGTTTATAGCCTTTACACTAATATCAATTAGTCCTCAAGCAATATGTACATGGGCCTAATGTTTTTTTATGTGTTTGATGTTTTATCAAAAATAAAAAAATAAAAAATTCTTCTAAAAGAAATTTATAACAAATTTAAATAATAAACATAAGACAAATCTGAAACAACATTACACATCAAGTCCAAATGTGAGATAAAAAACTAGCAATGATTTTTATTAATTCAATTCTGAATTACAAACAAAAAATTTCTCTTTATATCCCTGCATGGGTAAGGACCAAAGTAAGTCTTAGAATTCAAAGGTGGAATGTTACATCACACTGAGACTACCAGTGTCTTCTAAGTAAACACCAAGACTGATAAAATTGGATCAACGAGCCACAAATGTACCACTTTCTTGAATCTGCAAAATAATTCTAATCAGTATTGGAAACTAATTTAGAAATCAAATTACAATTAATAGACTATCAAAACAAATGATTGACCTTTGGAAGCATGTCAAAAATTTATGCTTCTTAGTCATTCTTATTGCCACCTTTAGTAAAACCCTGGTATCAATAAGAAGATGCATCCTTCAAGTAATTCAGAAATGAATGGAATATAATGTAATCTCACTTCAGAGCATGAGAAAACCTTATTAGAGTTTGTGCCTCTCTATTCTCTCATGATTTGTCCCTCCATCAAGTCCTTCTTTTATTCCTCAAAAGGTAGTTTTATTAGTTTCAACTACCTTTAGTTAGATAGTTAACTAACTTTAGTTAAGTGGGCCAATTTTTTAAATAAATAATTATAATAAGGGTTTTAATAAATAATAACTAATAGGTGTGGACCCCCTAAATAAATTTGTTGTTTAATTTTCAAAATATCCCCTTGTACCTCCATAATTGTAACATGCATACCATCCATAAAATAAATTCACATTCGACAACCCAAAAAAATAAAAACGACATAAATACACTTGTAACTCCCAAAATGATATGAAATATATCAAAATGCTATTTTCTGTCCAAAAATAAAAGTTTAAGTATGTCATCAATAAACTTACACATAAAGTCATCATAAAATAAAATTAAAAATCATATTTTTTGTGGGAGGTTATCCTTCTCTATCCATTGTCCTGAGATGAAGCTACCTTGCGTGTCTATAAATCCGCCTTTCCATACTTCTTTTCCTTGATTTGTTGATTCTTTAGGGTGCATATAAACAAAGGTGATATTCCTAGTCTCATGGTTTTGGGGAATAGAATGTGAGGTAACAAAGTGGGAAGATTTCTTTGATGAACCAAAGCTAGGTGGGAAAGTAGGTTGGTTCCCTTTACTTGGTTTAAGATCATGAGCTAAATCTTTGATTTTATTAGACTGTTGAGGTGATAGTGCATGTGAAGCCATGTAAACAATTTGTTGAAGTGGCTTCTTACGAGGAGGTGGAGGTAGTGGCAAAGATACAGTAGGCCAACCATGATGATGAGGTTGAGGATTATGAATTGTTCCATTCCATCCATAATTAACTGGAATTTCAGGCTGCAGAGAAACATGTGTCTCTACAAGAATGCCAATGATGATATGATGAGGTTGTAATGGAGGTCTGATAGGTGGTGGAAGAGGGTTAAAATATCCTTGGATTTCAATATTAAGAAGACCGGTTTGTAGGAGTTGATTAAACTTCTTTGATTCTGCATCAAAATGGACATAGAATATAAGTCTCTTATTTCTTCCCCTCTGCCATCTAGCTTGTTTCCCTATGTTCCAATTTCTATGTTTCCCATGTTATCTATGTTAGATCTATTGCTACCCTATTAGGGACCTAACCCCTCACGTAGGTAGAATAATATATTTCCATGTAATAAAGGTCAGTATTAATAAGGCCTAGCAATAAGGAAGAATAATTCCAATGTAAGAAGACCTAATAGAAGCTTCCGCTTCTAGAAGGATCTTCCTCTAGATTGTTCTTTTGATAGACATATTTAGTATAAACATGAGTCGATGGTATGAGAATTTTTGTATTGGATATTATTGTAATAGAGCTCTTCTCTGTTGGAGGTTTCCCCCTCGAAGAGGCAAGTGAACAATGCTCTCAGTAATCAAAATGCTCTTCTGGTGTTATTTTGGTATCATTTTGGTATTACTATGGTGTTGTTTTGGTTATATTGTTGTTTATTTGCCATTTCTAGCTAATTATTTTTGTTTTGCATACTATTTTATATCTGGAATATTACAAGTGGTATAAGAGCACCTTCCTCGACAGAAAATTGTGGGTTAATTTTTTTTTTAGGGTAGAGACTATTCTGGCATCTTTAAGCTACAAAGATTGTCATTACATGCATAAACCCACAGTGAGGGATTCATACAAGCAGGAACTACAAGTGGTACTTAAGCACACATCTGTTGGCCACCCTTGTAACCTCTGTTGGTACCCCTTCAAGTGGCAGTGCATCAAATAGCACCTGTATATGGATCTACCTAGATATCCTGAAGACCTCCATAGATAAACTGATCAACCTCCTGACTGCTATAGTTCCACTGAGAACAACACTTGGGAAGATACTCTCTAGTACCTAGGTAGTCAGGTAGTACGGCTAAGGGCACGGGCTAGCCTCCTTAGTTGGTGCCCTGAGATATTGGGTCGTGTACTATTGTTGGACCCCACACATATATCAAAGAGCTATAACACATGGAAAACCCTTGTTTGTAGAACCCTTGAATACCCTAACCTTTGGGATGGAAACAAAAACAGAACATACAAGATCTATTGGTGCACGACTGTGTCTCATGCATTCAGGTTGCGAAATTACTACACATTTCTTCCTGGCACCATTATTTGAGACCTATTTCATTGTATTTCTCTCTTCACCCTTATTGTAGTCATACCTATCATTTTTCAGCAATTTGTTTTTCTCGTGGACTTGACGCCCTTCCAACACCCTTTTTTGGGCTTTAACCCATTGGATTCAACTCGTTGCCCTTATTGTTGTGATACACTTCATCCATAACCCATTTTCTGTGTGGTCCCACCCACCCCTTTTTGTTTTCCCTCTTCTTCATGGCCCACACCCGTAGCCAAGACTTAGAATTTCGCTTCAATACCTTGCACTCTAATTTCACAGAAACCCAACAAGAAGTGAGATAGCTCAATGCCAATATTTCCACCATCAATAAAAACATGCATTCCTCCATCACTGCCACAATCGAGGACCTCAAACAAGACATTTCTACCTAGCTTGAATCTGTCACTTTGATGATCCGAGCCAAGCTGCATATCCCTGCAAATCTGCCCTCATCTAACCCACCTTTGCAAACCGAAGGTGAAACTTCCTCTAATTCCCAAAATTTTCAGCCCCATCACTTTCAGCGTGACCTACGCCTTTTGCGTGTGGATGTGACCAAATTTGATGGATCAGATCTCACTGGATGGGTAACTCAAATGGAACATTATTTCTCTTTGTATGGAATTACAAATGAGTTGTCCAAACTCTAGTATGGTGTTCTCCATCTAGATCAAGAACGTTGGTAATGGTGGCAATGGAGAAAAAATTCCATCCAAGTGTATGTGGATTGGACACACTTTGTGGCAGTGATTTATGAATGCTTTGACACTGACACCAATCATTTAGGCCATTTGACAAAGTTGAAATAATCTGGAACAGTGGAAGACTTTATAGCCTCTTTTGAGAGATTGGATTTTCATACAGAGGGCATGTCTGATGCTTTTTTCCGAGAATGTTTTATCAATGGCCTCAAGGAGGAGATTCGTGCCCATGTCCTCATGGATCGGCCTTAGATTTGGGTGGATGATACTAAAAGAGATAAGGAAGCACAACAAGTTGTCTCATCTCAAAACTAAAAACCCTCCTTTATTCCTTGCACTAAACCAATCACTCCCACTCCTCCTTCTACTCCACTAAATATCCATAAATTGACGAGGGATGAAATGGTTGAACACCAACTCAAAGGAGTTTGTTATAATTGTGATAACAAATATTTTCCTGGGCACAAGTGTAAGGAAAAATAGCTTTTTATGTCCATTTCAGAGGATGTTTCGGAAGAGGATGTTTAGGCTCCCCTTGTGTCTTTGTCACCTGAACCCACTGACATGACCCCTCCCTTAGACCCTCCCGAAGTAGAACCAGTCACTTCCCTAAATGCTCTCAGTAGCTTCTCTGCTCCCCAAACCCTTAAGATAATTGGTTACATTAAGCATAGGAAGGTCTTCATTCTTTTTGATAGTGAAATCACCCATAATTTTATTCATCACCGCATTTCCCAAGAAACTAATTGTTTTATCCGTGTCATCAATGATTTTCAAATCATTATTGCCAATGGTGGGTCCATGAAACGTGGAGGGCATTGTGAAAATGTGTGTCTCCAAATTGGTGAGTACCACTTGAAATATCATATGTTTTTTATCGACATGGGCAGTTGTGACATTGTGTTGGGTGTAGAATGGATAAGGACTTTGAGTCCCATTCTCATGGATTTTAATGAATTAACCATGCAATTCAACTAGGAGGGCCAACAATATAAGTTTCAAGGCATTACCGTCGGTTCCCCAGAGATCATCAGTTCCCATCGCATGGAAAAGATACTCAAAAAAGGTCATTCTAGCATTATTGCCCAACTCCATGCCATACAAGCCACTGAGACACCCTCTGTGCCGCAAGACCTCCAATCCATCCTCTCTAAACATCAAATGGGTTTTTTACATTCCCTAGGGACTCCCTCCTTCCCGTGGTGTTCATGATCATTCCATTCCCCTTGTCCCAAGAATCCTTCCTCCCAATATATGTCCCTATCGTCACCCCTTTTCCCAAAAAAATGAAATTGAGAAAATTGTTCAAGAACTTCTCAACGTAGGTGTTATCCTCCCTAGTACGAGCCCCTACTCTTCTCCTATGGTCATGGTCCTTAATAAAGAAGGTTCTTTGTGCATGTGTCCTCACTTCAGCACCTTCAACAAACTCACCATTAAATACAAATTTCCCATTCCTTTCATTGATGACCTCTTGGATGAATTGAGTGATGCCTAGTTCTTTACTAAACTTGATCTTTGTTCTGGATACCACTAGATCCGTATGAATGAGGAAGACATTCCTAATACTGCATTCAGAACTCATGAGGGCCACTATGAGTTTTTGTTCATGCCCTTGTGCTTGTGTAATGCTCCCTCCACTTTCCAAATCCTCATGAATCATGTCTTCCATCCTTTTCTTCATCATTTTGTCTTAGTTTTATTTGATGATATCCTCATCTATAGTAAAACCTGGACAACCCATCTTGCTCATGTGGATTGATTTATCCATCTACTCTCTCAACACGAACTTTTCCTCAAACAATATACATGTTTTTTTGGCGCCTTAGAAGTCGAGTACTTGGGTCATCTTGTTGTCAAGGCTAGTGTCAGGGTGGATCCTAAAAAGATTGAAGCTATGCAAGAGTGGCCTCGCCCAAAGACTCTCAAAAGATTGCATGGATTTCTGGTTTTAATAGGTTATTATCGCAAGTTTGTTAAGAATTATGGAAAGATTGTGGCACCTCTCACTACTCTCCTTAAAAATAATTCTTTCACTTGGACTCCAACAGTTGCTCAGGATTTTCAAACCTTGAAGATGGCCATGTGCACCACTCCAGTCCTGGCCCTTCCCGATTTCACAAAGGCCTTTGTCCTGGAATGTGATTGTTCCAGGAAAGGAATTGGTGTCAGCCTTATGCAATAGGGTCGGCCTTTGGCCTTTACTAGAAAAAAAATGTCAGAGAGAAATTTGAGAAAATTAATCTATGAAAAGGAAATGTTGGTTATTATGCATGCCGTGGATATTTGGTGCCCTTGTCTATTGGGGAAATGCTTCCAATTTAAGATAGATCATCAAAGCCTCAAGTATTTTCTGGAACAACACCTTTCCTCCCCAGAGCAAAAAAAATGGGTGACTAAGCTCTTTGGATATGATTATGAGATCATTTAAAAGAAAGGAAAAGACAATGTGGTTGTTGATGCACTTTCTAGAAAATAGGAAGATGAAGGGTCCCTTTTTTCTCTCTCCTTCATTGTACCAGATTGGCTATAAGTTGTTCGCCAGGAATGGCTACACGATCCCAAAAGTTCGCATCTGATACAACAATTGCAAACCAATTCTCCAGTCTCCCCAGGGTACTCTTGGCTCAATGATGAGCTTCAATAGAAAGGTCGTTTGTATTTAAGTAAACAGTCAAAACTTAAATCCATGGTACTTTCTGAGCTTCATGCCACACCCATCCCTAGGCACTCTGGGTTTACCAAAACCTATGATCGGGTCAAACATTCTTTTTTATGGGATGGTATGAAACAAGATGTTTGTAATTTTGTGGCTGAATGTGATGTGTGTCAATGCAACAAGGGAGAAACAGTTAAATCTCTTGGAACACTACAACCTCTTCCGATTCCACCTGCTATTTGGCAGGATATATCTATGGATTTTATTGTAGGCTTACCTAAATCCGACAATAAATCAGTCATCATGGTGGTAGTTGATCATCTTTCCAATTATGCTCATTTCTGTGTTCTTCAACACCTATTTAAAACATCCACTGTGGCTCAAATTTTCATGGATCAGGTCTTCAAGCTTCATGGCATGCCACATTCTGTTGTTTCTGATCGCGACCCAACTTTGACCAGCAATTTTTGGCAAGAATTGTTCAAGCTACAAGGCACCAAATTGAATCTCAACACAACTTATCATCCCTAGACTGATGGTCAAACTGAAGTTGTCAACAAGTGTTTGGAAACATATTTGAGGTGTTTTGCATCGGAAAGGAAAAATCAGTGGGCTCAATGGTTACTGCTAGCTGAATGGTGGTACAACACTTCTTACTATACAACTACCCACATGACTCCTTTTGAAGCAGTATATCGACAAAAGACACCTTCAGTTCTCTCATATTTTCCAGGTGTCTTGAAGATCTAGGCGGTTGACCAAATGCTTACAGTTCAAGAGGATATCCTCCATACCCTCAAAGAGAATTTCGTCATGGCCCAAAATCACATGAAGCAACAAGAATATCAAGGTTTCTCTGAACGTCAATTGGCAGAAGGGTATCATGTGTGTCTTCTACTGCAACCTTACAAGAAAAATTCCCTCAAGGCTGACCATTGTCAGAAAATGGCGCCCAAATTTTATGGTCCTTATACCATTCTCAAGCATGTGGGACAAGTGGCCTATTAGTTATATTTTCCCAGGAATTCTAAGCTCCATCCTATTTTTCAGGTTTCCCGCTTAAAGAAGGTGATTGGAACTAAGTGCCAAACTCAAACCAACCTTCCTTAGTTGGATTGAAGAAGGCTCCATTTGGCTACGACCACAAGCAGTTTTGGACCAACGTGAGCATCGTCTGTGCCAACAAACCATCAAGGAAGTGTTAGTCCAGTGGAAAGATACAACTCCAACATATGCCACTTGGGAATCAACTACCATTTTGCAGCAATTTCCTCATCTCAAGCCTTGAGGACAAGGTTTTTTTTAATGGGGAGGACATGTTAGGGACCTAACCCCTCACATAGGTAGAATAATATATTTCCATGTAATAAATTTCAATATTAATAAGTCCTAGAAATAAGAAAGAATAAGTCCAATGTAAGAATACCTAATAGAAACTTTCGCTTCTTGAAGGATATTCCTCTAGATTGTTCTTTTGATAGACATATTTAGTATAAATAGGATTCGAGGGTATGAGAAGTTTTGTCTTGGATATTATTGTAATACAGATCTACTCTGTTGGAGGTTTCCCCCTCGAAGAGGAAAGTGAACATTTCTCTCAGTAATCCAAGTGCTCTTTTGGTGTTATTCTGGTATCATTTTGGTATTATTGTGGTTGTTGTTATGGTTATATTGTTGTTTATCTGCCATTTCTAGCTAATTATTTTTTTTATGCGGAATATTACATACCCCGACTAAAAAAAATCATCTAATTAATCATGAAGGCTATATTAGTGTGTGTAAATAATAACAAGTACATCATCAAACATAACTTTTCATTTCACATAATTTTAAAACATGGCTCTAACTCAATCAAAAATCAAGCATGCGAACATTGAGGGAGAAGTGAAGGAAAGGGAAATCAAAACCAAACAACTACATTTCATTTAAACATTTTCCAAACTTCATATCATTCCTTCTTTGACATACTGACATTCATTATATGAACATGGTAAATATAATGAAAATAGGGGAGAGGTGAAAATGGGTTTGTAATGAGCATAAAGTGAAAGTAAATCATAACAATGAGCGGTACATGTTCGTAATCACAACATATCAATAATCAATATTCAACCAACATCTTTGCATTTATACCCCATGCAATTCATTAATCAAGTCACATATGTCATGCCAAGTATCATTCACATTGACTGTTTGCATTAACCTTTATTTTTAAATTTACTTATATAACAAGGGGAAGAATATGAGTTAAAATGAAACATGATATTGGGATTTTAGGAATAATTTATGAAAAGTGGAAGTATGAAGGCATTGACCCCAAAAATAAATAAAATTAGCAACAATCATAACCTTTTTTCATCATTCATCATTTTTTGTCATCCTTGACTTATATTTAGATGATGAGTATATCATCTTGTAATTGTATTCCATAAAATAGATCTCATGATTTAACTTCCAACTTTGGCAAAAAAAAACAGTTGATAATGTATCTTTTCCAATTCAATTCTTAACCTTACATGTGATAGCTTGTATATATCCCTCATGCACTTGAAAACTAATTATTCCAAACCGCCAACAACCTTTTGAATTAAAAACAATTTTATCTTATTCAACAAGGGGAAAAGAAGATGGAAATTTAAATGATATATGATTTTTTGGACTTAGGGAATACTGTATGAAAAATTAAATAATGATAGATTTGGTCATGTGTATAAAATTGTTCCTTTAAAATTGTAACCTTGGTCATATACAAATATTTTCCAATTCCAATACGTGTTTAATTTTAGCATCATCACCATTAATCAATGACCAAATTGTGCTACCATTTCAGCAACTAATTCCAACAAGTTTTTAAATGGAAAAGTAGTATAAAAACTTGTCATATAATTCATCATATGATGACTTTGGTCAATTTAACTGTCTACAATATAGCAAAAAAAATATCTCAATCCATCCAATCATGTTGTTATAAATTGTAACATACCCGACCAACCACAGGCTGAGGTACACTACCTTCAAGCCCACCCTTGGACTTCTTTGTCCTACATATACCTTTTAAAATTTAAGGATGCATAAAAGAAAAGAATTTAACGACATGCACAACAATAGCCAGCAAGCATGCATAGTCTAAAGATTCAATTAAATGATGATTAAATATACACAGCGAAAATACATTCATATACATGTAAATGATACCATAACAGAGAGAACTTATCTTTATGAAAGATGACACCAACTGGCTACAGA
This sequence comes from Picea engelmannii, assembly GCA_009831015.1. Classification (NCBI taxonomy): domain Eukaryota; kingdom Viridiplantae; phylum Streptophyta; class Pinopsida; order Pinales; family Pinaceae; genus Picea; species Picea engelmannii. The sequence continues at coordinate 920,958 of ML777930.1, read as the reverse complement.
CCAAGGACGTTCCACCCAACCATAGACACTATCGTTCCAAATATCAATAGGAGCGTCAACCCCGAGCCAGGGCTATGAATCCACAAGGATGGTTCCATAGTGTTACTTGGATTCCCAAAATAGTCAGCACCCAAGCTCTCACAGGTGTCCCAACTCTCACAGCAATCCAAGTACCCAAATCTCTTCTACCCAACTTGCACCACCCGAGAGAACAAGCCTCCACCCTTCTCTGCCATGTCGTCCCTCAGGCAGTCCTTCTCCTTAATTCGGGCTCTAGCGCAACTGGTCTAGAATCTCAATGCTGGAACTCTCAGGACTCGCAACTGTGAGCACCGCTAAAAACATGCCAACACATCTTAGACATGCAGCCTTAGGTCATGACTGGATCACACCAACGACCACTACAACCAACTATCTCGTGGATAATCTTCAATAGTTTTGCTTCCTTTCCCCGAGCCAAGACATGGATGATGGATGAATCAATGAATGGGTAAGTGGGTGCATGGAGGTGTGTGCATGAAAGTGTGTTAGGGATAGAATGGTTCGAATGCAGAAGTAAAGGAGAAAATGAGCCAACGACCAACCCCCCCCCCATCAAACCATAGGTGGGTTTAAGTAAATTCGTGGGGAAATCAAGAACCTCCTGGCCTTCCCCAAGAAGCTCACATAACCGATCCCCTCTCTTAGACAAAAAGGGGTAATTAGAATAGGAATAAACAATTAGCCCCTCAAGCCCCCTCTCTTGTGGAATCATAGCCCCCTATAACTCTAGTCCTTGTCTGTCTAGCAGCCAGTCATGTATTTATTATTAATAATGATAAAAACATTACATGTCTTGGGCACACTGGCCTCTTAATAATTGTTTTGGAACTCTGGCCTCTCAACAGTGTAACAATACATTATTTAAAATGGGGGTTCAAAACCTGGGGTGTTACATCCCCTCCCCCTTATTTTGGCATTGTCCTTAGTGCACATACAAAATAGAGACCAAAATCTCAAATTTATTCAAAAATTTGTGGGTACTCTGCCCGCATGGCATCTTCATTCTCCCAAGTAGTATCTTCAAGACTGTAGCAGGTCCACTGAACTTTTACCAGCTCTATAACTCGATTCTGGAGCATTTTTACCTTTTTGTCCAATACCTGTATTGGCTGAACCTGAAAGTCTCCCTCCATCTCGACCTGAATTAGATGCCAATCAATAATATGGTTAGGGTCATGTACATATTTATTTAGTAAATAAACATGAAATACATTATGCACATTCATGGAAGAAGGTAATGCAAGCATGTATGCAACTGTCCCTATTATGTCCAATATTTCAAATGGACCATAGAATCTGGCTACCAACTTCGTACAACTACCCAATTTCAAAGAACTTTTCTTGGGCTTCACTTTCAAAAGTACATGTTCCCCTACTTTAAACTCTCTAGCTATCTTGTTCTTGTCTGCATAAACTTTCTGTCTATCCCGAGTTGCCTTTAAATTTTTCTTGATCTTGACCACCTGGTCTTCCATGTCCTTGAGAAACTCTGGCCCAAGTACCACTCTATATATTGGGTTGTCCCAACTCACTGGAGTATTACATTTCCTACCATACAAGGATTCAAATGGGATCATTCTCAATGAAGCTTGATACCCGTTATTATATGCAAACTCAACCAAGTGTAAGTAATCTTCCCACTTAGATGGCTTATCCATCACATACATTCTCAGCATGTCTTCAATTATTCGATTGACTCTCTCTGTTTTCCCATCTATCCGGGGATGATATGTTGTGATAAAGTTTATATTTGTGCCAAATCCTTTAAACAATCCCCTCCAGAAATTGGAGGTAAACTTTTTATTTTTGTCCAAGACAATTGTCTTAGGTATCCCATGCAACCTAGAAATTTCATTCATGAAAATTTTTGCAATATTAGCCATTGTATGCGTTGTCTTCACAGGCACAAAATGAGAAACCTTTGTTAATTTTTCAACCACCACCATGATTGAATCATGTTGCTTATTCTTTCTGGGTAATCCTGTGATGAAATATATGGTGATCACTTCCCATTTCTTCTCTGGGATTGGCAATGGATGCAGCAACCCCGTTGGGTGCCTATTCTCAACCTTCATCATTTGACATTCCATACATCGAGCGATGTAATCAGCAACATCCTTCTTCATTCCTGGCCAAAAGAACTGGATTCTTACTGCTGTAATTGTTTTTTGGTAACTGGGATGTCCAACATAAGGAACATCATGCATTTCCTTCAGTACCAAATTCCTCAGTTCTCCAGAACTAGGAACATAGATTCTGTTTTTATGCATGAGTAATCCATCTTCCTTTATCTCATAATGCTTTATTTTTTGTTGTACATATCCTTGCTGTAAGTTTTCCTTTGCCTCTAGGTAATGCTGATATGTAACAAGACCATCTAAAATTCTACTCTTCAAGTCTAACTGATGCATATTGACAACAGTAGCATGCATGAGATGCACTCTTCTACTAAGTGCATCGACAACTTTATTCTCCTTGCCCTTGATATGGTTGATATCAAAGTCATATTCGATTAAAAATTCCAGCCATATTGTTTTCCTAGAATTCAAAGTCGGTTGTTCAAAAAGATACTTCAGGCTAATGTGGTCTGTCCTTAATTCAAATTTTTTCCCCATGAGATAATGCCTCCACATCCTCAAGGTGTGAACAATGGAAACAAGTTCCAAGTCATGCGTGGCATAGTTCCTCTCATGTTCCTTAATCTTTTTGGACTCATATCCAATGACATGTCCATTTTGTGTGAGGAATCCCCCAAGTCCTTCCTTACATGCATCTATACATACCACAAAAATTTCATTTGGGTCAACAATCTTTAACACAGGTGCACTAGTAAGTAATTCCTTCAATAGATTAAAATTCTTTTCACACTTGAGTGTCCATTCAAATTTAGTTCCCTTCTTTTGCAAAGAAGTGATGGGATGAGAAATCTTAGAGAAACCTACTACGAACCTTCTGTAGTAGCCAGATAATCCCATAAAAGATTTGACATCTGACACATTTATGGGTGTTGTCCATCCTCTAATGGCTTCGATATTCTCTAGATCTACTACTATGCCCTGCTATGAAATAATGTGTCCCAAGTAATGGATCCGCTTTTGATAAAAATAACACTTACTCAAATTGTCATACAACTAATGTTCTCTCAGTACTTGAAACACCAGTCTTAAGTGATGTTCATGCTCCTCTTCAGACTTAGAATAGATAAGCATGTCATCCAGGGATACTATGACAAAATTATCCAAATAATTCCTGAATATGCCATTCATTAAGCACATGAAGACAACTGGTGCATTGGTCAGTCCAAAAGGCACCACTACAAATTCATAATGCCCATACCTGGTCCTAAAGGATGTCTTATGAATTTCTTCTTCCTTTATTCTTACCTGATGGTACCCTACCTTCAGGTCAATTTTTGAAAATATTTTCGCTCCTCTTAGCTGATCAAAGAGGTCATCAATTCAGGGTAGAGGATAATTGTTCTTTATAGTGTACTTGTTTAGCTGTCGGAAGTCAATACACAAACTCAAGGTTCCATCCTTCTTTTTGAAAAAAAGTATTGGTGCTCCCCAAGGTGAAACACTTGGACGTATGTACCCTTTCTTCAACAATTCCTCCAACTACATTTGTAGTTCTTTTAACTCTGGTGTTCTCATTCTGTAAGGTGTTTTTGACTCCGGGGCAGCTCCTAGCACTAAATCAATTGAGAAATGTATCTCCCTTCTTGGTGGAAATCCGGGTATCTCTTGGAATACATCTTCAAATTCCAGTAGTACCGAGAAATCTTCGAGGTTTGGCCCCTTTTTATTATATGTCTCTTCCACATGAGTTGCATACAATTGACATCCTTTCCTAAAACATCTTTTTAGCTGTAAGGTTGAAATCTCTCTTATAGATATGGGTCTTGGAACTCCTTTCACATTGATTTTGTTTTCCATTTCCATCAAGACATGTAAATGTCTTGTTATGACAATCTAGGACAACATGATTATTGTCCAGCCAATACATTCCAATCAGAATATCATAAGACCCCAATGGTATGATATTTAGATCCATACTAGTATTCACGCCATTAATAATTATGGAACAAATTCTGACCATATCATGGATTCTTCTTTTGGTCCTAGTGGCTAACCGAACCAAACTTGTTATTCCAAGTTACTTTTCTCCAAATGTAATCTATCCACTATATTAGGATCAATGTAGCAATGACTTTCTCTTGAATCAATCAAAATAGAAACAGGTTGATTTATGATCTTACCTTCCACCTCGATCATATTGGTCTGGTACTCTGCTTGTCGATCATTTAAAGCTGCATAAATTCTTCCCATATCTCCGACTGTCGTATCCTCTTGGAGGTTGTGCAAAGTCTTCACTCTGTCTTTTCTGTGTGGTAAATCCTTGTACATGTGATGTTCCTTGCATCCCTAGCATTGGATTGGTGGTCTTCCCCTTTTTCCTAAGGAATATTCCTTCTTGAAATCCCCCTTAGCATACTGATCTTGATGATTTCCATTAGGCTCATTCCTATTGAAGGGGGGTTTGAATCCTTTCCTCCTCTGACCAAACTTCAAATTTTTCTTGTCCTCCCAAAATTTCTGCAGGGATTCTCTTCCCTGGCCTTGCTCATACAAGTATTTAGCCTTCTTGATAGCTTCATTCAAGGTCTTGGGTTCATCGTATTTGATCTTTTCCTTATAAAAGGTTGACAGTCCACTCAAAATTCTCTGTATTTTTACTTTCTCATCACCAATGAACCTGACATACTTTAACAATCCCAAGAACTTCTTCTCGTATTCTTCCATAGTCATGCTTCCCAACCTAATTTCAAATAACTCCTGCATTTTCTTGTCATAGAAATGCTCTGAGAGGTACTCCTTCTAGAAATACTTCTTGAATTGTTTCCAAGTGATCCTACTTTCATTAACATGTTCCACTTGTTTCAGTTGGTCCCACCATATTGCAAATTTCACGTGTAAATGGTAGGTGGAAATCCTAGCTTCCAGGTTGGATGAATAGTTATGCAACTGGAAATATCTCATGATCCCAAGAAACCATGCTTCGACATCATCTTACCTTTCTTTTTCACCCCCAAAGGAAGGTAGCTTGAGCTTCCTCAACTCTCATTGCAAGCTATCTACCTCTTGTTTCCTTCTTTGGTTTCTGACAGGAGACACCTCTGGACTGATTATGGGATCTTCCGATGCATACGAATTTCTTTATGAGTAAGGATTTGAGTGATGTCCATGAGCTCTAGAACTTCTGGAATAACCAACTCTTCCATGATCATCCCTTCTTTCATGGAACCTACCTTCTTCCTCTCATCTCAAGTTTGATCCCTTCTTCATTTTCCTTTGCAACTTATTTAAGCTCCGCATCACTCAAGCATTTATCTGACTTTTCTCTCTCATCCGTCTCTCATTGTCTACTTTGTAGCTCTATACTTCCATATTTAGGCTTTTTACCGTTTCTGTTAATGTTTCCTACTCTCCTTTTCCCTTGCATCCATTGGACTTTGTCTCTACATTACTAAATATAGTATTATGGCCTTCGGCCTCCTTATCATGACTAGAGGCTCCCTCGCCTTCTTCCATTTCCTCAATACGCATCCTAAGTTGATGTGATTAAGCCCCTTAATTCTGCAAAATATGCAAGCAACCATTTTGTTAGAATTATGCATAAGATAAATAAAATTGCCAAACCATGCTACATGTCTCTTTCTTATTTTTTTTTGTTCATGGAAATCATATCCCCATTCTCAAACAATAACAGTGTCATGTTATCCTTAGCTGACATAGAACTCATCCCGTGCAGGCGCTTCCTTCAAACCACCTTCCCAGGTGACCATGAATAGGATCCATGGCTAAATCCTTCCTTAGCACATTTATGTCTTGAAGACAACTAATTCGGCCCTTAGCCCTCCTTCCCTCATCTCTCAATATGCATATGACCATGACCATGACCCTATGCTTAGCTGAAAAAATGCTTGTCCAGAGCTTCGGGACTTCAGAACTTTTCAGCAAGGACTGGATCAACGGTCCTCATCCTCTTTCACGATCAACGATCAAGATCCACTTCGGGTATCTACAATTCGAGAGTCTCAACTTCCCTCGCTTGCCTCCTCCCAGAATGATTTTACCCGGAGTTCATGATCTGCTGAAGGGTGTCCTCCCATAGATCAATGACTGTGAATCTCTTCGGCTCTTCGGGCTTCAGAAGTTTCAAACTTTCCTCCTGCACTTTTTCCCAAAGTTCTTTCACCTAAAGTCAACGATCCTTCGACAGGTGTCTTCTAGAATCAATGGTCGATACGTACTCCGACCTTTAGTATTTTTCGACCCAACGCAACCTACCACATCTCTGCATGCCTTTCAATTTGTGGGGGCATGTATCGACGGTTTGGAGTAACTCGCTTTTCACCCCACAATTCTCCTAATGATGACTCGTAACCCATTGGGGAAACCATGGTTTGGATTGCAGGACCGCCTTGGGAAATTATCTCTCGTGCAACTCGGTTCCCTACAATGCCTCATGTTTGTTGATCTCACTCTCCCATGGGATCCAACGATTGTGACCTTAACCCTTTCTTCCTTTTCATCGGATGACCCCTGTTCGCCTGTCCTTCGATCCAACAATCCTAGATCTTTCCTGATCCTACAGTGGTGATCTCTCTTGAATTCGAAGGGGACGATCATGATCCTTCGAATCCCTTACACGAGTCTCTGACGTTCTATCTCCCGTGTATATTCTGAAATTCCATTCCTCTTGATATTTTTAGCTCCACGGTCAGAGTTCAATCTTGACCCCGAGACTTTGACCAACAGACCCGACCCATACCAGCCCGGTGTTTCAACTAGAGGCTTTGATACCAAACTGTAACATACACAGCCAACCATAGGTTGGGGTACGCTACCTTCAAGCCCACCCTTGAACTTGTTTCTCTTACAGATACCTTTTAAATTTTAAGGATGCATAAAATAAAATACTTTAATGACATGCATAACAATATCCAATAAACATGCATAGTCTAAAGATTCAATTAAACAATAATTAAATATACACAGCGGAAATAAATTCATATACATTTAAATGATACCATAACAAAGAGAACTTATATTTATGAAAGATGACACCAACTGACTGCAGACCAAGGACGTTCCACCCAATCGTAGACACTACTGTTCCAAATTTCAACAGGAGCGTCACCCATGAGCTAAGGCTATGAATCCATAAGGACAGTTGCAGAGTGTTACTTGGCTTCCCAAACCAGTCAACACCCAAGCTCTCACAGGCTTCCCAACTCTCACAACAATCTAAGTACCCAACTCTATTCTACCCATCCTGAACCACCCGAGAGAACAAACCTATACCCTTCTCTGCCATGCAGTCCCTCAGGCAATCCTTCTCCTTAATTCGGGCTCCAACGCAACTAGTCTAGGATCTCAATGCTAGAACTCTTAGGACTCACAAATGTGAGAAATGTTGGACACATGCCAATGCATCTCAGACATGCGGCCTCAGGTCACGGCTGGATCACACCAACGACCACTACAACCAACTATCCCATGGATAATCTTCAGTAGTTCAACTCCCTTTCCCCAAGCCAAGACATGGATGACGGATGGATCAATGAATGGGTAAGTGGGTGCATGGAGGTGTGTGCATGAAAGTGCGTGAGGGATAGAATGGTGTGAATGCATAAGTGAAGGATAAAACGAGAAAATGACCAACCCTCCCATCAAACTAGAGGCAGGGTTAAGTAACTTTGGGGGGAAATCAAGAACCTCCTGGCCTTCCCCAAGAAGATCACATAACTAATCCCCTCCCTTAGACAAAAAGGGGTAATTAGAATAGGAATAAACACTTAGCCCCTCAATCCCCCTCTCTTGTGGAATCATAGCCCCCTATAACTCTAGTCCTTGTCCGTCTAGCAACTAGCCATGTATTTATTATTGATAATGATAAAAACATTACATGTCTTGGGCACACTGGCCTCTTAATAATTGTTTTGGCACTCTGGCCTCTCAACATTGTAACAATACATTATTTAAAATAAGGGGTTCAAAACCTGGGGTGTTACATAAACTAATAACAATATGAGAATAAAACTCTTTAACTTTAATGTTTCGAAACTGGCTTTCGATCATACCAAGTCATTGATACTATAATCAACCCAATTTGTGAGATCTCAATAGCTCTCTGTATATACAAAAACACACAGGTCAATTACTCCATTGATTCAACTATATTTTTGACAAAAGCAAACTTATGAAATTTTATATTGCTCATGCCCTATTTCTAGTGTAAGAGTTTCAAAACTGTGTGTAAATATTTCATAGTTGAAGAGGATTCAATACTGGGTATCCATACAATTAAACTTTTTATATGACCCTGCTAGCATACACATGTGTGTTAACAATGCTTAAGTTACGACTTCGAAATTTTGAGCAACAAAATTAGCATCAAAACTAGATACGCACAACATTATAACTGAAGCTATCATTTCATGACGAAGTCAATGGATTGACTTTTGAAATCCAAAGTCTTCTTAGAGAATATTTTATGAGACCTCTGTTCGAATTCATGGTAGGGAAACTTTATTACAATATTGTATGTAGGATTTTAGAATATATGGTTTTAAAAATTGTGAACATAAGTAGTTGAAACAACCATAACATGGTTGTATTCTCAAAATCCATCATATGTACATGATGAAATTTTTTAGTTTGATGGCATAAAAAATAAAACATTATTGATTTTTCTTATAACTCCATTATTTTTGCATGTAGAATAAGAACCCTTCTTAAAACTTGAATTGTTGCTCATAATGATATTGTAAAAAAGATGTTGGCATCAAAATGAGGAGAGATAGCAAGGGAGAAAAAATGGCTACCAGAAAAATGATGGGTCGAAGCAAAGAAATAGTATGTACCTTTCAAAACTTAAATTAGATTTTTGTGGGCACATAGTATTCAAACTTTATTTTCATCATTTATTTTCAAATAATAGCTAACTTAAACTCAGATTAACAAAAAAAATTCAACAACAAAGTTACAGTAACAAAATCTTAAAATATTGCAGAGGAATTCAAGACCCATTTTTAAATTAAAGGGAAGGAAAAGCACACTTATCCAACCAACCAAAAAAAATCCATTCTTTAAATTATACTACAAAATAATCATTTATTTGATGAAGAACAAGCTAAAGGAAACATACCTTTCTTGAGCGCTTCAAATACCTTTGAGAAATTGGTGTGACATTTGTCCAAATTACCGAAGTTGATCTCTAGTACCAGACCATCACTTAGAAAAAACTCCAACATCACAATGAAATTCCAAAACAATCGAAAAGGTGGTAAACTCAGACGCAAGACACAGGTATCAAATCCCACGTCCTTGCACATTGATGAGTTGTGCAAGCTACCAACTCAAAACCACGTCATTTTCCACTCTCACATTAACCAATATGACAACCAATCACAAAACAAGGAATAATTCCATGCAATCAGAGGATTGCGTTGCCTGTCGTCCATCATTAATTCAATCATGTATGTCAATCAAATAATGTCTTAATGTTGCAACTAATGTTCCATCTCATTAATAAAGGATCCAATTAACACGTCTCCAAAAATCTCAAAATCTTTTAAATCCCTTAACTTCAATACTTCTATGAAATATATACCATATGCATCGTGAAACTTCATATTTCAAAGTTTATAATCAACAATATCACACTTTCCATGCAAGTTGGTAAGCCCCATATGGTATGTAACGTATGTGATATAAAGTTTGATTCCATTTGAGTTGCACAAAATCTTCGCACGCTATAGTATATCACACTATGACATATATATTTGAAATGAATTTACAAGTCCTTTAAAATCATATCATATAATGTATCACCCAACCATTGTGACATGTAATTGTTGAAGTGATGTATTCCTTTGAAAAGAAATAAACCAAAATATTTTGTGAATTGATATCACCGCAAACATGAGTTTCAGGAACATAATCACCATATAATAGCACCTTATGAGTATGGATGTATGTAAGATAGGAGACCTTTTTGAAGTTTTATGGGCACAACCTTTCTCTTTTTTTGCAACCAAATCAGAAGTGGAACCCATAATCAAACTAAAGGAAGAAAACATTACATATATGAAGCCATTATGTACTTTTCAGTAGATTGGTAATGCTCTTATCCCATGAATACTTGAAAATAAACATCATTTCTTTATCCCTAGGGGGTCCCACCTATTAGTTATATATTTTATATCATAGATAGTAAAAATTTTAATTGTTCCTTGCAACTATTTGTAGGCTATAATACTGGTGAAGATTTTATGGGTCAACATCTGAGGACTCTACAGGGTAGCGAATTTTTAATTGGCTAGAAAATTTGGATTTTTGTTTTTTCTTGAATTGTACTTTGCTGATAAAATTGTCAAAAAAAATTATGATATACTCTTGCAAGAAGAATTGTATGGAAGGAAGAAAGGGAAAGAAGAAAAAGGGGACAGATATTTTGATCATCAAGTTTCAACAAGGAGTCTGTAGATATGAGCAACTACTACATAAGTACTGACGGGGATCGAAAATAAAATCATTTGTTTATGTTGTTTATACCATTTTCAAAATAGATCAATAAAATTTTGCAGACAATATTACCAAAAGTGACTTGAATGATCCAACTTGACTCAATATTCAAGAAAATGAAACAGAAAACAAACTGAGATAAAATTATAAAAAGGAAAATTAAAATGTACAAACAAAAAAGAGTAAAAACAACTGAAAAATAAATGTATACATAAAACATTAGAGATTCAACTCATCAATTACCCTGGTTCGACATAATGCTTTAAATGTGAACCATTTGTAGTATATGAAAACAATTAACAAAGAATAATTGTTACAAATGACAGAGGTGATCTTATAGGGACCTAGCTAAAGTTTTTGGAACTTGGAGTGCTTTCCTTTATTAGCATGTGTAGAATCCCATAGAAACACTTTCTCATCAGCTTCAAAGACAATTGATTTAGCCTTTTTATCAAAATACTTCTTTACAGATTGTTGCCTTTTTTGTAGATTTTTCAAATCATGCTTTCTTTGTTCTTATAAGGCTAACAAGGCATTTATTCTCTGAGAAATATCTGTCATATTCAATTCTTCATCCTGTAATTCTAATCTAAGAGAAATAAGTTCAAGTTCAATAGGCATAATGGCTTCATGTCCATATAAAAGTTGGAATGGAGTATGACCAATGATCTGAAAATCCTTAGATGTCAAATTAATTCTTAATATTACATTAACATCCAACCTTATTCGAAAATTACGATCGTCTTGACTATTTTCAAATAAACATGTGAATTCCATTACTTATCAAAAACTTCATTAACTAATGGTTAACTTGTAGAAAAATGAGAGATAACACACACAAAAAAAAAACTAAGAAGAAACGAGTTGATAATGGAGTTCAACCCTCCTGGGATACATCTCCAGGTCCACTTACAAACAGTGAGACTACTCTATAATGCTCAAATGCCAAAAATTATATTGAATGGACTTACAATTTAAAGACACCCTTCAATTATGCTACTCAACCCCAAAAACAGGGGACACCACCGAATTTCTCTTGAAATTTTGAGAAGAACGAGTATAAAATCGACTATGTTATGAAAATGTGCCCAAAGATCCCCTTTGGAATGAACTTCGAGATAATATAACTCACTCCAAGTTCTTGGCATGAAAATCGATGCAAACCCTTGGCACAAAATTTCATCATGAACAAAATGAACTCATTCTGAGTGCTTGGCACGAAAAATGGTGTGGTGCAATGGAAAAAGTATCGGGCTTATATAGTGGAAGTAAGGGGCTCAAACCCCACTCGACCCCCTACATTATAGGTTTTATATTAAATAGAACTTAAATACAAATCCATTGATGACTTAAAAAAGGCGCGCCATGGTCAAAGAACTTGTTTTAAACCATTAGTATGGGTAGAGGTCGTGGGGTCGAACCTGCAGACCTCGCCCCCCTTTGGCACTTGTTATAAAAAAGAACTTAAATACATTAAATTCCAATGGACTTAACGTGTGACATGATAGCCTAGTTGGTTTGACAGTTGGTTAAAGTCATTGGCCCGATGCGAGGAGGTTAGGGGTTCAATTCCCTTTGACCCCAACACAATTTTGGATACCCTTAGCCAACACTGGCCAATCGAAGGGTGCCGCATGGAACCTTATAGTTGGTCCACATCATCACCACATAGCCTGCACATTCACCTACTCTATCAACATGAAACATCATTGTCATACCTTCCACATCACTATTGAACCTACCATGTCAACACCGCACTAGCCACCTATTACCTGTTGTACTGTCACGTGTCATCTTTCCATACTACGATGTGTCATTTGTACAATCCATGTCATCCATACAGTCCATGTTTGCACCTCGGATAATGCCATGTGTCCATCTATGATGTTGCCATGTCACCTGACTGCACCATTTGTACTTCCATGTGGTAGCCTGTGAGGATGCCACGTGTCACTCCATTTTCCCTTTTGCTTATTTTTTCTTAAAATTTTAAAGGCCATAACTTCTTCATATGACATCCATTTGAGGCCATTCAAATTACATTGGAAATCTCTCGTTGATCTATTCGTAATGGAGAGTCATTTTAATTATCATTTGAGACAATCAATTTTTTAGCATTCTGGATCCTCCTAGATCACACCTTCCCACTGAAGAACTTTTGGACCTCCAAAAGTATGGATTACTCAACAACTTAGTGATGATAAATATTCCTCTGGTCTCTATACACTTTGCTAAAATGTACTTCAACTAATATCTGTTAGGACCACATATTGTACCCTTTTTGCCCATACTTTTTGCCATTGTTATACCCTTCATCACTAGTGTTTAGACTCATAATATCACTACATCTGATCATTCCAAGGTATATAAGGTCCTTTCTCATTATTGCATGCTTAATCTGTTTTGCATAATACTTTACATTACTTTTTGACCTAACCATTGCTTAGAAGTGCATAAGTGTCCATATTTGCAGAATAGTATTCAAGGCTGATGCTGAAACACAGAACTATCCAAGGCGCTGTTGAACTGATGCTGAAACACGGAAGCTGCTACACAATCCGAGAACGCACATGCTGAAACACGGAGCTGCTACACAGTCCAAGGATGCATATGCCAAAACACGAAGCAGCTACATGGTTCGAGGATGCAGATGCTGAAACACAGAGCTATCACTCAGTTCAGAATGCAGATGCTGAGACACAGAGGAGGCCGCCACGATGCTGAAACACGAGTCCTGACAGCTAGCAATCAAGCCGACACAGGACGTGAATTGCGTACTAACAGCATTAGCAGCTATATGAAGAAGTCGTTACACCAGCCGTAACAGCAATGCTTCGTCCAGCCCCTGTATTAGCATTCGGTTGCATAAGAATAGGACACCCTATGCCGAT